>CM033276.1:16209939-16706405 GCA_019343175.1 Oedothorax gibbosus | reverse complement strand
TAATAAAATTTTTTAGGAGTAATTGTTATGTTAAATGTTTATTTAAAATAGTTTTGTCATAATTTTCTACTATCTTTTTTTACGTAATTTTAATCTATAAACCTTATATCTTGCTATAATATATTTTAAGGCCAAATCATTTTTTTAAAAAAATCTGTAAACCTTTTCTATATATAAACACAAAACCAATGTAAAAAGAACAAGTTAAAGAACTGTTCTTTTTAAAAGAACAGAAAAGAGAGCAAATGTTCTTTAAAAAGAACGTAACAAAATCACACATTCTGGTGAATTTCTGTGGCCGTTTTGCAGAAAAGTAATAAGTTTTTTTTTGTGACTGACTTATTGTAATTTTTAATTGAAAAACTAATTGGAAATTTGAAAAACAAAAAAAAAAGGGTTGAGGCATAAGGGGGAGTACACCTTCCCAAAAAATTTGGGCTTCTGACATCAATATTTCATCATGTTATGGCTCCGGACACTTTAAAAGAGCTTACTTTTTTTTAAAGAGAGATACATTACTTTATTGTCTTTTGGAAATTGCTAAAATGCTACTTTGATGTTTATATTCTGTGCATAGTAGTGAAAAGAAATTATATCTACCTGATATAATATTTTCATACTTATAAAAAAAGTGAAAATATCTATTATTTTTGTTAACTTGTATGTTTTGTGTTTGATGGAGAAAGTAAAAAAAAATCAAACTAAAAATACAAAAATGCTTTTTTAATTATTTATTATTTAAGGTAATTCCAAGATGAATTAAGACATAATATTTTAACAAACAGTTCTTTTTTTAAGGGAAACAACATTCTGAGTTGGTCAAGGAAATCAAATTCACATTAGGTGTTTACTGTTCAGCAGGGTTCGAAATTTACAGTCGCCTAGTCGCAATATGCGACCTGTTCCTTCAATTTTGAGACAACAAAATAAATGTAGTCAAAGTTACGGAGATTAGGTTATCAGAACAGTTAATACCAACTTTTTTCATCGTGATTTTCAACAATCTAATAATCAGCTTGAACTTTAAAAAAATTAACAGTCTTAAAATCGAAACTCTGGTTATTGTAAAATTTGTAAATGGTGATTCCTAAAAATTTTTGAGACTAAGTTATCGAAACTCTAGTAATTATATAATCTCGAAACTTAGGCGATCGTAAAAATAAAATCTTCCAGTGGGATACAGTAGACATCCAAATATTGCAGATTAATTTTAAAATAAAAAAAATGTTAGTAAAAAATATTTTTCTCCTCAATAATGGTCCTAGATAATGTACATTTGCTCCTAAGTCGCACATATTGCTCCGAAATTTTCTTATCAAATTCCTAGCACTGCTGTTTACTAATTTAAGTTGATATAAATTTTAACATCAACCTTGCTTAAAATCTATCAACTATCATAATCAAAACTTAAAAAAGTGAACCATTTGAACATTTTCCAATTCAATTCCTTGAATATTTGTTGAATTTCATGCCGAAAAAGTTAGGCAATTATAAATTTTGCAAAGAGATTTAAAAATATATATATGTCTTAAGTTTTGATTTTGCATATAGTTTTTAAATTTGATGCAACTATTTTTGCTACTATTTTGATAATAAGGAGACTATTTTTGCAACTATTTTGGAAATTCCAGGCAACTAAAGCGACTATTTTTTCCCTAAATTTGACTGGCAACCCTGAGTTTTGTCATAATTTTTTTACTATCTTTTTTTACATAATTTTAATCTATAAACCTTCTATCTTGCTATAATATATTTTAAGGCCAAATCATTTTTTAAAAAAAAAATCTGTAAACCTTTTCTACATATAAACACAAAACCAATGTAAAAATAACAAGTTAAAGAACTCTTCTTTTTAAAAGAACAGAAAAGAGAGCAACTGTTCTTTAAAAAGAACGTAACAAAATCACACATTTCAGATATTTTTCTGTGGCCGTTTTGCAGAAAAGGAATAAGGTCTTTTTTGTGGCTGACTTATTGTAATTTTTAATTAAAAATCTAATTGGAAATTTGAAAAAAAAGGGTTGAGGCATAAGGGAGATACACCTACCCAAAAAATTTGGGCTTCTGACATCAATATTTCATCATGTTATGGCTCCGGACACTTTCAAATCCTATACTTTAACATAGAAAGAAATTAATTTTTATTTTTAATTAAAAAACTAATTGGAAATTTGAAAAAAAAGGGTTGAGGCATAAGGGAGATACACCTTCCCAAAAAAATTTGGGCTTCTGACATCAATATTTCATCATGTTATGGCTCCGGACACTTTAAAAGAGCTTACTTTTTTTTTAATAGAGAGAGAAAATGAGGAAAAAATCGTCTGCCCATTTAGAACTTTTTAAAAAGTGTGCGAACCTATTTATTACTATCAAAAGAAGAAATAATTAATTTTTAAAAAGTAAAGCTATAAAAATATTTTTTGGAAAGGCTAAAAATAATATACCGTATATACTCGTGTATAACCCGACTCCGTGTATAACCCGACCCCCCATTTTTAAACCAAATATCCTTCCAAAATCGGTAACCCGTGTATAAGTCGAGGTAGGAAATAAGCCAGCCTTCTGAAGAAAATAAGAAGAAACCGGTTCATAACGGGATCGTAATTTTTATTTATTTTGCAAGCTAAATTTCAACCCCAATAAAAATAAAACGGGTTTCATCTCCGAGTGTCCTTGACATTGCCGACCCTGAATGGAGAATCTTAGTTGAAACTAAGTTCAGTGAAGCGTGAAGACTATGCTGCCAAGGTCACCGACCGATGTTGTTTACCTTAAAGACTGGTTGACTGAACTGCCCTGTGCCAGAGCTACACGTGCAAAATACGCATCACGTCGAGAACTAACAATTAAACATCATCATTATGGTGGATACCGTGAATAGATACCAATCTTATTTCATCTTCAAAATTTAACCGCTTTTGGGTCCTTATTTTTAATAGATAGTATTTAAACCTTAAGTTTGATTGAAATTTAGTTTTATTTTAAGGACATAGGATTTTTTTTTGTGGAAATTTGATGTCTCGTGTATAAGTCGACCCCGATTTTTACGGCACTGAAATTGTCCAAAATTTCTCGGCTTATACACGAGTATATACGGTAATTAAATTTATAATTTTAATTATATAAAAAATAATTAAAACACGATTCAATGGAGCAATTCGTTTTGCTATAAAAAAGGGGACAAAATCATTTGCCTTTTCCTGTTGTTGCTGCCGCATTTTCTTTTTTATAGAATTAAAAACAAAATTTACAGATTAATATTATAGATGTAAAATTCGACCACAACCTAAACTACTCCAACTACATTCGTTTAAAAAAACTAAGCAAATTAGTTCCACCCTGCAAAGGATCCCGTTGCAAAGAACCATCCAATAAGAAGCGTTCAAACTAAGAAATCAGGAGCGCTGCTATCTTTGAAAATATTTATACTGTAGAAATTTTGTAAATGAGAAATTTTAATTAAGGCATAAATTATTTTTAAAATATACAGATTTTGTGGAGTTTCATTAATTGGAGTTCATTCTTGATGTAATAGTAACAAATATTTTAAATAAAACCCAACTTTATTTTTTTAACATTGGAAGTTGGAATTGTAAAATTTTGTGAGAATGACCCGTATACGGCTAAAGCTAAATTGACCTTTTTCATGTTCCTTTTTCTTTGTAACTAACATACAAAACAACACAAAAAAAAATTCTGTGCATTATATGCACTTTAAACAATACACTGAAATGAGATTTTATCAATATATAAAGTAGTATTTTTTTAAAAAAAATTATTTAAGGTAATGTGTTAGGTTTTTAAAAAAAAGCATTTTTACATCACAAAATTACCCATATTTTTCTTTCTCTTTCAAAGTTTGAGAAATGCTCATTCCAGTAAGCAAAACACCCTGAAACAGTTATCATGTAATAATTTTAGGTCTATACATGAAATATTTTTTAAGAAAAAGGTATCTAAATCTGAAAAAACACCATTCTGAGAAAAATGAGATTTAAAGTTGAAAACTTACATTATGAAAATACTGCTGATCCATCCAAATTAAAATTTAACTGGGTTAAAGTTGTCTGAATGACATACGACATTAAATTTTAATTAATTATATTTATGCCAAACTGCTTTGAAACTGCTTATCCGTGAAAAGTGGCTTGAGAAGTAACGAAAATTTTCAACTATTTTCACTAAAAGTAACTGTTACAAGTAACGCATTACTCTAGTCCCTGTAAAATAGTATAGATTTTTTTGGTATTAACCTTCTTGTGTACTCTTACAGGCAATGTCTAAGTTTATCTATCCAAATACAACGCCAATCATTCTACTAGATTGCCAGAATGCATTCAAGGATCTGACTGAGAAAGAAAAACTTTATGCCCATTATCTTTCAAGAGCCTCGTGGTATGGAGGGCTTATTGATGTAGTACAGGTAATAAAATTCATTTTATAAAATTGAAGTTTTAAAGTTATAAGGCATAATTGATATTTTACTTTTATTATGTGTTCAACAATTTTCTAAAAATACATTTTGTAAGTATAAACTTCAGTGGAGAATACTAAAACGGCTTTGTACAAATCAAAACTAGGTTCGGTATCTATCTGTTTGTGAGCTCTGGAACAATGACACTCTGGAAAAAGCACTCAATGTCGACAACTTATATAAAAAAAAGTATACTAAAAAACTGACTTTTTCAAGGTGTAAAAAGTTGGAACGCATTGTTGTAGTTTACCATTTCAGTTGGTTCATTCCATGAAAAGTAGACACAATATTTATTTGGTGGTAAATTTTTTAATTAAACGTTAAAAATAAAGGACATTTTGTTGCCATCAGTGAGAAGTTTCAGAAAACCAATTTCGCAAAAAAAAACCTAATAAATCTTGGCCAACGTTGTTAATTTAAGTCATATGTAACCTGAGTTACCAATGCTAAGTAAATAAATTCATAAAAAAAATACAGATATTTTTATTTTAAACACTTAAAAATATGAAAAAAAAATCATTCCCTGATTGATAATAATTCTTTCTATTGGTTTTTATAATGTAAGTCTCTATTATGGTGATTTATCAATAAACATTACTTTCATAATTTTTTTCCTTCTCGTTTCTAGAATTCTCCAGAAAGCCCACTTATATTCTCCTTGCTGCATCGCTTATTTCTTACGGATTCCGTGAAGGACCTCAAAGAAACTGCCCTCACTAAGTGTGGATTTAGTGAAGAGGAATTTCTAGTAAGCAACCCTATTTCGATTGTTTTTTGTAGATGTAGTATGTGTTACAAAATATGTTGCTTTACAAAACATGGCCCCTTTTCCATGAAAAAATAAAATACCATACAGGGGTCCGACGCACCGGGAAAACCAGGAATTGTTTGGAAAAACAAAAAATAGCACAAATGTTAAGGAAAATTGTGGAATTCAATAATTTTATTGAAAAGTCAGATTTTATTTTAATTTGGCTTATTTCTAAATATTTAACGAAACTGTGACTGAATACAAATAATTCGAATTTCAAGTAGCGATAGGCATATTTCGCAAATTGGTTTTAAAAAAACAAAGGGAGGGGGAACCAAGGTATCACAAGTAGTTGTTTTCGAGACAGAAAAAATTCATTTATAAATTAAATTGAAGAAAGTTTGTTACTTATTTTGTCCCATTTTTATGTTATGTTTCTGCTGAGAATTTTTTTTAATTATTTTGATTTGGATTTATAATATTTTGAAGCAAATTGAATTCTTAATATCAATGTTTTTATTTAGTGTATTCTTTTAAATTTACCATGAAACATAACTATAGTATAGGTTAGTATTTTATTTTCTTGTGGAGCAACTGTGGTATACTGGAAATTTTTTTCCAAAAAAAAACTTTCCGGGAAAACTGAAAGGTCAGGTAATTTGGGTTTTGAGCAGTGGGAACCCTGACTTTTTTTGTAGGTGTAATGTTCTTCTTCTAATTATTATTATTGTTTCGCATTGTCTTCAATACATGTAAGATAAACACACTTTAATTTTAAATATCCTGATGTATATAATTTACTTTATTATTTTAATAAAAAGAATTAAGGTTTTTATTATATATTAAGCATTTTTAATGACTTGATTCTCGGTCTGAAAGTATTTCCCCAAAGTTTTGAGTTGGGTTCTTCTAAGAGTCGGATAGTTCTAGGCAGATTAAATCCACATTAAGCCTCAATTTAATTAGTAGTGGTAGGAGAGCATCAAAATTGGTATGCTGTGGCAACCTTCTACGCAATCACATTATTATATTGACATATATTATGATTAAAAGTATGCTTCTCCAAACTGGAGCTAGCTATTCCCTTCTTTAAATATCAACCACAAGCAGTAAAAAGCAGTTCTCTGCCGCAAAATCTAAAACTGTACAGGGTTTATTCATTATATCTTTTTGTGGTTTCAGGCATTTCTGATATATGCATGTGGGGTTTTTTTCAACTGTGCAAACTATAAAAGTTCTGGACACTCCAAATTCATTCCAGATCTTTCAAAGGTACTGCATTGTTTTTTTTCTACATCAATTCACAAATCGTGCATGGCACATTAAAATTTTCCAAAAAGTCAGAGTATTACATTTTTTTAGGAAAAATTGTTGAAGAACATTGAATGTTTTCTACCGAAGAGTTTGCAGAGGAAAAAGTTTTCTCCGAAAAAGCTTTTTGAAACAGTTGCTTAGTAAGTGCCTAGACAAAATGTTTTCGCTTAAAAAGGAGGAAAAACACCTTGGATTTCCACCCAATGTAAGCATCCTTTGTAATTTTTGAATTAAAACATTATATATGCCAATCAGCTATAATAAATAGCAGGGATTAGAAAAATGACAGTTAGTAAATGTAATTTTTTCAATCCCTGCTATTTATTATAGCTGATTGGAATATATAATGTTTTAATTCAGGAAAATTTAATTATTGAAATTTCTAAAAGTAACTTACTTTTAGAAATTTCAAGTTATAAGGAAAAATTGCAACTTAACCATCTTACTGTTTTTCAAAGAGAACCAAGTGGTAACAGAACCGGGGAAATCAGGGAATTCTCAGGGATTATTCTGGTTCGTCCTATTAGCCTAAACCGGAGCTACAAAAGTAAACTCGACTCTTTTCCTATCATGTAGAGGCAAAAAACTGTCAATCATTATGATACAATGCAACCTCATCGGTAGGTGTTGTGAAAACTACTAGGCACAGGGTTCGTACGCCTCCTGAAATTCCTGAAAACTCCTTAGGTGTTGGCTCGTCACTTGACTATGGTTCTAAAATAAGACGTCGGTCGCCAATAGCCCTCGTGTAGCTCTAGTGCGACGATATTTTAAACTAAACCTGAAAAACTCCTGAAATGTCATTTTTTTCTAAAGGTCGTTGACCTTATAACTCCTGAAATTTGTGTCTCATCTCCTGATATTTTCCCCCCTTCTCCTGAAAAAAATTGACAACACGAATAATTTGTCTCCGTCTTTTTTCCCTGTCCTTTACCGGAGTGTCTACCACCGGTCGAAAAAGTCATGAAAATTTAAAAAATCAACAAAAAATGCAATTTTTTTCCCAATAAAGGGGTTTGGCTTTTACACCAAAGTCCCAAATTTTCCACAACATTTACACCCCTTGTTCCTTTCATTCTTGGTCTATATTAATAAAAACTAAACTTAAATTTCAATATGAAACAAGTTTAAATAATAAATTTTAATAATAAAGATGAATAAATTAATTAAAATTTGAAGATGAAATAGGATTGCACAAATATGTCTTCAAATATCGGCAGCCTGTCTCTGTAATCCCCCATTAAAAGAGGATCATCTTCATTTGATCAAGATGTGCAGTCCAATAATACTTCCTGGTTCACTTTTTTTGCTGCCTAGTAAATTCTACGAAATCCAACAACCAAACAGATAAACCACAAAGACACAAAAACAGATAACGATCACAGTTATATACTAGTCAGTCAATGCGCAACTTCACTTCGGTTCTCATTTTCGTCTCTGTTGGATGTCATGCCTAGTAATTTTTATGATCGGTACAAAATATTACTGGGCATGAAATCCAATAAAGACGAACTGTAACGGGTAGGCCAGGTGGAATTTCTTCTGACATTCGGATAATTGGAGTCATACTATAGCTACACTAATGACTGTTTAAAAACATGGGGTTTAAAAATATCATGATATTACGTGATTATAATGCGAAAAATTTGGATACGATTCGATTTTGCAATAAATAGTACGGACGTTTTCCCCCATACTCAGATTAATTTTCAAGCATTTGGGCCGTAAGGGCTTGAAAATGAGCTTCAAAACTTTTCAAGGAGTATACGAACCATGTTATAACGCGATTCTCTGATCACATGGTTCTTCAGTTCTAAATTTATTCCGATTTTTGGAAATATGGAAAAGTTAGGTAGGCTAACCCATAATCCGAAAAGTCTTAAGTCCCGCGATGTCTGGATTAAATTGTCTGTACTGCATTGAATTGTGTGTATTGTATATTTTCTAGGTAATTTTAAAATCGGGGAATTTTTTGTGAAAGTATCATGGAAATATCAGGGAATTTTTTTTTCAAGGATTTTGTGTATCTCCCTGCAAGATTAAAGAAATAATGATAATCTGGAAAATGCTGAGAAGCAAAATTCAATTATGTTCAGTTAAATTTTGAATACCTAGTTAAGTTTAAGCCAAACAGCTGAAAATATACCTGAAGAGTGGTGTAAGAAGTAGAGGATAATTAAAGACATTTCTTGTTACCGCTACATGTAACTTAGTTACAGTTAATTTCAGAACAATCTAACAGTGTTGCTGGACGTTACATAAAAAAGTAACTGTTACAAACAACTGCGTTATAAGTAATGAATTAATCCAATGCCTGATGAATAGCTTGCAATTCTTGTGTCTCTAGTACGTTATTAATTCAGCCAAAACCAGATAGCTTACTCATTTGCCCTTTTTTGCTGAGTCATTTGCTTATGTAATTAAGGCTTGGCCATAGTTTTACATGTGATAAATTTAAGTTAAAATAACCCTTCGATTTCAATTAAAATACAAGTAGCAGTATACTTATATGTACTCTATTTTTTTTTAGTTATTTTTTGCATGATTTAAATAGTCAATTTTCACTTAGGCTACAACAACTTATTTTTCCAAAAACATCACAAAGGAAGATTTAGAAGCTGTAAACAAGTTTTTTAAGAAGCAAGTAAGCAAACTTTATACCATTTTGCATTTTCCTAATAACAATTATTAATTAACTATTAAATTGAAAAAGTTTTCCATAACTCATTAATTCTAGGACTATTAAAGCATGTAACATGTAACTGTATAAAATTATAATAGTTATTTATTGCCAATTCACCCAAAGCAACATTTCCATAGAATATAAATATTCATGCTTTTTATTTAATGCTAACTGGTAATCATAGTAAAAGCTTGAATACAAAGCTGCCAAATTGTGTTATATTTTTCAAATAGGTTACAACCTAAATACAAATACAAAAATTGTCGACCAACAACAGGCCAGAGGCCCAGCAAAGTTGGTCCAAAATAAATCTAATACATTACCAGTTTCCAATGTCCGTCAAGTTTCTTCTTAAAATCTTCTACTCTCTTCGAATGCACAACATAATCTGGTAAAGCATTCCACTCATTGACAACTCTATTGTAAAAATAATGTTTTCTTACCTCCTTTCTAAAGCTCGATTTATTCAATTTCTGATCATGACCTCTGGTCCGGCTATTTAAAGTAAAATCTAAGCCCACCATGTCTCCCTGTTTTATGAACTTGATTAACTGTATTAAATCACCCCTAGCTCTCCTGTTTTCCAGGGAATACATGTTTAAAGATCTTAATCTGTTATCATAATCAATACCAGATAGACCCTTAATCATTTTTGTAGCCCTATGCTGAACTTTTTCAAGCAACTCTATATCTTTTCTGAAGAAGGGACACCAAAACTGAACAGCATATTCCAGATGTGGCCTTACCAATCCCCTATACAATGGCAAAATAATCTCCTTAGATTTAGAAGTGATACTTTTTCTAATATATCCCAACATTCGATTGGCTTTCTTACTTGCCTCAACACACTGCTTACTCATTTTGAAATCATTGCTCACCAAAACTCCTAAATCTCTAACGAACTCACTATCTTGGATTCTTTCTCCCTGTAAAACATAAGAATGATTAACATTGTTCTTACCCAAATGCAAGGTTTGACATTTGTTAACACTGAACGACATGCCCCAGCGTGAAGCCCATTCAGTAATTTTCGTAAGATCATTTTGTAACTGCTCAATATGCTCAACAGAATTTACTGTACTCGTCACTTTTAAGTCATCTGCAAAAATACTTAACTTGCTATTCAACCCCAGCTGATATCATCAATAAACATAATAAATAAAATTGGTCCTAGTACAGAGCCCTGAGGCACTCTACTTACAACCTCATTCCAATCAGAGTACTTACCATTAATGTGAACCCGTTGTTTTCTATTGGTCAACCAATTTTTAATCCAACGGACCACAGCAGTCCCTAACCCAAATCTTTTCAACTTAAATAACAAAACTTCATGAGGAACTTTATCAAAAGCCTTTTGGAAATCGATGTAAATAACATCAACCATATTGCCTTTATCAATCTCTTCTGTAACAGTATCATAAAATTTTAAAAGATTAGTTGTACAAGACCTACCTTTTCTAAAGCCATATTGATTATCTGAAAGTAAATTATTAGTTTCCAAAAAAGTCATTATACGCATTTTCAACAATGTCTCAAAAACTTTACCTAAAACAGATGTAAGACTAACTGGTCTGTAATTACCTGGATCAGATTTAGGCCCTTTCTTGTACAATGGAGTAACATTCGCCAATTTCCAGTCTGCTGGCACCTGTCCAGAAATAAATGATGACCTAAAAATAGTCAGAATTGCATCCCCCAACTCTTCTGCACATTCAACTAAAATTTTAGGATACATATCATCAGGGCCAGGTGCTTTGTTAGGTTTCATAGTTTTTAATAGACGAATAATCTCCTCCTTAGAAAAATCACACTCAATACAATCCAGTTCTTCAGTTACTTCCCCTAAAACATGCACATTTTTAAAATCAATACTTTCAATCAATTAGTATTCTCTAATCTTATAAATCTCTCATAATCTCTGAATGCAATTGTAAAACGCATATTCCCATGTCAATGTGGAAGTAGGTTTTGTAACTCAAATAAAAGGTTTTCTATAATTGGAGATTTTTAAATTTTGGATTCGTAATATGTGTTCAACAAATGTTCTTATTTACTGTAAAGTGTTACTTGTGTAATTAGTTTATGTGTAATGTTATGTTTATGTTATTATTGTTAAATTTGTTTCACAGAACATTGAAGCTTTTAATTCAAGATTGTTTAAAACAACTGATGAAACTGGTCGATCCTGTTTTGAGATTCGACTTGCTTCAGTTTTACAGACAGGTAATTGAGTTTTATATTTTATTTCAAAAACATTGGAGTCTAAGGAAAACACCAAATCATGAAATTAGCTGTACCTTTACATCAAAGCTTAATACTATTGTACTTTTTCATTTGAGTGAATAACAGAACATTTAAATTGAAAATTAAGTATTGTAGTTGTACATTTTTTAATCAAAAGTACCATCTTATGAATAGTTTTTACTCTAAAATTTGTAATTTTAGTGGTTATGAATGCTACTCTTGTTAATATACCTAATTACTTAGAATATGGATCATCTTTAATAGAAGCGAAACAATGATTTTTTTTAGATTGTGAAGAAGAAAAAGATATTTTGGGGGTTAATACAGAAAATGGTCACAATTTTGTTGTTACTCGAGGTGACTACAGCAAGCTCTTGAAACACGTTAATGATCATCTAACTCTTGCAAAGGTAATTATAATTTTTTTTTAAGTTATTGAAAAAAATACTTTTTGTTTGACAAAGTATTTGTTTCATAATTGTAAAATATTTATAAAAAAAATATTTTTGAAAATGCATACGCCCTGCATAAAATAACTGGTAATTTGTATCTCAGGTACAAAGCTACAGAAACAGAGATTGGCAAACTTGTATACTAATCCTTTGCAGTATTTAACATATGAATTAAGTCTACATTTTGACTAGGTACATATTTCTATTCTTATTACAAGCATCCCAAATGTATAGTATATTTGATATATTCATAATATTGGGATGAAACTTAAAAATAATATTCTTAAATGTACTTTTATCATCTTTAAATGGATTTATTTGTTGAAAAAAATCTTGATGTAATTCATCAAATCTACAGGTTGTACTTGGGCAAAATTTTAATATTTAGTTACTGAACTATGGTGAATTACAAATTGGAACGGGGAACAGCTCTTAGTTTCTAGAGCATAATTTTTCGGTTGTTTTATCTTGCTATATGAAATCTAAACTGCATAAAAGAATATGTACTCGTGATAAGTCAAATTATTCTAGGGGTCTACGTGAAGGTAGGGTAAGCTGCCCAATCGCAAGAATGGAAAACCAAAATTTTAAAACATAAAGGTCTTAAATTTATGATGCAAGTTTAAATTATTCACAATGGAGCTTATTAGGTAGCTTGTGCATTAGTCATGGTTCATATACTCCTTGAAAACCTTGAAGTGCTTAAATAAAAAATGTTCATTTTAAAGTATTAAAAATGAATCTAGAATGCTTGAATAAAAATTTTTGCAAATTGGATTATACCAAACTTTTTCTCAATGCGATTTCGTAGAGCACACGAGCATACCATGGCCAAAATGGTGATATTTCATTTCCGATTGTAGGATTTTTCGCGTCATTACTATCACCATTGTATTTTCTCAAGAGTTTCCTGATTACAGGATCATTCGTCTTTCTCAATTTACAGAATTGTCCTAGTTTTTCCAATTATGAGATGTGTCCGAAGATTTATGATTATGGGATCGCTGCAGTTAATTGAATACGAGTGTTAGCCAACCATATAATCGAATACAGGATCAACAAATTAGACAATTGCAATAGTTTCTCTATTACTGCATTGCCAGAGTTTGCAGACTATGAGATCGTTATCTGATTAATGTTATAACCTATTTTTTGTTGATTGCCCGATTTTATCAATATCGGGACCCCCAGTTGTGACTCACTATGTGACTGTCAAAGTTTCCCGATGATAATATTGTCAGTTAGAATGGGTGTAATTTTAATAGTTGCTTTTTAAAAAACTCGTAATTTAGATTCTGTAGTATAACTTAATTTATTAAAAATATTTAATTCATTATTTGTATTAAATTGGTTCTTAAATATGTTTCAGGAGCATGCTGACAATGAAAATGAAACAAATATGATTGAAAAATACATAGAAAGTTTCAAAACAGGCTCCCAACAAGCACATAAGGACGGTTCTAGATACTGGATCAGAAATAAGGGACCCATTGTTGAAATGTAACATAAACAATATTTCAGTACAGTTTGTTTTATTATAATTTTTAACTAATGCTTATATGTTTGGATATTTTTCATAAGTAAAACTTTTATTAAGAGTTTGAAGTAGGTTATACCTTGTTGATTTATCTATGGAGGGGCCCCACGTTATGCTTATTAAACTATAATTTTTTTTTTCAATTGACTTTTTTTATTTGTCATTGTGGGAAGAAATAAAATTTGGAGGGATGAGATTCTTTTTGTTTTCTTATTGTATATTTTTTTAATGTTTTTAAACTTTTCTAAAACACTATTTTAAAATGTTTTTATCTAATATTATAAACTGAAGAGGTCCTTTTAGGATCACGATTTTTGGATTGCTGCAGATTCTGATTGAGGGAATATTACAGTTATAGACTTAATTTGTGATTTTAAAAAAATCACTGATCCAATGCCACATCATCTTCTCAGTATCATCTTTCAAAAGTTTGTTTGATATAAAAGTCTGTAGTAAATATCAGAACTTGATTTTTTTTTAAAGTCTTTAATATCAAATTATAATTTGACCCCATTTTACATAATACTGCATTTTTATCATCAGTAATTTTCATAATCAGGGTTCCCACAGGTCCTTGAAAGTCCTTTATTTTTACCAAAAATTGACAAGTCCCTAATTTTTTTTGTTCGGGACACTCAAATTTCAAGAAGTCATTTCTTAAAACATTGCCAAGTCGGCGCTAAATGGTGCATGTAGCATTTCAGCTTTTTACAAAACGATGCATAATTAAGTTTAGAACACATATTGGTAAATCGTATCTTTTAGGTATTTTGAAGTTTGAAAGGTGATAACTGGTCCGTGACTTACGCCTGACAAATTCCATACTTAAAATCCTAAATGAAAAATATATGTTAACTAATAGTAGAAGGTCATGGTTAAATCGTATTTCATGTATTCACATGAGATAACCTAATTTGATATTGTAAGAAAAAAAATCGGTAAATCGGACGATTAATACGATAAATAATCCTCAGATTATGATTAAGGGTCCTTGAAAACTCCTTAGAAACTCCTTGATTTTTTATTTTTAAATAAGAGTGGGAACCCTTATAATTGAAGAGTACAGGGGAAGAACCACTTGATTTATTAGGAGTCGACCCGTAATTGTGTCTGCTTGGCGGCATTAAACCGGTTTCTCTTTCTTTCCTCTTCGCTTGGTCCAAGCGTCGAAATCGTGCATCGCATGAATCTCGCCAATCTCGGTAGGTAGAAAAGTCGTGGTTTAGGACTTTTCAATTAATTTGCGAATTTTAAAATTTCTCTTAATTGTTTTAGAAAAATTCCTGATTTTCAATCAATCATACTTTATTTTTAAAGCTTAACATGATGATGAACAAAGTCTTTTGAATAAAACGCGGAACTGAATTTCAGGGTTGCAGTGAGAGAAGATGCACAGGAAAGTGAGAAACTGGTTTCCTTACACCAGTTTAGGCAATTACTTGCTATCATCGCCAAAGATGCCTGATGAGGAAAGTTGTCTACGAAATTAAGCGGTTATTCCCCTGTACTCTTCAATTGTCTTTTATTAAAAAGATAACATTACAATAAACAATACTTCTTTTAGCTACATTGGGTTTATCGAGACTTATAAGGACCCTAATGGAATGAGAGGAGAGTTTGAAGGTATTTTTCTAAGAAAATCTTTTTCATGCACACAAAAAAATCACATAAAATTCGAATAATTTTACAAATGTTTTTTTTTTCTAACTTGTTTTCTTTCTCTATGTGTAATCTACTCTGCAATAATAGTGTAAATATGTAATACATTGTATAAATAGATCTTTTTTTAAGACAAGTGCTTTTAACCCAATAAAACTAATAATTAAACTGGGTTTTTCTTCTTTTTTAAATTTCCCAAACAGAATCACTATTTCCCACTTTATTTTCTTTTGAATATGAATTAAAAATGTAGAAGAAAAATACTAAAAACTACCAGAAGGAGAATATACTATGGCACCATAATGATTTTATTATTAAGACTAAAACCGTTTTCTTTTTCAAACAAAAAACTTAATTTTAAACTAGCTGTTTCATACAAATAAGATGCAATGTAATAAAACCTGCATGTTTTATGTAAACCCAGAGCATTAGGAATTTGTTTCATGTCTGAAGCACAAGTATTACATCCACACAACCCTTATTTATATATAGATAGATAGATAGATAGATAGATAGAATAGATAGATAGATAGATAGATAGATGCTAGCTTTATAAACCCATGTGTGCACCCTTACCCTTACTAACAGTGATTTTTTTATGTAAACTTTTATGCCAATTGATCCCCTCTCCACTGGTCAGCACTCCATCTGTATACTATAATTTCCTCCCATTATAATATCAGCATTAATTTTTTAAAAAAGAAGTCCGATTGTATACAGGCCTTTCTAGGAGTTAGAGGACTTTCCCATAGGCCGTGTTAAAATTGCCATAATAGCTATGATATAATGGCCAGTTCCTATTTGCCCTCCTACACCCGAGAATGTAAATATTCCACTCCATATGGGAGCCCAGTCGGTAAAGGCGTTCGCCTTGCATGCGATAGGTCCCAGATTTGGGTCCGGGCATCGTCAAAATAATTGCCAACCTATAAACGGCCCATGCAGCCAAAAATGTCCTGTGTCGCAAATAATGCCCCGTGTGGCAAGATTGCATGTTTAATATAAGTCCCGATGCTACGTACGATTTGGCCCTTAAAAGTTGCATTGGGTGCCTACTCTGGTGTCGGCTCGTCACTTGACTGTGGTTCTAAATTTAGACGCTCGTGGCCAATAGCACGAACGTATAGCTCTAGTGCGACGATAATTCAAACTAACCCTAACTCATACAACTGGATGTGAATAGCTGCACCTACTCCTAAAATTTAGTAGCTTACCTCCAGCAGTTTTGGGCTGGACGTTGATACGCGAGTGAGTCAGTCAGTCAGGACTTTGGCTTTTATATATGATATATAATTTCATTATTCCACTTGATACAGTTCTTAATATATATTTTTTTACTTTGGCCCTAAAATGTCCTTGTTTTCATGAAAAAAAAATGTGAATGATACCAGGTATTAGCAATAGCATTGAGGGCTCATATAAATTTTCCTGTACTTTTATATTTATATATGTGCTACAAAGAATGTAATTTTCGAAGGTTTTGTGGCCATTGTGAACAAAAAGATGAGTGCCAAGTTTGGAGCTCTTGTGAAATCAGCTGACAGTTTCATTTCCCTCCTCCCCTGGCCTTCAGCTTATGAAAAAGACGTATTCCTGCAACCTGATTTCACTTCATTAGATGTTTTAACTTTTGCTCGCAGTACGGTTCCTTTTGGGATCAACATTCCGAATTGTAAGTTAACTTTTCAATACTTAGAGTGTGTCTACTTTAACCTCTTAAGACCCGAGCAAAATCCTACACGTATATTCTTAATTCTAAACATACTTTTCATACAAATATATACTAAAAAGTATGTTTTGCAAAGTAATTAAAAAAAAATGTTTAATAGTTACTGAGAGACACGCCTTAAGCTCTAAAAATACACATTTTTTGTGCTATAAATGCAAAAAAAAGGGCCATATCACTTATTTGTAGTTAACAGTTTATTTTAACATTGTTTTTAATACAAAATGCCTTTAAAATGAACTACTAAAAGAACTTTTTGAAAAGTTTAAAGAAAGAGCTAGTTTAAGGTTATATTTTAAGAACTCTAATATCGTATTGTCCCTCGTTCAACTTCATTTTTTTTATAGAAATAAATGACCAATACCTGTAATCTAAGGCTGAAAACTGATTTTCGGATCTTCTTCTATCAGGACCAGGTCAATTTCGAAAACTAATTAACATGTTAAGTGTTTGTGGGGAGGTTTTAAAAAATGTCCCCAAATGGGGACGCCAGGTCGCTAGAGGTTGAGCTATAGAGCTGGTATAAAAAAAAGACTGACAAGGTTATAGTGCAGTTCAGAAAAAAGTTTCTTTAAATGCAGTAAAAAGTAAAACAAAATTTTGCCTTTTTTATTAATTGGAATATTTTTAATAGTTAAATGAATATTTTTTAATAGTTTAACCCTCTGAGGGATAAGCGAATTAGTTGAAGTGTAAACTTGTTTTCACTGCATGAGAGTTAAATTAAAATTTTTGCTGGAAATTTAATTTCTTAAATTTTAAATATGTTTATATGTAGTAGATGGTTATAAATGGCTCATCCGTACTTTAAATTTTTAAATGTAATAAAATTATTAAATTTATTACAATTTAAAAATTATGTGTGTTGCTGGAAAACCTGACAGTCGGGGAACAGGTTTATATGTCCATTCTCAGAGGGTTAAGAAGATTATTTATTCATGAAATTAACATTCTCAAGTTTGGAGGTTTATGCAATAGCCATGCTATTTTTTAAGCCAGATTGGTCAATCAAAATGTTTGATTAGTAGTTATGCCTCCTCATTCTCACCCAAAACTTTTATCCATTTAAATTTGGCTTTCCACTAACAACATAAAAAAGAAAATAGTTGGTTTTAATGACACTTAAATGAGAAAAAGGATTTTTTAAAAGAGTAAACGTTCTCCATGAGATCAACAACGAACATGCTTTGGAAGTCTAACTTCAAGAATGGGATGATAAGTGCTCATGGATAATGTATTGAGGTTGTTGGGTTGTAGAAAGATAATGCAAGATCAATAACTAGGCAGTAAAAACTATCAACAAATATCTAGAACCAAAAGATAGACAGAACAATAAAGTAGGTACTTGGTAAATCAAGAAAACTAAAGAAATCAAGAGCATTATTATTAAAACAATCAGAGCACAATAAATCATTCTTAAATGACTGACATTCTAGGCCAGGGGTTCCCAACCTTTTTGCACCTGCGTACCACTTGACTTTTTGAGGAATTTTGGCGTACCACCAGACCTAAATATTTTGATAAACGTATGATATTTACACTTCTAAAAGTGTTTTTGAATTAAATTCCTGAGAAAACTTCATATTTAATGGTTCGATGTTTATTTATAACATGCTTATAATAAAGGAGAAATAAAAAGATTAAAATGATATTAATTTACAGTTTTATTTATTACTCCTAGTTCTAAAAACATACAAATAAAAAAAAAATAGTACAAGCTCAGCAAAAAATTAATCATCGTACAAAATACACTTTTATAGTCTTTAGTGTGAAACTAGTTAGCATTTGTTGTTTTTTGCCTGTGATTAAAATTTCAACATTAAGAGTAATGGAACTTATCTTCACTCTTAAGTCCTCTTCAACACTTATTCTGCTTCTATGTTTATTTTTTATGTACAGGAGTTCAGAAAATATACTCTCAAGTAAATCGCAACAAATGGCATCAAAATACAAGAGCTTACCGGAAGCTCAAAGGGTACTAGGTTTTACATCCGATCTAGAAGTTTAATGAAGATTTCTCTTTAAAATGTTTAAAATAACGAATAATATGTTTAGTGCTCACTGCTCATGTGTACAGAAGCTATTAATAGCATTACGTTGCTCACATCTCTCACGCGTACCACCTGAAATTTTCCCGCGTACCACCAGTGGTACGCGTACCATCGGTTGGGAACCCCTGTTCTAGGCAATTACTAAGTAGGGTTCTTGTTTAATCTCCTGTTCATCTGGTTATTTGTTTTTCGAAGTTTATAATTTTTCTTTTAGATGACGATATCAGACAATCTGAAGGTTTCAAAAATGTAGCTCTTGGAAATGCTCTCCAGGTTAAAAGAACAGAACCTCCGAATTATCTCAGCAAATCTGATGTAGTATGTACAGTTTAATTTCTTTAAAATGCAATTGAAAACTAAATTCAAACTAAAAGCAAATAAAAAATATGAAAATTTGAAAATTATTCATACACATATTTTTATTTAATTTTCAGTGATATAAAAATGGCTTTTTTATGACTGTTTTCTTGAAAAATATCGGATTGTTAAGAGGTCTATTTAGAGCTTATTTATGTACTGAATTCTAATATATTTCAAATCACTGTTTTTCTTCTGATCTACGCAAATTAAAGCAGCATATATGAACTGATATTATTCTGGACACTTAGAATTACTAAAATTTATCATTCTGAGTACATATATCTTTTTGTAACTTTTTTTATATGCTTTGTCTTTAAAAAATATATATAATTATAGATTGCTGAGTAATTTATATTTGACATTTGAAATATGTTTCAGGATATGATGATGAATTATGAAAATCAATCCTTTGAAGTTGGTGTTGCCTTACATGAACTTTTGGGTCATGGAAGTGGTAAACTCTTCCATAAAGAAGCAAATGGAAGTTTCAATTTTGATGCCGATAAAGTTCTAAATTTTGAAACTAATGAAAAGGTTGTATTTATAATCTAAGTTGCTAGTTTCTATGAATTGATTTTGTGTTTTAATTTCTTATAACAATGTGTGTTTCCCTTGTTAGAAAGGGTGTCTTCCAATAATGAAAAACTGTAATTCTTGGGAAAGTTAGCGAATTCTAAACTGTAAATGTTGGGGTAATTTTCATTTTTTAGGGGGAGGGAGAGCATTGAAAAGCTTTATGTACGTTTTAAAATCCATCTGCAGATGAAATCATACATTTAAAATATCCATCTTCAGAAAATCAATTTTCGAAAATTTGCAAAAAAACTTAGAATTAGTAAAACTCCTGTGAAATTGGCATTTTCTGGAGATTCTAAAATGGTGATTTTGATGTGAATCTAAACTATTCTGGGGGGATTTTAAAGGCGGGATTTGGAAACCAGGAATCGTGTGCGACTAGGAAAAGACTGCTTGAAGCGCATTGAAAGATATAGAAATTTACGGGAAACTGGTGAACACGGGTTATGGCTAGCTGGCTTAAATTAAAATGTTTGTGTGCATGAAATTTCACTTTTATAAAATTTTTAAAAACCAATTTGAACTATACAAAATCATAGTCCATTTTATTATTATGTGGTTTCTTATCTCTTTTAAAAATAAAGGGGGGGTAAGAATCCTGGCATAGATATAGATAGTGCTTTGGAATCCACTTTAAGCACTAAGATTTCTGACTCTTATTAGCTTCTGCTTCATGAAATGAATTTAGAGCGACACAGATCAGCCTTCAAAGCGATACCTGGACATTTTTGTTTTTGATACATCATATGGAAAAGGCAAGGAAATTTGAAGGGGGTTTTGAGTAGACACCCAATTCAATTTTCTTTTCATACTATAATTGAAGAGCTTAGTGAAAGAATGTGCTAAGTAAAACTTTTGAAACATTGAGATTTTTGTGCCAATGGACACATTATTCCCTCCTTTAAAGATAAGTTACCCGTTTCATAAACTTTAAATTACGTAGATTTTTTTATCTTTTGTAAGTGCCGTTTTTAATTCGATGTGCAAATGAAAAACTTCAAATCTCATTTTCACCTTTTTGTCACTTAGCTTGTTCTTTACACTAAGCTCTTTAATTTTTTTTGTTTGTTTTTTTACAAAATTTATGCGTCAGGTTTTGGTAGTGAAAACTTTTTTTTTTACTTTTTTAAATCCATTCTATAGGTATCTAGCTGGTATGAAGAAGGTGAAACCTATGTATCTGTATTTGGGGCTATGGGATCAGCTTATGAAGAATGTAGAGCAGAAGCTGTAGCATTATACCTCTGTGATTTGCCTGATGTGTTGAGGTAGTGTAACAGGATAATTTTTCTTTTGTTAAGATAATTAAATGAATGAAAACCCTTGTTTTTAAAACCCTTTCACCCCCAATGATTCCATTTGGAATCATCCCAGCTTGCAATTTTTTTTCTCACTAAGTTAAGCTCGCACTTATGTATCGTTAGATGGAAAAATCATGTCTTTTGAAGAATTAAATAACGTTTGTTTTAATTAAATGGAAATATGAAAAACATGGTAAAATAAAATTCGCTCTGAAACAATTTTATTAAATAAATTGATCCTAAATTCTTCATGCTTGCATTTTTAGATGTTTAAAAATTTTAAATTTTGTTTAACAATTGTTATAATTTATCAAAAGTTATGATTCCATTTTTTTCTCCTTAAATTTTAGTTTAAACATTAAGACTTTTTTCCCTGTTTCTTACCATTTCATTCTGAGTGCATAATGAATCTATTTTACAAATTTTAGATTTGTAGAGTAAAAAAATAAAAAACTAAGACTGAAAGGGTTAACAAAAGTTCGCAAAGTGCTCCCCTAATTGTTTTAAGCAGTGTACTATAGAGTGCCTGGTGCGCATTCGGTCTTTCATAATTTAATAACCTGATACCTTGTACAAGGTTACATTGAATGTCTACTCAGGTGTTAACCTTATACTTGACTGGGATTCCAAGTTTTTATAATAGCTGATGTGTAACTCTAGTGTAATGGTAATCCAACCAAAACATATTTTGATAAGCTAAAGTAAATTCTGCTTTATAACACTTTACTTTCTAGAATTTTTGGCTATGAAAATGAAAGCCAAAGGAATGATATTATTTACACATCGTGGCTCTTAATGGCTTTTAAGGGACTGGAAGCACTGGACATGTTTGATCCTAAATCGGAGAAATGGCTTCAGGTAAACTTTGCCAGATAACTTATTATATTTATTTTTATGCTTTTAAAAAAATGCACAGCACCTTAGGTTCATGTAAGTGAAATTAAATTATATTTTATAAATTGCATTATTTAGTTATTTAAAAGCAAAAAGATTCTTATGTTTCCCATTTAAAAAGCTTTTAATTTAAATTATTTTTTGGAAGAATATATTTAAATTAAATTAAAACGTATCTAGTATATTAAAGTAGTTCAAAATTATGACTACATATATTTATAGGCCCATGCACATGCTCGTTATGTTTTGTTACAAGTTATGCTTGAATGTGGAGAAGGTTTTGTAAAGATCGAAAAAGTGACTGGTAAAGATGGTAAACCGGATCTCTTACTGAGTTTAGATAGAAATAAAATATCAAGTGTTGGGAAGGCTGGCATTGGAAAATTCCTAGCAAGATTACAAGTGAGTTCCAATTCTCAAAAATACAATGTTTTAATTGCTGGTTTATTGTATACACTATTTTGTACATGCTATTATATATTTTTCTGCTATTAAATTTTTACCAAACTAAGCCAAAATTAAGTATTTTTTAAAAATTCAAATGTGATAAAAATTATTGAATTTAGGACCTTGAATATTTCAATCATGTCCAGTTCCCCGAGTGTTTGTAGCAGATTTTAGATTGTGAATATGTGATATTAATAGTAAAATATCTATTTTTAAAAAAATATTATTTCATTCTGTAGCTTTATAAAGCAACAGCAGATGTTACTTCGGCCACCGAAATGTTTGAAGGTTACTCCAAAGTGAAATCTGAGGACAAGTACCCATTTCTTGATTATAGAGAAATCATTATGGAACGAAGGAAGCCTCGAATATTGTTTGTTCAAGCTAATACTTTTATAGAAGGTAGGTAAACCTTAACTGTTAGGAGTTAAGTGTAAACAATTATTTCATCACTAAATCTTATTTCTCTATTAATTAAAGCCTTAGTAATTATAGACTCATAATTTTTAAAATGATTCGAATGTCTTTTAAATCTCAAATAAATAAAACAGTCACTGCCTCTTAAAGTACCTAAATAAATGAGAAAGGGCACTAAGCTATCAAATTGAATTGCATTGATTCTCTTTTTCCAATTCTCTCCCTGATAAGCAAAAGCATGCCAGTAGTAAAGTCACCTATTGTTAAAAAAAAAAATTAGCAAGTCATTGAAGAATAAAGCCACAAAACAAGGGAAAGGAATGTTTGACGCACACACTTCTTTGAACACAAGCACAAAAATACGTAAATATAACTGAAAATAATTAAAAAGAAATTTGAAACAAGCAAAATAAATTCGTAAAAACGAAACCAAAACTAAAATAGTTGTTTCATTTTAAATTCAAAACTGTCAGAAACAATACATTTCTTCCTTTAATACAGTTATTAAATATTTTTTCTGTATTTACAGATGGTAAAGTTAAAATGAGAAGTTATGAATCAACACCTGAAGGCATGGTGCAATCCTGGGTGGACAGGTTTCAAGACACTTCAGTCGATGACATTCTAGAAGAACTGTGGGAAAAAGACAAACAGTATTTTGTGTAATTTTGTAATAGGGCTCTGTGAGTTCTACCAATAAAATATATAAATAATATTGTCTTTCATTGCTTATTCCCGGCTTTGCACTGAAAATTATTATTTCTGATGTATTCAGGAAAGTTTAAAAAATCGATGTAAGTATTAATAATTAACATTAATTCATTTGATATTTTACTTTTATAGCCATTTTTATGCAGGTTTTGATTCTTTCTGTATGTTTTTCAAAATATATCTGGAGAATTGAGGATGACAAAATGTAAGATTTTTTTTGTTTCAATAACTAAAATGTTTTGGCTATTGATTGCCTACACTAGTACAAAAAACAATCAACAACAACATACATATCATAAAAAATTTTGGCACGAAAAAATAACTGTACACAATGAATGAAAACTTATTTTGAATCAAACTTCAAATTGAAGTTCAATCTTGGACACTATCCGTAAGGAGCAGGGTAGCCCAGTCGGTCGTATGCTTGCCTGTGCAGGGAGACTGCAGGTGAAATATGCTCCTGAGGCTGTGTACGACTTTGCCCTTAAAAGAGTTGGGTTGGGTGCCTACTCTGGGGTTGGCTTGCCACTTAACTGTAGTTCTAAATTACGTCCTCAATAGCCCTTGACGGGGGCTCTAGTGCGTCGATAATTCAACCTAACCCTAAGATCAGAAAATATATTTATCTAATGTTTAATTTCCAAAAATTAAACAAAAAACAATTTTATTTATTACTTGATTAGAATGTGTAACTTTATAAAAATGCTTTTTTTTTTCATTCAGTAAAGTATACCTTGCCTTGCGACTCGTCACACCTTATAGACGCGCATGAGGCCGCAATTGTTGAAACCCAGTTAATCCGGTTCAATGCAGCCTCCCTGGCAACTGCCCAGCTTGGCCAACCAAGATGGTCTCTCTCCTTCAAGATGCTTGGTCGGCCACTCTTCCTTTTACCATCAGGAGACCAAGTTAAAGCGATCCGTTCGTTAGAATTGGGGCTCCTTCTTAGCACATGACCGACCCAATGCCATCTTTTTATGTCATTTGTCAGTTTGTCTGCTGTTTTGATATATAGGTTATGGTTTGAAATTTTTTCTGGACAATAAATTTCTAGAATCTTTCTTAAACATTTAGTATGAAATGCTTTTAGTTTATTTTCCTGTTTTGTAATTTTCCAAGTTTCACAGCTATAAAGTAATATAGATTTTTAGTTTAAGAGAAATGTTTAAGTTTGACGACTTCTAAACCTTGAAAAGCTTTCTAAAAGCATTTTTTGCTTTTTTAATCCTACATTTGATATCTTCATCTGTTCCACCCAGTGTGTCAACTATAGAACCGAGGTATGTAAAACTATGTTTCTTTGGTTTTATTTTCATTTGTTGCTAAACCAACCTTTTTGGCATTCTCTTCGAGGTGACTAGTTTTTTTCTGCATATCTTGGAATCTGGATGACATCAGAACAATGTCATCCGCGAAATCTAGGTCCTCAAGAAATGTGTTAAAATGCCATCTTATTCCTCTATGTATGGTTTCTACTGTTTTCCTCATCACCCAATCCAAGACAATTGATAAACAATAACCCCGATAACACGCAGCCTTGTCTAACCCCTGTTTTAATTTCAAAATTTTCAGTCATATTACCATTTACAAGTACCTGGGCACTACTTCCACTGTACATATCCTTTATGATGTTTATGATCTTTTTTGGAATTCCATAGAACCCCAAAATTTTCCACAAGCAATCTCTGTCAATGCTATCGAAAGCTTTAGAAAAGTCTATAAAGTTTAAATAAATTGTCTCATTCAGCGAGGTTTCCTTTTTTTGGAATTTTTACAATTTGAGATTCCCTCCACGATAAAGGAACCTTTTCTCCTTTCCAAATGAGGTTAAATAGCTTATGGAGTGCTGCCGCAGGTACATCCATGTCGGCTTTTATGAGCTCGGCAGTGATGAAATCATTTCCACCAGTCCTCCTGTTCTTTTGTAACTTTATTGCTTTTATAATTTCCTCAATATTAATGTCTCCCATATATCAATATCAAGTTGAACTTGGTATTCATAAGGAGATTCAACTTCACTTCCAACTAAAGTGCTGGTAACGTTTAAAAGTTCTTCAAAGTGCTCCTTCCATCTACTTGTGATTTCTTTTTCTTGGGTGAGGAGTTTGCCATTTTTATCTTTAACAGAACAATCATTATTTGATTTAACACCGCCCAGTTTCTTGATAATTTTATAAACCTCTCGGATATCACCGACATCATTAGCTCTATGAGCTTCTTCTGCAAGTGCATGGAAGAAGTTTTCTTGTCAGTTCTAGCGGATTGTTTGACGCTCTTGTGCGCTTCTTCATATTGTTTTTTTTTAAACTTCTGTTTTATTCGTTCCAATTTTGTGCTATTTTGCCTTCTACACGCTTGAGTGTTTCACCAGAGTTCAATTGAAACATTTGCTTTAAATCTGGCTCTTTCAATTTTTCTAAGTTGTACCTAATTCTTTTATTCATTTTGTGCCCTGGAAAAGTGCATAATTTCAATTTTACAATCCCTATAAGCAAAAAGTGGTCGGATGCTACATCAGCACCTCTTTTAACTCGTACGTCCTGCAAAGATCTCTTGTATTTACTATTTATTGAGATATGATCAGTAAAGTATATGTTGTAATAAAAGGTGATATTTGTTTCTAAGACAAACCGAAAATCACTTTTAATTATAAATTATTAACACTTCTGCTGTCGGCACTCTGGATTTAACTCTTCAATACCGGATTGTTAACTTTTCATTTGTACCTTTTGCTGAAATTTCAAAGAATTAAACATTAAATTTTCTCTTGGCCTCAGTTGAGAGCCACAGTTGGAAGGTCTGTTATTATGGTGCTTATTTTGTTCTTTAAAATTTAAAACTATGATTAAATATTGATCGTGTCAAAAATGTAGAGGCGTTAGTTAGCCAATATTTATAAGATTACTGCCAATTTTGGGGCTCCTTAAATCATAGTCATCGTCCTATACCTCTCTATGGTCCTATATACAAGTTATACAACTTCTCCAGAAAGTAGTCCATATCGAAATATCGATTTTGTTGCCAACTTCTAATTCTGGCCCCTTTACAAAGTTTTAACACAACGAATCATTTGTTTCATAACTTTTACCACGGTCAAGTAACTTAATCATTTTTTTGTTTCATTACTCTTAATACTTTCAGGTTTTTTTTAAATCATTTTTATTGAAAGATGTGATGGGTACTCTGTCGTTCTTTTTGAAAAAGAGGTTAAAAAGTAAGCGAAGAAGAGCCGATGGTGATATAAGCACATTGAGCTAGAAGGAATACTGGAGTGAGGTGTGTGATTCACTGAACAGGGCAGCAAACGAGCCGGTCCAATAACGAAACGCGGAGGAATATACAGCACTGCAGCAGAAACGGACCGGGCAGAAAACCTAGAAACTTGCCTATTTTGCTATTGGGTTCGTTTTCGCTGGTTAGTGATCCACATGGTTATTTATTTTAAAAAAGTTGGAATTTAAAGTTAAAGAAAGTTAATTCTTTCGAACTAAAAATGTTAAAATACATTTAGGAGCCCAAGTCAATATGATAGAGGGGTCTCATACAAGCATTGCATACAAGTGTAGGGAAAATAGTCCTTTTCTGCCCGGTTCACTCAAAAGGGTGTGAGTGGGTTTTCGGCTCGCTGACACTTCACTCCAGTTTTCCTTCTAGCTCAATGTATAAGCACGCTTCGGGGAAGCAGTAATTAAGCTACAAGAACGAAACAAGAGTGGCGGTGTGTCACTTGACCAGAATTTTAATTTACGAGACGTAATTAGCTGTGTTAAAGCTCCTAAAGGAGGCTAGAAATAGGCAGCCGAAAACGATTACAGTCAATTACATTGCCTGCCTGGTCGGTACTACTGTTCTGCGTTTTGCATACAGTTTATTGTAAGTGTAAGTTCAATTTTATATTACTTTTTATTTAGAATTTCCTTTTCTATGTAGCAAAATCCACTGCTACTTTTTTAGAAGAGTTTCGAATGCTATTTCCGTTTTTCAACATTTAAGGCTCTTAATTTATCCTTGAAGGTTTTGAACAGCTTCTAAAGTTAAGTTGAACATCTACTTTAATATAATAATATTATTTTGCGAATATTGTGTTGAACGGCCGAATAGTAACATTTAGGGATGCACCGAATATTCGGTATTTGGCCGAATAGCTTTACTATTCGTCTGAATAGTGAAATTTAAATTTTTTCAAATTTCTGAATCAAATTTTTTTCGAAATAAATACATGAAAAAATAATTTTATGAATTAAATTAAAAGATCTATCAGTTATATTAAATGGGAATAGATGTAATTAATTACATTTAAAATTTAGTTTGGAAATTATAATGTAATAAAAGGAACTGTTCAACATTTTGTAAAAGTAAACTATTGCGTTTTGGTTCACAAATGTTTTCAGCTTCGGAGAACAACCGCTCACTATCGACACAGCTAGCTGGTGCCGATAAATATTTTCTATTGTTTTAATATATTTTTAGGTTAAATCCTAGTTTCGGTATACCGCAACTTTTTAGGAACGTTGGCAACAAAGAAAATGCAATAAATAATTCCAATCTGGTAACACAGTTGTTTGACTTCGCTGTTTCCAATCACGCGTCGCTTCGCGATGTTTTCTCGCCAACAAGTTTGGCGAGAAATAAAAAGTCACCGAAACTAGGAATTAACCTTCAGACAAATTTGGTATTCGGTGCATCCCTAGTAAAATTAGATTCCCAACATTTAAAAGTCTTTTTTTTTCTCAAAAGTGGTGTTGTGTGCTTTTTTCACAGTTTTTAGCATTTCCAAGGTTAAAATTTCTTCACCTATTTAATTTCGTTTGTGTGAATGGATACATATTGTGAAAAGGGTCCATATTTTTTTGACGAGGCTATTGAGAAAGGTTATAAAAGTTTATTTCTGATTCCAAAATAGTACTAAATAAATTTATGGAAGCAAGCGTGGCATTAATTAGTTTTTTATTAGTAATTTTTTTAAGATTTTAAACTTGGCATGTTGTCCGATTGAAATTGTGAACTGTCTGTATCGAGCATTTGCAGATACACTAGAATTTTTTATTTAATTTGAAAAAAGCTTTTTGACCAAAAAATATTTATTGCCCTTTTGAAATCTGCCAAATCAGTAAAATCGTAGGTTTTTAAAGAGCAATAAGTAATTTTTCTGTACACTAATCAAAAGAGGATGTTAAACTAGCATTGCATTCATACAGAAGCTGATATAGAAAAGTTTTAGGGTTACCGGGGGAAAATTTAAATGATTGGAAAACATGATTTTCGAGATGTCGTTAAACCAGCGACTAGGATTAACCCGCCAAATCCTCCTTACCGACAGAAGCTCCGCCAGATTATTATAAACCAAAAACTTTTCTCATGTACTCTGGCATAAAAGTTATTAAAGTAAAACAATAAACGTTTCATGTAATACAGTATTAGATAGTATTGATATTTTTGTTATTTTTAGATTCATGAAGTTTTTGAAGATTGCCAAAGAATTGGGTAGCTTCACAACTTTTGCTGGACATTCTTTGATATTTCCAGGTTCAAAGTATTTCTTACCTAAGCCAATTTTGTTGGTCAATCTATCTCCATCGAAAGCTTTTCATACAAAAAAGGTAACAAACCCATTTTTTCTCATTGCTTGTGCTTGTAACTGATTAATTAAAAAATATTTTTCTTGGAAATTTAATTTGGCTAGTCAATTGTATTATTATAATATTGAATGGATTCTGGGTATTAGTGATGCAAGAGGATATACAAATTTGGCTGAATATCTGGTTACTGCAATTGTAAATTTTCTCTGAACATGTATTTTTTATTTATATTTCAATTTCTGTACTTCAATATTTTAATTTGATATGGTTTCCCTTATTTTGAAACATATTACTTATATATTAGTTGTTAACATTTCAAGTTTTATTGCTATCTTTTCAAACCCTTCTATTTTTCAATATTAAAAATATTCAAATTACAATCTTACTAATTAAACGCATGTGCTTTAGACTTAGTTTTAATTTGTTTTTTTTCACTATTCTAGAAAGTTCACTATGGTTCTATGTTAAGTCTACTTTTATGGGGTTCGGGTTCAGGCGGATATATGGATTTCAGACAGATCCCCAGTCATATATAAAATAGTATAGATTTATTTTTATTACAGGGTTCGTACGCATCCTGAAAAACTCCTGAATTTCATTTTTTTTCTAAGGGCCCTTATAACTCCTAAAATTTGCGTCTTCTGATATATTTTTCCAATCCTGAAATATTTGACAACACAAATCGTTTTTCTCCTTTCTCTGCTGTTTTCCTCCTGTACTTAATTCGGAATAAGTCTACTGTGCAGGCACAGTAGAAACACGGAGTTCAGACATCGTGATGCCAGTTAATGTCCCAGAATGCACCGCACAACTCTTTAGAAGAATTTGTTCTTCTGTTTCCTCATTTGAAGTGGAGTCACTAGACTAATATGATAATAAACAAACATATTCAATTTTATTCCTTGTCACCTCCTGAATTTACATTGCTGCACTCCTGAATAACTCCTTCGAAACTCCTGAATTTCACTATCATATATAGAGTATGAACCCTGTTATTAATCTTCATGTGTACTTTTACAGGCAATGTCTGAGTTTATATATCCAAATACAACGCCAATCATTCTACTGGATTGCCAGAATGCATTCAAGGATCTGACTGAGAAAGAAAAACTTTATGCTCATTATCTTTCAAGAGCCTCGTGGTATGGAGGGCTAATTGATCTAGTACAGGTAATAATAATAAAATACATTTTATAAGGTGTGGTTAAACCTTGCTAAAATGAACTTTTAATATATATTTTAATTTAGTTGTAATATGTACTTAAGTACAGACTACTTAAGCAACTTTGTATACATGCTAACAAATCTATAACCGATTAGGTGTCTATACTGTCATGGGTAGGTCAAACTGCTGTATCTGGAACAATGTTGTAAGCAATCAATAACGACAGCCTATAAAATACGACTGGAAAATTGACTTTTTCAAGGTAAAAATATTGGCATACATTGTTGTAGTTTACCATTGGTGTTTGTGTCACTTTGCACAAGAAATTAAAACTGATTAAAATCATTCATTTTTATTTACCACTAACCGGCGGCATAACGTTGAGTTAAACAAACTAAATATAAAAGGGAGAAGTAAATCCATCAAAACAGTCAATCAAACAATATATAAGCTTTACAGAAGGAAAAGTCTTCTTATATACACTTTTAGAGTCCATCTTTAAATACTCCAAACACAATTTATAAATAACCGTGAAAATATAAAAAGCATTCTTCCGAGCGGCATTTTTTCTCAGTAGTTGGTTGCCGACGACCGACACGACTAGAACTACACTTGTTCTTATTCCAACAATCGGCCCCATCGGTCGTCCCCAACAAAAACACTAAAAATGGAACATTTTATTCAAAGCAATTTTAAACTTATTAATTAGTAAAGGTTTAGTTAAACAATCAGCTCGATTGTCATTAGTGCCAATATGATTTACTCGAACCTCATCTTCTTCGATTGTACTTCGAATAAATTTAAAGCGAATATCTATATGCTTTGTTTTAAAATTTTCCATAGTATTTTTGGCAAAACAGATAGCAGCATTATTATCACAAAAATGATTTGGTACAATCAAATTAGGAAGCAGATTTAACTCATTTACAACTTTAGACAACCAAATAGATTCTTTAACGCTCTCGCATAGAGCTACAAACTCCGATTCCATAGAGGAAAGGGCAATGCATTTTTGCTTACTTGATCTCCAAGCAAACGGTACGTTACCAAAAAAGAAAATATATCCGCTTGTGGAATGGCGGAAGGTTAAATCTGATCCCCAATTTGCATCTGAAAAACAATCCAATTCTGACCCAGAAACATTTGACAAATTTATACTTAATTCTTTAGTTATAAATACATAGTTCAAAATATCAGCGACTATTTTCCAGTGCTGAAAAGTGTAACCATTTGAGAACTGCGACATTATATTCACTGAATAAGAAATGTCGGATCTGCTTCGATCAGCTAAAAATGAAAGACAACCAATAAGTGTCCGGTAGGGATATTTCTTCATGATATCATTCTCAACTATTTCACTCTCTGGAACTTTTGGAGGCAATACATATCCTACTTTAAATGGAAGTTTCCCTTTCTACCTTAGCTACATAATTTTGAAAACACTCAAAAACTTTAGTTTTACTTTTAATTACGTACACATCTACCTTTCGCGAGTAGTCGTCAATGATCGACAAAAAGTACTTTTTACCACCCAAAGAATTCACAGGGGCTGGTCCCCATAAATCCATATAAACTCTTTCGAGTATTCTATTAGTCGACCGTTTGTATGTCTGTGTCTTTAATGACACTCTAGTAGATTTGGCAATTTTGCAAACATCTCAATTTTTATCCTCGTTTTTAGAACTTAATTTTTCGATCCCTTTTACCGTATTATTTCTACTCATTTGCTCAATTAGGGAAATATTTACGTGTCCGAATCTCCGATGTACAGTATTAATATTTAAAGTTACATTTACAGATTCCTTGACTGTTTTGGGATATCCTTTTACTACATACAACTTTCTTATCAATTAAAGGTACAGTAAAGAAATATTTGTTACTTTCATTATATATAATCATTTTGTTATCTCCCCAAACAACTTTATATCCAGCAATTTCTATATTTGACCCGCCTATCAAGTTCCTACGCATATTAGGGGTATAAAGAACATTCTTTAGCTTTATATTGACGTTACCTGAAACATCTTTCACAATGAAGTCAATGTCCCCAACTCCAAGAACTGTAGACGTGGAATCGTTGTCTCCCACGAGTATAGATGCCGGCGGAGTAGCTCTGAAGTTGTGAAACCAGTCTCTTTGGTTACGACAGTGTGAAGTAGCAGCCGAGTCGACGAGGAATTCCTCCAGCTCTTGCTCAGCTGAAGTGGTTGACAGCGTCATGTCGTGGTCAGCAAAGAAAGCTCCAGCTTCTCTGGTAGTCTTCGCAATTTTGTTCTTCTTGAAACATCGATCTTGGGAGTGTCCAGGCTTGTGGCAGAAACTGCACGGCCCCAGACGAAAAGCTCCGTCCTTTCGTTGACGATTATCTTTCCTTGGGTCCAGCATACGGCCACTGCGTTCCTCCTTCTTCGGGTATTTCTTCGAAACTTGAGCATCACCTCTAGCAGCATACGCATTTCCAACTGCAGCGTAATCTTTAACTTCATCTCTACGTTTAAGCTCGATCCTCCCAGCTTCAGTCAGTAGTTGTCGGGTTACTTTATCCACAGTAAATTCTTTGGCCTCTAGTCTGTATAGTTGATACACCAAATTATCGTAGTCTGGAGGCAGTCTTCGGATAAGTTGAAAGCACACAAGTAGTTCTGGAATATCGAACCCGGATTCCTTTACTTGTTGGCATTTTTCTGTTATTTTCTTGCTAAATATTCCGATGCTTTCTTCCTCCACGTTGAACCTCATTTCAAAGAACTCCTCAACTAGCCCGGCCAATCTTGCTCGAGAAGTTGGTTCAAAATGTGATTTCAAAGTGTCCCATGCAGTTTTTCCGTCCTCGGTATCTGCAATCAGTGGGCGGAACTTCCTATCAATTCCTTGGTAGATAGTAGTGTAGGACCTCTGCTTTCTTGAATGAAAAGACCTCCGTTCTTTGTCTGAAGCATTTGCATCAAGATCTTTTGCATCACCAGTAATAAAGTCCCAGCTTCCACGATCCATAAGCATCACTTTCATGTCGGCTTTCCATGACGTGTAATTCGTTTCATTCAGCTTAGGAAACGAAAAGAGTTCCGAAGGCTCGGACATTTTTGTTTATGCCTAACTATTCACTGACTAGATAATTTAGAAATTTAAACTCAAAAACGCTGTCGGGTTGGGCTTAAGGCCCATAACCCTGTTTGTGTCACTTTGCACAAGAAATTAAAACTGATTAAAATCATTCATTTTTATTTACCACTAACCGGCGGCATAACGTTGAGTTAAACAAACTAAATATAAAAGGGAGAAGTAAATCCATCAAAACAGTCAATCAAACAATATATAAGCTTTACAAAAGGAAAAGTCTTCTTATATACACTTTTAGAGTCCATCTTTAAATACTCCAAACACAATTTATAAATAACCGTGAAAATATAAAAAGCATTCTACCGAGCTGCATTTTTTCTCAGTAGTTGGTTGCCGACAACCGACACGACTAGAACTACACTTGTTCTTATTCCAACAATTGGACTTGGGTCATTCCATGAAAAGTAGACACAAATTTTTTTGGCATGGGTTAAGTGTGGTTAAGCCTTGCTACAGTGATCTTGTTTTTAACCCTTTCACTTACAATGATTCCATTTGGAATTATCAACTTGCGATTTTTTTTCTCACCAAGTTTAAACTCACACTTATTTAAAATAAATTTTATTAAATTCTCCATGCATTTTTCTATAAAGTTATATTTTCTTTTTGTATCGTTAGATGGAAGAATCATGTCTTTTGAAGAATCAAATCATGTTTGTTATAGTTAAATGAAAATATGAAAAACATGGTAAGATAAAATTCCTTCCGAAACAATTTTATTAAATAAATTGGCCCTTAATTCTACATGCTTGCATTTTTAAAAATTGAATTTTAAAGTTTCGAAAAATTATTTTTATTTTTTTTCAAAAGTTACGATTCCAAATTTCTTTTCCATAAATTTTGGTTAAAAAAGATTCGCCCCCCCCCCCCCCCGCTTTTTATACCCTTTTCTTATGGATGCATAATGAGTCTATTTCACAATTTTAGAATAAAAAATAAAAAGTTGGGACTGAAAGAGTTAATGTCATAAGGCATTATTGAATTATTATTTTTTATGTGTTAAATAGTTTAATATATTTTTAAATTTTTTTTAAATATGAACTTAATTGGAGAATACTTAAACAACTTTGTATACTAGGAACCGATTAGGTGTCAACACTGTCTTGGGTAGGTATACGACAGCCTATAAAAAAGAATACACTAAAAAATTTACTTTTTCAAGGTAAAAATGTTGGAATACATTGTTGTAGTTTACTATTGTATTTGGGTCATTCCATGAAAAGTACACAAAAAAAAAATTTGCCACTAAATATTTTATTTAAATGTTAAAAATAAAGGAAATTTTGTTGTCCCCGAAAACCAATTTTCCAACAAACACTTAAAAATCTTTGAAATTAGTATTGACCAACATAGTTAAATTAAATCATATGTAACCTGAGTTATGAATGCCAAGTAAATAAATTAATTAAAAAAAAACAAAGATATTTTTATTTAAATGTAAAATTTAATGTAGCTTAGATTCTGTACATTTATTTAAGACCCTTAATTAAATTTTTGTTAATTTTTTTAAGGTACAATAATTTAAATTGTGTTATACGTTGGGAAAAAACACTTAAAAATTTTAAACATTTTTTCATTCCCTGATTGATAATCAGTCTTTCTATCGATTTTTCAAACGTCTCTATGATGGGAATTTATCGATACACATTGGGTTCATAATTTTTTCCTTCTGGTTTCTAGAATTCTCCTGAAAGCCCACTGATATTCTCCTTGCTGCATCGCTTATTTCTTACGGATTCCGTGAAGGACCTCAAAGAAACTGCTCTCACTAAGTGTGGATTTAGTGAAGATGAATTTCTAGTAAGCAACCCTATTTTGATTGTTTTTGAAGATGTTGTATGTGTTAAAAAGTATTACTTTATCTTTCCATAGAAAATGCCATGTTTTATAAAACAATATACAGAGATAAAACACATACCAGGAAAACCAGGAATTGTCTGGGAAACCAAAAATATTAGGGGAAAATTCTGGAATTTTATTATTTAGAGAGAAGTCAAGGAATCATTTTAATTTTGTTTATTTCCCAATTTTAGACAAAACTGTGTCAAAATACAGATAATTTGAATTTCAAGTAGCGGAAAGCATGTTTTGCCAATCGGTTTTAACCCTCTGAGGGATACAGAAGTATAATCCCATCACCTGACTGTCACATTAAGTTAAAAATTTTAATTTAAATTTCATACAGTGAAAAAAAGTTTACACTTTAGCCAATTTATCCCTCAGAGGGTTAAAAACCTGAGGGGAAAAAAGCCAAGGTATCACAAAGAGTTGTTTCTGAGACAGAAAAAAATAATTTACAAAATTGAAGAAAGTTTAACTTTACTTATTTTGTCTCATTTTTATTTTATATTTTTTTAGAGTGAATTGAATTCTTAAAATATCATTTTTAATAACTTAATTCTTGGTCTGAAACTATTTCCCCAAAGTGTTGAGTTGGGTTCTCCTAAAAGTCGGACAGTTCTAGGAAGATTAAATCCACATTAAGCCTCAATTTAGTTAACAGTGGTGGGAGAGCATCAAAATTGGTATGCTGTGGCAACCTTTTATGCAACCACATTATTATATCGACATATATTATGATTAACAGTATGCTTCTCTAAACTGAAGCTAGCTATTATCTTCCCTGAATATCAACCACATGCAGTAAAAAGGCTTTTGACCTCTACCTGCAAAATCTAAACCTGTACAGGTTTTATTCATTCTATCTTTTTGTGGTTTCAGGCATTTCTGATTTACGCATGTGGGGTTTTTTGCAACAATGGAAACTACAAAAGTTTTGGAGACTCCAAATTCATTCCAGATTTTCCAAAGGTATTGCATTATTTTTTGTCTACCTATTCAACATCATGCATGCAATAAAATATTTAAAATGTCAAGTATTCTTTTTTAGGAAAAATTTGAAAAGTTGATGTTTTCGACCAAGTTTGCAGAGAAGTTTCCCGAAAAGCTGAAACAGTTGCTTAATAAGTGCCTAGACAAAATGTTTTCACTTAAAGAGGAGGAAAGACACCTTGGATTTCCACCCAATGTAAGCATCTTTTGTAATTTCTGAATTAAAACATTATATATTCCAATCAGCTATAATAAATAGCAGGGATTGGAAAAATTACAGTTAGTAACTGTAATTTTTCCAATCCCTGAATTTTTTTTTATTATAGCTGATTGGAATATATAATGTTTTAATTCAGGAAAATTTAATTCTCGAAATTTCTAAAAGTAACTTACTTTTAGAAATGTCAAGTTATAAGGAAAATTGCAACTTAACCATCTTGCTGTTTTTCAAAGAGAACCAAGACAGGATGGTAACAGAACTGGGAAAACCTGGAAATCAGGAAACTTTTTAATTCGGGAAATATCAGGGAATTCCCAGGGATTTTTCAAATTTCGCAAAATATCAGGGACTTCAGTTCAGTTGGGTAAACTTCTGGTTTATTGCTTCCAGACAGGGTCCAGCACTTCTACCAGATCTTTAGGATTTCTTGATTTAAGTGGCTAGAGGACCACCCAATGTAAGCATCCTTTGTAATTTCTGAATTTAAACATTATAGATTCCAATCAGCTATAATAAATAACAGGGACTGGAGAGTTACTTTTAAAAAGCAGTTACAGTTACTTAATACAAAAAGTAGCTAATTTCAGTTTCTTAATAAGAAAAGTAGCTAATTTCAGTTACTTCATTAGAAAAGTAGCTAATTTCAGTTACTTCATAAGAAAAGTAGCTAATTATTGTTACTTTTAGAAATTTCAAGTTATAAGGCAAATTGCAATTTAACCGTCTTACTGTTTTTTAACAGCAAACCAAGATTAAATAAATAATGATGATCTGGGAAAAGCTGAGAACGAAAATTCAATTATGTTAAATTTCCGATGGTTAAGTTTAAGCCGAACAGCTGAAATATATGGGTGAAGAGTGGTGTAAGTAGTAGTGGAAAATTAACGAAATTTTTGTTACTGCTAAAAGTAACTTAGTTACAGTGTTACTCGATGTTATGTGCATAAAAAGTAACTGTTAGAAGTAGCGCATTACTCCAATCCCTGATAAATAGCTTGCAATACTTGTGTAGCTCTAGTACTTTATTAATCCAACCAAAACCAGATAGCTTACTTGTATGACCCCTCTTTTTTTCTTTTTTTTTCTTGCATAATTAAGGCTTGCCCATAGTTCTACATGTGATAAATTTGAGTAAAAATAATCCTTCAATTTCAATTAAAATACAAGTAGTAGTATACTTATACATACTCTACTTTTTTTGGTTATTTTTTGTATGAATTAACTTTGTCAATTTTCACTTAGGCTACAACAACTTATTTTTCCAAAAATATCACCAAGGAAGATTTAGAATCTGTAAACAAGTTTTTTAAGAAGCAAGTAAGCAAACTTTATACCATTTTGCATTTTCCTAATAACAATATTCTATTAAATTGAAAAAGTTTATCCATAACTCATTCCTTCTATAACTATTAAAGCATGTAATATATAACTGTATAAAATTATAGGAGATCCATTGCCAATTTACCCAATGCAAGATTTCCATAGAATATAAATATTCTTACTTTTTGTTTAATGCTAACTGGTAATCATGGTAAAAGCTTGAATACAAAGCTGCCTTCAAAATTTGTTATATTTCTCAAATAGGTTACAACCTATAAATAATGATTTCAATCAATTAGTATTCTCTAATCTTATAAATATATCATAATCTCTGAACGCCTACTCCCATGTCAATGGGGAAGTATGTTTTTTAACTCAAAAGGTTTTCTATAACTTGGAGATTGTTAAATTTTGGGTTCGTAATATCAGTGTTCAACAATTGTTCAGATTTACTGTAAGTGTTACTTGTGTAATTAGTTTATGTTATTGTGTTTTTAAATTTGTTTCACAGAATATTGAAGCTTTTAATTCAAGATTGTTTAAAACAACTGATGAAACTGGCCGATCGTGTTTTGAGATTCGACTTGCTTCTGTTTTACAGACAGGTAATTGAGTTTTATAATATTTTATTTCAAAAACATTGGAGTCCAAGGAAAACACCAAATCATGAAATTAGCTGTACCTTATATCAAAGCTTACCACTATTGTACTCTTTCCAATTGAGTGAATAACACAACATTTGATTTGAAAATTTATATTTTTAGTTTTAAAATTCTTTGTGAGTATTAAGTTGAGTAGTAACAAAATTAAGTATTGTAGTTCTACATTTTTTAATCAAAACTACCATCTTATGAATATTTTTTATTCTAAAATTTGTAATTTTAGTGGTTATGAATGCTACCTAGTTACTCAGAATATTGATCATGTTTAACAGGGGCAAAACAAGTAATTATGACTTTTATCATATATAGCTAATAATAAATTAATAACTGTAATAATGATGAACTAATATAAGTTCTATTACAATACATAACAAAAGTATGATGTTACTTTTAACTTCAAGTTTCTGTATGATTTTTTTAGATTGTAAAGAAGAAAAAGAAAATTTGGGGTTTAATACAGAATATGGTCACAATTTTGTTGTTACTCGAGGTGACTACAGCAAGCTCTTAAAACACGTTAATGATAATCTAACTCTTGCAAAGGTAATTATAATTTTTTTAAGTAATTGAAAAAAATAGTTTTTGTTTGACAAAGTATTTGTTTCATAATTGTAAAATATTTTTTTTAAAAATATTTTTGAAAATGCATACGCATAAAATAACTGGTAATTAGTATCTCAGGTTCAAAGCTACAGAAACAGAGATTGGCAAACTCGTATACTAGGCCTTTGCAGTATTTAACAATTAAATGACACATGAATTAAGTCTTTACATTTTGACTCGGTACATATTTCTATTCTTATTACAAGTATCACAACTGTATAGTATATTTGATATCTTTTTATAATATTGAGATGGAACTTAAAAATAATATTCTTCAATGTACTTTTATCACTCTTAAATGGATTTATTTGTCTGAAAAAATCATGATATAATTCATCAAATCTACAGGTTGTACTTGGGCAAAATTTTAATATTTAGTTATTAAACTTTAGGGTGAATAACAAATTGGAACAGGGAACAGCCCTTAATTTCTAGAGCATATTTTTTCTGTTGTTTTATATTGCTATATGAAATCTAAACTGCATAGAAGAATATGTACTAGCGACAAGTCAAATTATTCTAGGTGTCTACGTGAAGGTAGGGTAAGCTGCCCAAACGCAAAAATGGGAAACCAAAATTTTAAAACATAAAAGTCTTAAATTTATGATGCAAGTTCAATTTATTCACAATGGAGCATATTAGGTAGCTTGCGCATTAGTCATGGTTCATACACTCCTTGAAAACCTCCAAAAGTGCTTGAATAAAAAATGTTTATTTTAAAGTATTAAATATGAATCTAGAATGTTTGAATAAAAAATCTTTAAAACATTTGCAAATTGGATCATACCCAACTTTTCTCAACGCGATTTCGTAAAGCACACAATGCCCAAAATGGTGATATCTCATTTACGACTGTAGGATTGTCCTCGTCATTGCACCATTATAGGTTTTCAGGAATTTCCCTGATTACAGGATCGTTCGTCTTTCCCAATTTTCAGAATTGTCCTAGTTTTTCCAATTATGAGATGTGTCCGAAGATTTATGATTATGGGATCGCTGCATTAATTGAATACGAGTGTTATCCCATCAGATGATCGAGTACGGGATCAACAAATTAGACAGTTATGTGATTGTCAATTTTGTCTATTACTGGATTGCCCGAGTTTGCAGACTATGGGATTGACAGCATTATCTGATTAATGTGTTAGCCTATTTTTTGTGATCACCTGATTTTATCAATATCGGGACCCCCAGTTTGCTCACTATGTGACTGTCAAAGTTTCCTGATTATAGTATTGTCAGTTAGAATGGTGTAATTTTAATAGTTGCTTTAAAAAAAAAACTTGTAATTTAGATTCTGTAGAATAACTTAATTTATTAAAAATATTTAATTCATTATTTTGTATTAAATTGGTTCTTAAATATGTTTCAGGAGCATGTTGACAATGAAAATGAAACAAATATGATTGAAAAATACATAGAAAGTTTCAAAACAGGCTCCCAACAAGCACATAAAGACGGTTCCAGATACTGGATCAGAAATAAGGGACCCATTGTTGAAAAGTAACATAAACCATATTTCAGTACAGTTTATGTTTTATTATAATTTTTAGCTAATGCTTATATGTTTGAATATTTTTCATAACTAAAACATTTTATTAAGAGTTTGAAGCAGGTTATGCCTTATTGATTTATCTATGGAGGAGCCCCACATTATGCTTATTAAACTATAATTTTTTTCAATTGACTTTTTTATTTGTCAGGGTAGGGAGATAAGGATAATAAAATTTGAAGGGATGATATTTTTTCGTATTCTTATAGGATATTTTTTTAACGTTTTTCAACTTTTCTAAAACTAATTTTAAAATGTTTAATTTATTATTAAAAATGAAGAGGTCATTTTAGGATCACGATTTTTGGATTGATGCAGATTCTGATTGAAGAAATGTTACAGTTATAGACTTAATTTGTGATTTTAAAAAAATCATTTATCCAATGCCACATCTTCTCAGTATCATCTTCCGAAAGTTTGTGTTTGAAATAAAACTCTGTAGTAAATATCAGAACTTGATTTTTAAAAAAATCTTTTTTAGATCAAATTATAATTTGACCAAATTTTACATAATACTGCATGTTTATTATCAGTAATTTTCATAATTGTATTTTATTAAAAAGATAACATTACAATAAACTATACTTTTTTAGCTACATTGCGTTTAACGAGACTTACAAGGACCCTGATGGAATGAGAGGAGAGTTTGAAGGTATTTTTCTAAGGAAAATCTTTTTCATGCACACAAAAAATACCACATAAAATTCAAAAAATTTTACAAATATATTTTTTTCTAACTTGTTTTCTTTCTATGTGCAGTTTACTCGGCACTAATAGTGTAAATATGTAATACATTTTTTAAAAAGACAAGTTCTTTTAACCCAATAAAACTAATATTTAAACTGGGTTTTTCTTATATTTTAAATTTCCTAAACAGAATCACTATTTCCCATTTTAATCTCATCTATATATATAAAAGGCAAAGTCCTGACTCACTCGCTCACGTATCAACGCCCAGCCCAAACTACTGGAGTTACAGCTTCCAAATTTTAGGAAAATATTCCTTTTATATCGTAGGCGTCATTTAAGAAGTGATTTTTCGAAATTCGAACCCAAACGGGTGTATGAAGGCAAAAGTGTGCCGATTTCTCCATAGGAATAGCGTTGTAAGATTAGAATTTATACTTTTTATTTCAATTTAAAAGAAATTTCAGCGCATTCAGCATGAATGAAAATTAAGTATAAACACGTTAGAGCACTTGAGTTTAATTTGTATTGTTATTTGAATATCATTATTTTATTTTATTTATTGAATTTAAATATTTTGATTGTTTTGTTTCCGAATTTAATTGATGTTTACAAATGGTAAGAAATGAAGATATTGCTACAATGTGTTCACACCACCGTAACGTAGGAAGTTTGTGGCATTTTCATAAGACGGCTCCGTGTCGTGGTGCCCTCTCTCGAGACGGGATTACATCATTTCCACAATATATATATATATATATATATATATATATATATATATATATATATATATATATATATATATATATATATATATATATATATATATATATATTATATATATTAATATTTCAATATTCCACTCAGTTTTTACTATATATATTTTTACTTTGGTCCCTAACATGTCATTTTTTCATGAAAACAAAATGTAAATTAACCCAGGTATTAGCAATAGCATTGAGGGCTCATATAAAATGTTCCTGTACTTTTATATTTATATATGTACTGAAAAGAATGTATTTTTTGAAGGTTTTGTGGCGGTTGTGAACAAAAAGATGAGTGCAAAGTTTGAAACTCTTGTGAAATCAGCTGAAAGTTTTATTTCCCTCCTCCCCTGGCCTTCAGCATACGAAAAAGACGTATTCCTGCAACCTGATTTCACTTCATTGGATGTTTTAACTTATGCTTGCAGTGATGTTCCTTCTGGGATTAACATTCCGAATTGTAAGTTACCTTTGCAATACTTAGAACATGTTTGCATTAAGCTATAGAGCTGGGATAATTTTTAAAAAAAACTGATAAGGTGATAGTGCAGTTCAGAAAAAGTTTCTTTAAATGCAGTAAAAAGTGAAACAACTAACATTTACATTTTTTAATTAGTTTAAGGAATATTTTTTAATAGTTTAAGAAGATTATTTATACATGAAATTAACGTTCGCAAGATTGAAGGTTATAATTTAATTATTTTAAGCCAGATCGGTCAACTTAAATAATTTGATATGTAGTTATGCCTCCTTTCCCAACCCTTTTTACCATGAGTTTGGGCTCTCCACTATGGCTAAACAGCATACAAAATATAATTTTGGTCCTAATGACACTTGAATAATAAGAAATACTCATTTTTTTATTGGAGAAAAATGTTGTACTATCGAACAACAACAAATATGCTTTGAAATCTAAGTTCAAGAATTGGATGGTAAAGGCTCATGGATTATCTATTGAGGTTGTTGGGTTTTAGAAGGATAGAGCAAAATCAATAAACAGGCAGTTAGGATTTTTTTTTACACCAAACAGCTCTCTTATAGGGAATGATCAACTATTAACAAATATCTAGAACCAAAAGATAGACAGAACAACAAAGTAAGTACTTGGTAAATCAAGAAAACTAAAGAAATCAAGAGCATTATTGATAAAACAATCAAAGCACAATAAATCATTCATAAATGACATTCTAGGCAATAATTATGATTCTTGCGTAATCTCCTATTCATCAGATTACTTGATTTTCAAAATTTGTAACTTTTCTTTCAGATGACGATATCAGACAATCTGAAGGTTTCAAAAATGTAGCTCTTGGAAATGTTCTCCAGGTTAAAAGAACAGAACCTCCTAATTATCTCAACAAGTCTGATGTAGTACGTACAGTTTAATTTCTTTTAAATGCAAAAAAATACAATGCAATTCTAAAAATTCTAAATTTCCATGTTAATGTACGTGTTTATTTACTGAATGCTAATTTACTTCAAAATACTCTATTTTGTTTTTGATCTACCCAAATCAAAGCATCATACTAGAACTGAAAATATTCAGGATATCTTTTAAAAATGTATAGTTATAGATTGCTGAGTAATTTATATTTTGATATTTGAAATATGTTTCAGGATATGATGATGAATTATGAAAATAAAACCTTTGAAGTTTGTATTGCCTTACATGAACTTTTGGGTCATGGAAGTGGCAAACTGTTCTATAAAGAAGCAAATGGAAGTTTCAATTTTGATGCAGATAAAGTTCTAAATTTTGAAACTAATGAAAAGGTTGTATTTATAATCTAAGTTGCTAGTTTCTATAAATTGATTTTGGGTTTTAATTTTTGATAGCCTTGTTCCCTTTTGATAACCTTTGTTCCCTTGTTAGACAGAGTGTCTGTCCATCTGGCTAGCTTTAATTAAAATTTTGTGCGTGAAATTTCATGTGTATAAAAAAAATTTAAGTCATTTTGAACTATACCAGTCATAGTTTTATCATTGTGTGGTTTCTTATAACTTTTTTTATGTAAATGCATGGTTAATTATACTTGAGATATACCTTTATTTTATATTCACTTATTTCGATTAAAAATGACTTTGAAAAAATGGTCAAATTCCCGACAGCATAGATATAGGTAGTGCTTTGGAATCCACTTTAAGCGCTAAGAGTTCTGACACTTAGCTTCTGCTTCTTGAAATGACTTTAGAGCTATACCAATCAACCTGAAAAGCTACACCCGGAAATCTTTGTTTTTGGTATGGAAAAGTTAGGGAAGTTTTAAAAAAAAATGTGTGTAGACCCTGGCTCAATTATCTTTTTTATATTATATTTGTTTGTGTACTTTTTTTCTAATATTTGTGCATTGAGTTTTGGTTGTCAAAACCTTTTTTTACTTTAAAAATCCATTCCCTAGGTATCTAGTTGGTATGAAGAAGGTGAAACCTATGTATCTGTATTTGGTGCTATGGGATCAGCTTTTGAAGAATGTAGAGCAGAAGCTGTAGCATTATACCTCTGTGATTTGCCTGATGTGTTGAGGTAGTTACTGTTATTTTAACCCCTCTCTCTGTGTTTCTTAAGGAGAAATAGGAGCAATAGCCAAGTCTACAAACCAGTGTCTTTTCTCTGTGTTAATCCAACATAAAATAATTTTCCAAGCTAAATTACTCTGGCTGTATTGAATATTTTAACAAACATTTTTTTATGATGAATATAGCTGGCTTACGGGCCTCTATAATTCCACTTTTTTAATTTGTTAAAATTATTTAATTGCAAATTTAAAAAATATTTAAAAACAGTTTGTAAAAATATTTAATGTAGCCAAAGTAATGTGGCTTAGAAAATTATGTTTTCCATTAGATTAACACAGAAAGAAGACTTCAGGTTGGAGACACTGCTATCATTCCCATTCCCCCTTAATGTTCTCATTTAAAAAGGCATGGTTGTATTTCTAAGTCAGCTGCTTCCTATAGTGCAATTTATTCAAAAGTTAAAATTTAGTTTATAATGTAAATATTACTAAATGAATCATATACTCATAACTATGAATCGTATGATAACACAAATTACTATGTAGTATGCCTGGTGCACATTCAGTCTTTCATAATTTAAAATCATGATGCCTTGTACAAGGCTGCATTGAATGTCTACTCAGGTGTTAACCTTATACTTGACTGGGATTCCAAGTTTTTATAATAGCTGATGTGTAGCTCTAGTGTAATGGTAATCCAACCAAAAACATTTTTATATGCTAAAATAAATGCTGCTTAAAACACTTTACTTTCTAGAATTTTTGGCCATGAAAACGAAAAGAATGATATTATTTATACAATGTGGCTCTTGATGGCTTTAAAGGGACTGGAAGCACTTGACATGTTTGATCCTAAATCGGAAAAATGGCTACAGGTAAACTTTGCCAGCTAACTTATTATATTTATTTTTACCCTTTTAAAAAAATAATGCATAGCACCTTAGGTTCATGTAAGTGAAATACAATTATATTTTATAAATTGTACTATTTAGTTATTTAAAAGCAAAAAGATTCTTGTGGTTTTTTTTATTTAAAAAGCGTTTAATTAAAATGTGGTGTTTTTAAGAATTTATTTAAATTACATTATTAAAACATATTTATATAAAAGTAGTTCAAAATTGTGACTACATATATTTATAGGCTCATGCACAAGCTCGTTATGTTTTGCTACAAGTTATGCTTGAATGTGGAGAAGGTTTTGTAAAGATAGAAAAAGTGACTGGTAAAGATGGTAAACCGGATCTTTTACTTAGTTTAGATAGAACTAAAATATTGAGTGTTGGCAAGGCTGGGATTGGAAAATTCCTAGGAAGGTTGCAAGTAAGTTCCAATTCTCAAAAATATATATATGTATTGCTTTTTTTTTATGTATTTGTGTTTCGTGTAACTTTTTCAAACATTTGAATTGAATTTTTTAATGAAATTTTTTTTAATGCTAGTAGATTTTTACCAATTATTATGTATTTTTCATTTTTTTTAATCTTAAATATGATAGAAAATATTGAATATTATGACCTGAAATACCACTTTAATCATGTTCAGTTCCCCCAGTGTTTGTAGCAGATTTTAGATTGCGAATATATGATATTGATAGTTACAGTATAACCTCGATAATGAGTGTCTCGTTTATCTGGAACTCTCTGTTAACTGACCATCCGTGAGCCAACATAAAAATTCTCTATGAGATTGTTCTCAGTTGTTTTACAAACGAAAACAGTCTCAGAATTCTATAGCGATTCTAAAATGAGGAATCTCCAGCAATACTGAAAAAAAAGAAACTACGGGGATCTTCTTAAATCGGGACTCTATAAGCGATATCTACTAGGAAGCAAAAATAAGCGATTATCATATATCATTATTAATACGCAATTAGGATATTTAAAAAATTAAGAATAGAAATTAAAAAATTTAAGCACTTTCTGTTTGCCCAGAAATCTTAATATTGGAGATAACATAACACTAAAATCTAATGTTTACAACTGTAAAACCAGAAACGATTTAGAGTCAAAGGACTTTCAGTGCTCCCCCGTACAAGACGTTCTACTATTAATTCAAAATATTCTTTATTATCCAGAATTTTCGATTATCCGACCTACCTCCAGTCCCAATTAGACCGGATAATCAAGGGTCTACTGTATATATCTATTTTTTAAAATTTTGTATTTCATTCTATAGCTTTACAGAGCAACAGCAGATGTTACTTCGGCCACCAAGATGTTTGATTGTTACTCCAAAGTGAAATCTGAGGACAAGTACCCGTTTCTTGATTACAGAGAAATCATTATGGAACGAAGGAAGCCTCGTAGATTGTTTGTTCAAACCAACACTTTTATTGAGGGTAGGTATACCTTAACTGTCAGGAGTTAAGTGTAAACAATTATTTCATCCCTAAAGCTGATTTATCTGTTAACTGAAGCCTTTGTAATTAATATACTCGTAATTTTAAAAATGATTTGAATGTCTTTTAAATCTTAATACAAGAAAACCGTCACTGCCTCTTAAAGTACTTAAATAAATGAATTGCAATCAAATGGAATTCCATTGATTCTCTTTTTCCAATTCTCTCCCTGATAAGCAAAAGCATGCAAGTAGTAAAGTCACCTATTGTTTAAAAAAAAATTAGCACTCTGTAGCTATAAGTCATAGAATGTGACATATTTAATTAGCTTCAAAGGTTTGGGTTTAATTAACATTGCATTAGATCTACACAAGATTATAATCTAAAAGGAATCGGGGATAAAATATTCTTTATAAAGACATTTCGGCCAATCCAAATATTTTACTGCTTTGACGAAACTAAAAATAGTCATTTAAGAATAAAACCACAAAAACAGGATTTTTAGAAAATTACTATTGATAAAAAGCTTTATTTTTACAATAGATAAAGCTTGAAGATAATCTAGAATTGTGGGAAACATTTTAGAAAGTTTTTTTTATTCAACTTTCAGGGTTGCCAGTGGCGACTAAAAGGAGACTATTTGCTACTATTTTCGACCCCCGGCGACTATGGCGACTTTTCTAGACAAAATCAAGCCAAAAGCGACTATTTTCAGCATTTTGTCAACTATTTTCAAGGATGGGCGACTTTTTCAAAAAATTCCGCGCGATCGTTGATATCCTTTATTTTGGTATTCCCCCCCTTAAAATCGCCGGAAGGCCACATTTTACAATCGCAGAATAGCCAAAATCCTTCGGTTGTAAAATCACCGGAGTTTCGCGATATAGATCGCCGGAATATAGATATTTCGGAATAGTTGGATCGCTGGTGTTTCGGGATAGTTGGATCGCTGGTGTTTCGGGATAGTTGGATCGCTGGTGTTTCGAGATAGTTGGATCGCTGGTGTTTCGAGATAGTTGGATCGCTGGTGTTTCGAGATACTTGGATCGCTGGTGTTTAGGAACAGTAGGATCGCGGGAGTTTCGGGACTGTTGGATCGCGGGAGTTTCGGGACTGTTGGATCGCGGGAGTTTCTGGATAGTTGGATCGCGGGAGTTTCGGGACAGTATAGTAGCATCTCCGGAGTTTAGGGATACTAGGATCGCCAGAATTTCGGGAAGTAGGATTGCCGAAATTTCGGGATAGTTGGATCGTGGGAGTATCGAGACAGTAGGATCACCGGAGTTTCAGGACAGTTGAATCGCAGGAATATCGAGACAGTAGGATCACCGGAGTTTCAGGACAGTTGGATCGCGGGAGTTTCGGGACAGTTGGATCGCGGGAGTTTCGGGACAGTTGGATCGCGGGAGTTTCGGGACAGTTGGATCGCGGGAGTTTCGGGACAGTTGGATCGCGGGAGTTTCGGGACAGTTGGATCGCGTGAGTTTCGGGACAGTTGGATCGCGTGAGTTTCGGGACAGTTGGATCGCGGGAGTTTCGGGACAGTTGGATCGCGAGAGTTTCGGGACAGTTGGATCGCGAGAGATTCGGGACAGTTGGATCGCGAGAGTTTCGGGACAGTTGGATCGCGAGAGTTCCGGGACAGTTTTATCGCGGGAGTTTCGGGACAGTTTTATCGCGGGAGTTTCGGGACAGTTGGATCGCGGGAGTTTCGGGACAGTTGGATCGCGAGAGTTTCGGGACAGTTGGATCGCGAGAGTTTCGGGACAGTTGGATCGCGAGAGTTTCGGGACAGTTGGATCGCGAGAGTTTCGGGACAGTTGGATCGCGAGAGTTTCGGGACAGTTGGATCGCGGGAGTTTCGGGACAGTTGGATCGCGGGAATTTTGGGATAGTTAAATCGCGGGAGTTTTAGGACAAAAGGATCACCTCTGGTTTGAGACAGAAGGATCACCTCTGGTTTGGGATAGTAGAATCGTCAGAGACTTGCGCGATTACGTGCGGATAAAGTAGTTTTCTGGTAATAAGAATCTATATTTTTAATCTGTTGGTTGAACCTTGGCACATCTCAGAAGTTTTGTGTAAACCATTATAAATTTTTAGTTATTCGAAAAAATAATAAATGTGAATTTGAAAGTTATGTAAAAGATATTTAAAAGCAAACTTCACTAACTTTTATGTACATACTAGCAAACTTATACCCGTTCTTCGCACGGAATAAAAAAATATCAAATAGATTCCAAATATGTGTACCATATACCCTGTTATAGGATCATAAACTTATTATTGTTTCCGCTCGTTATAAATTATAAAATACCGTTTCATTGCCTTAAAATTCCAAAATGAAAAATACGCTATAAAATGCACTCATAAATGTCATCACAATTCCCTCATAAATACATAAAACCTTTTAGCTCATTTGGCGCGTTTTGGGAAATAATTTGGCAAGAAAATAGATATAGCTATCCACACCCATTATACAGCTCCTACACAATGACCTTCGAACAACCGACCAGCTTATAAATTATTTATAAAAGAAATTGCCTATTTGGCGAATTTTAGTTAATAATTTGGCGAGTTTGGCAACGCCTTTGGCGAAGAAATAAAGACATAACACACTAATAGCTCTAGTGTGATGGCCTTTATTAACCATCATAGTTCAGTAATAGCTTAACTATACATTTATTGCTTAAATATGCATACATGCAGTCAACAGAAAAATCCAATGAAAAAATCATCAAATAAACCCACAATAAAATCCGGGAATGAAGACTGGCGGAATTACGTCACTTGAAACGTGTCAATTATTTTTCAAATAATAAATTTAGTTTCTGAAAGTAATGGCAAAAGAATAAAATAAACATTTTGAATTTTAAATGTTTTCGTTAAAAGTTTTATTTAATTTTTTCAGCCGATGGCATCGGGAAAGAGAAAAAATGATCGGATTTGAGCGAAAGTGGTGTATTTTTTTCAGAAAATTCGAATTTTCTCTAAAAATGGAACAAATATGAAAAAACTAAGCCTCAGGTGCACACGTTAGTATTAAAGGGAATCTATCTTTAAAATTTCGAATTCCTGTGGGCAGTATAAGTAGGTCTTTTACGATCCGATAACAGACACACACACAGACAGACAGACTCTTTCTTTTATTATTATAGATAGACAAGATACATGCAAAACTTAAAATTATGTTCTTTTAACAAATTAAAATAATAAAATTTAATAAATTATATCTACCTGATATGATATTTTCATATTTATAAAAAAGTGAAAATGTCTATATTATTTTTGTTAACTGTATGTTTTGTGTTAGATGGAGAAAGTAAAAAAAAATCAAACTAAAAATGCTGTTTTAATTATTAAATTATTTAAGGTAATTCCAAGATGAATTAAGATATAATATTTTAACAAACAGTTCTATTTTTAAGGGAAACAACATTCTGAGTTGGTCAATGAAATCAAATTCAAATTAGGTGTTTGCTGTTTAGCAGGGTTCGAAATTTACAGTCGCCTAGTCGCAAAATGCGACCTAATCCTTCAATTTTGGGACAACAAAATAAATGTAGTCAAAGTTACGGAGACTAGGTTATCAGAACTGTTAATACCAACTTTTTTCATCGTGATTTTCAACAATCTCGCCAAAAATAATCAGCTTGAACTTGAAAAAAAGTTAACAGTCTTAAAATCTTACAACTGCAGCGATCTTAAAATTAAGAAACTCTGGTTACTGTAAAATTTGTAAATGGTGATTCCTAAATTTTTTTGAAACTTAGTTATCGAAACTCTGATGCTTCTATAATCGCAAAACTCTAGTGATTCTATAATCTCGAAACTTAGGCGATCTAAAAAATAAAATCTTCCAGTGGGATACCCAGTAGACATCTAAATATTGCAGATTAATTTTAAAATAAAAACATTTTTTTAGTAAAAAATATTTTTTTCCTTAATAAGGGTCCTAGATAATGTACATTTGCTCCTAAGTCGCACATATTGCTCCTAAATTTTCTTATCAAATTCCTAGCACTGCTGTTTACTCATTTAAGTTGATATAAATTTTAACATCAACCTTACTTAAAATCTATCAACTATCATAATCAAATCAAAAACTTAAAAAAGTGAACCATTTTAACATTTTCCAATTCAATTCCTTGAATGCGTTGATTTCATGCCGAAAAAGTGAAGCAATCAAAGTTAAATAATAAATTTTGCAAAGAGAATTTTAAAAAATTAATAATTATAAGTCTTAAGTTTCGATTTTGCATATAGTATTTAAATTTGATGCAACTATTTTTGCTACTATTTTGATAATAAGGCGACTATTTTTGCAACTATTTTGGAAATTCCAGGCAACTAAAACGACTATTTTTTCCCTAAATTTGACTGGCAACCCTGAACTTTGTTTTTTACCAATTAATACTAATTTATTTCCACCAAAGTAAATATTAAAGTTTAGATGTAGAAAATAATTTCTACTGCCTATTTTCCTACTTTTCTTCAGCTACTGCTCTCATTCCCCCTTTGAGAAAGTATGTTAAAATATTAATTATTTTCATACAAAGATGGTCCTTTTCATTGTTGTAGATACTTCTGTTTACCTGCTCAAGTCAGTGTTCTTTTAAAAATGTTAAAAGTAAAATATGTTTTAAAAAAATCTAAATAAAGGTTAATGTCAAAAGTTTTACCGAATTTCAAGGACTTGGTGCTATACTACTAATATATCGAACTAAATAGCATTAATAATAACACAAAACTTATTTTTGTGTAAATATTTAAATACTTTAAAGACATTTGTGTATTTAATGATTTTTTTTCAATTGAAAACAGTCAGAAACAATGCATTTCTTTCTTTCATACAGTTATTAAATATTTTTTTCTGTATTTACAGATGGTAAAGTTAAAATGAGAAGTTATGAATCAACACCTGAAGGCATGGTGCAATCCTGGGTGGGCAGGTTTCAAGACACTTCTGTGGATGACATTCTAGAAGAACTGTGGGAAAAAGACAAACAGTATTTTGTGTAGTTTTATAAAAGGACTCTGTGAGCTCTACAATAAAATATAAATGATATTGTCTTTTATTGCTTATTCCTGGCTTTGCACTGAAAATTATTTCTGGTCTATTCAGAAAAAGTTTAATTATTGCTACTTATATTGATTTTTAATTGCATATATCATTTGATATTTTACTTTTATAGCCATACAAAAACTATAAAAAAAATAACCTATCATAAAATTTCTTGTCAAGAAAGTAACTGTACACAATGAATTTAAATTTAGTTTGATTTTTAATCTAACTTTAAATAAAATAGAATAGTTCAATCCAAAACACTAAAGAGCTGGGTAGCCCAGTCGGTCATGTGCTTGCCTCTGCAGGGAGACTACATAAAATATGCTCCTGACGCTGTGTATGACTTTGCCCTTAAAAGACTTTTGTTGGATGCCTACTTGGGTGTTGGCTTTTCCTTCAATACTGGATTGAAATTTCAAAGAATTAAACATTAAATTTTCTCTTGGCCTCAGTTGGAAGGTCTGTTATTATGGTGCTTATTTTGTTCTTTAAAATTTAAAAATATGATTAAATATCGATCTTGTCAAAAAATTTAGAAGTGTTAGCCAATATTTATAAGTTTACTGCTAATTTTGGGACTCCTTAAATCATATTATAGTCAGCATCCTATACAACTTCTCCAGAAAGTCAAACTGAAGTCCATGCGATTTTGTATGGAATGAAAGACACAAAATGAAATATAGGTTATTACGTGAAACTATATTTATCCATTTCAGTTATAGGTTGGAACGTAGTTTATAATGTCAAATACTTGTCTAAAAATAAATGCAATGAAAGATTTGTTTCGTCCTTCAAAGCGTTTACCTTTTTTATTATTACTTCTTTTGAAGCCCGTATATTGCAAAAAATATTCTTTTAACTTAATACATATATGGATCGTCTTAAACCATATAAATGATAACTAACTAGTAACTCACAAACAACACTTCTAAAGAATACATTTTTTTAAAAAAACCTTTTATTCTTGCAAAAGTGGAAATTGAATATAAAAATGGGAATTGAATTAGATTTATTCTTATACCAGAATAAAAAAAAACTATCCAGCCTTGCAAAGGTCAATTTATTTTCTATATTCACTATCTAAGCATGCTTCAGCTCTTGAGTGGCAACAAAATGAAATTAAGTTCTTTCTCGAGCCTTGCTTATGAGCGTGTTTATAGACATCTTTATCGCCTGTCAACCATATTGATCAGAATCTCAACAGAAATGTGCCATGTGGAATGAAAATAAAATCTCCTCGAGCCTCGCTTGGTGAATCGATGTCATGTGGGCACATGAGCACCAATCGAAATGGAGAAAGAATTTATTTGCATTCCGCTTTTCTGATGACACTCAGGACCTGAAACATGCCCATTGTGAAAAAAAACATTAAAAAAAATAAGATCTCATTGTAGCGCATTAAAAACCACAACCTCAGTTTTAGGAAATCGGGGAACGGAAATTGTAAGGGGCAAACGTCAGGTGAAAGATGGTCATCGTTTCCTTTTTGTTGTTGTTGAGCGGCCGCTGGGCCTTCGTAGAAGTTATGAAATAAAGTGTTTTTTATGAGTTATGAATGGCAACAATTTGGCTCAAAGAATTTAGAATTCTGTCGTGACGTCATTCAAGGTCTTCTTGATTCCAATTTCTCTTGTTAAACAAATCTGCGGCGTATTAGAAATTTAATATGGCTGCAAATAATTATTTTGGATTTACCACGGGAGGAACGCAATATGGGTACGTTTTCTTAAAAAAAATCTTTGTGAAGTTCTATTGTGTTCTGTTAACAGTGTTCTATGACATTCGTTTACCAAACTTCATGTGCCGGTGAAAGATGGCGGCTCTTGAAATAAGAATTTTATTTTCGAAAAACGAATATTCTAAAATAACCATTATTTTGTTACTTCCACTAAATCATAATTCATACTTGTTTAAACTGGCCTTGAAGTTATTTAGTTCCTAAATTAAGTAGTTTTTGCATATTATTACGTGTAGATTGCTTCTTAGATTGAAGGCTTAAGCCGGTCCCTTTAAAATGCTCGTGTAATCGATCGATATTGAGCAACAACATTATATTGCAATTTTGGGTTAGATTGTTAAGTAAAGCTCATAATTCGTTTTAAGTTGATAATTGAAAGATCTGTGATGAACTCTTCATTTGCTGTATGTTTGCTTATGTAGTATATTAAATTGCTGGTTCTTGCAATATGTTAATGCTTTGGAAATGAGATCACAAAACTTTCTGAATAAAGATTTTTTTTTAAATTTAACACCAATTAATCGCAAACAACTCGTGATGCAAATTGAGTTCTAAATTCTCTCTACCATGCCTTTTGTAAACAAATCCACAGCATCTGCTGTGTTACACAATTAAAGATACAGCTCTGAAATAATAGCCGGTCTATTAATTGGCGTCTTTGAAATGCAACGTTAACTTGCTTTTCCTTGAGTTTTTACAAATGAAGTGGAATATATACCACATATGGGCACTCACTGGGGCACTATTGTTTTGTCAATGTTATGAAAATTGCCAAATCAAGACCGGCCATTATATCATAGCTGTTCCCAATTACAAGAATAATAAAGTAACAGGAGGTTTTTTTTTCAAAATACTATATACTGACATTTGTAATAATATAGTTTTAATCAAATTTTAAAGCTAAAAACGTATCTGTAAAATGCTACCTCCCAGACCAGCGACAAAATACATAATTGATAATCATGGGGGAGTAAATAATTTTTTTTTTTGATATGTCATCAAGCTTGAGCAGTTGTTGGCTTCGGAAGTAGGATAAGTCCAAAATATGAATTTTAATTCAGCCCTCCAGTTACGTCGTTTTGCAAAAGTTCAAACTTGTTGTCAGTGCATGCATTTTAGATTTAAATTTTTAATTACTTTTTTCGTTTGTCTTTGGACCATATTAGGATTTTACCTTAAGATATTTTAACCCCTATTCCATGTTGCTTTTTGGTGGCATTAGGTGTTGGCCTTTTCACTTAAACACATTTGAAAACCATAAGGCTTTTCTTCATGAATCTGGTTCACCTCTCAAATCCTACTTTGATGAATGGAAGTTATGCCGAAAATCATGTGGTTTCAGAGAACCACCTCTGCCACCCTATTTCAGAAGCTGTTACATGGAACTGTTATTTCCCTTTCCTCCTTCTTGCAATTAGTGTGCATGGCTGCCAGATATGTCTTTTTCACTTGTTAAAAACCTCCTACAGATGGGGGCTCTTTGTCAAAAATGGTATCTTATGTTAATTATAATTTAATATAAATTAATTTTGCTGCTTCAGAAATTGCACCAAACTGGGGCTAGAAAAATTCCTATCCCATCCCTGGTTATCCAATGATTTTGATCCTAATCAAACCATGTAGGTTTTACCCTTTATTCCAACAATAATTCAACCACAAACTTCATTTGTAATATTTTGATTATATCCAGGACTGCTACCCCAGCAGCCGCCAACTACACCACCCCTCAGCAAGCAACTGCTGGCTACACTGTGCAGCATTCAGCTCAACCTTATGCAGCTGCTACTGCTCAGCGCTCCGGTCAGTCTGCATACGAAACCTACCAACAGCAGCCCACACACACCACTGCCAATTATCCCTATGCCTCACGACAGCAGGTAATATTTTCTGTTCTTTATACTGAGTTCAGTGCTTAGCCTTAGAAAGTATTTATTTTAAAATATTTTCATAGTTGAACAGGGCAAATTTTTGGTTAGGAAGATTTTGGTAGTGGCCCAAAAGTTGTTCAACGGGTGAAAGAAATTGTATATCATTATCTTTGTTTTTGCTTCAGGGATTGTCTTTTTTTCCCTACCATGGTCTTTTTTTTAGTGAAATTCTTTCATATTAACAATGCTATAACTTATTAACTTTTAGCCTAAAGAAAAATCGGTTTCACCTAGGTTATTTTACAATGTTTCGAATGGTGGGAGTTATTATTTTGCAGTATGATCTGAAGGCATTTCCCTTTTTATGAATCATATTGATGATGTTGCAATATGGAATAAAGACTTGTATTAATAAGTCACTTCTAGGCTAAAATTTGACGTTATTAGGTATGAATCAGGTGACAATTTCAATTGTCACTGTTACATATAACTAAATGTGTGCTAATATTTTTTTTTCAGACAACTTATGACAAGGCTCAAGCCTATTATCAGACACAAGTTCCTTACTCAACAACCGAGACCCCTCATTATCAAACTGGTATGCCTTACTGCGGTTTTCTTATGTATTATATTTAGTCGACAAAGTATTGTGTATCAGTAATTGTTAAGATTAATTTTTAATGTGTTCTTATTACTATTGACAGTGCTATAAAACCATAGTTTTAATTCAAACTATTATAAACTATTAAATTTGTCTACACTTATTTTCAGTAACTAAGAGTACTATAATTTGTTTTGCATCTAATTAACAAGTTAATATCATGTCTCTCCTTAGTGAGTAGCAACAAGCCTGTGTATTCAACGACCAATGTCAACTACAATACTCAACAGGCTCGAGCAGCAAAGGCCCAAACTCAACCAGCAGCCCAAACTTACATGTATTCAACTGGTGCAACTGCAGGAGCCGCAGCCAATAACTATACTTCAGCCTATAATACTGCTGCTGCAACAACAACTTATTCAGGTAGGATTGGCTTTTATCATTGTCTGTTTAATAATTATTGTGGAGAAGAAAGGATCCAGTGAGTGAAATGTCTATAAGTTTTGATAACCTAAACTGAACTAAAAGTACTTGGAAGATGTATTTTTTTATACAGAAAACCCAAATCTACTGCTACATTAATATACAAAGAATAGTTCAGCAGAAAGAAATTGCTAACTTTTCACAAATTATGAGTTTAATAGTGGGTTTAGGAACAGAATAAATCATTTAAGGCTTTAATTTAAGTTTCACATTTTATTGTTTGTCTATTTCAAAAATTAATTGAAATAGGAAAAGTAATTTATTTTTTTTACAAAAAGATCACTGTACAAATAAAAAATATTAGAAGCCTACACACTGCCAACGGAAAGCACTGCAAGTTCTTACCAGAAACCCAATAAACTAAAAAAGAAAATAATAATCCGTATATTAACCTACGTATGTTACTAAATTAAATAACCTACCTTCGGGATCTTTTTGGTAGAATGGGTTGCGAAAACTAGCTATAATTGCAGTCCATTTCAATAAAATTCTCAGTTATATTAATGTAGGATATTAAATAAAGCTTCATTCCAAAGGGCTGTTTAACAGGGCGTAAAATTAATGTGTCAAATGCTGAGTTGTGGGCATGGTATTTGTGGAACTTAACTACTCATAAATACACTATACTATTTAAAATCCGATAATTTTTTTTTAAATATATGAAAATACAAATTAGCCTATGAATAATATTATTGTAACTGAAAATTGGTTCTAGGGGCCGGAATCGGGGGTTCTGCGGAAAATTGGTGGGGTAAGTTCGGTATTACACAAACTATTTGGTAATTGGGCCCTGGTTAAAGGATAAATTTTATAAGGAACTATTCATTTTTCATCAATATACAATTAAAAGATTTGGGCATATACTCTGTGCTTACAAAAAAAAACTTGAACTGAAATGTCATATTGCCGTTATTTTTGCCTGCAATATTTTTTTAAAAAATTAAATATGCAATTGCCACATTCAAAGTTTATCCCATTAAGTTGGTAATAGGCAACACTTTCGGCAACAGAAGTTCCAAATATAAGGTGATGGGTAGATTTTTTTATATATAAAATTGAACTAGTAGACTTATGTGCTTTGGCTGAGATGAATTTATAATTTTAGGGTGGAGGTGTTGAAATGTTTACCTTAATTATAAATATATTAAGTGTATATAATTTAAGATTTAAATGCTTTAATTTTAATTATTTTATTCCTACGCTTTCATGAAATGACTTATTAGCATTAAAATTGATTACGACTAAGTCAAGATTGTGACTTGCGCCCTTTCAACAATAGCCAGTTAACTTGCATTCAACTACATGACGATTTTTTAAAAAAAACATTCCAACTCTCTAAAATCAATAAAGTTTTTAAAAATCCTAACTCCTCCAATAATTCGTATTAGACATTACTAAAAATAATTTATATAATTTCTAAAAAGCATAAAATCCTTATTTCTATTTGTTATTATTTTAGCTTATGTACAGCAATCATCAGCTGTTCAGCCAGTTCAGGCTGCAGTGCAAACCGCTATGCAGCCATCTCAACAGGCCAAGTGCGCTATCAACTTAAACTGCCGTAAAGTCAAGGGATAATTGGATGGTTACAAGAGTCCAGTCAATCGTATGTCAAGGCCGAAACTTCCACCTAAACCTCAACAGCTTCATTATTGTGAAGTTTGCAAAATAAGCTGTGCTGGACTAGGTTACAAAATTAATTAATATATAGGTGTCAAGTTAATGTTAAACGAGTGTAGATTTCAGTTAAGATTTGTCTTAATCTGCTGACATTAATATGAAAGTTGGCTATCTTGTTTGGTGTTTGAATTTTAAAATTAGTTTGCTAAGATTACAACTAATGCACTAATCTATGTTGTTTAACTCGTAATGTACATTTTAGCTACTTTTTTTTTTAATTGCGAAAGAATTAAAAAATGAAAAGTAGGTATTGACTGCGGTCGAAGTCGTCTGTCGTCCGTACCCCTCAATCGGTTCAATCATCGATCTTAAAATTCATTTTTTTGTAGAAACTAGACTCAGATCACCAATTTCATACTTTGTCCGTCTGTTGTAGTCCGGACGGACGTAAATCTACTATCTGTCGGCGAATTTTCCATTGAATTACATTGAAATTCATTGAAGTCATTTAAAAATGTAGTATGAAACGGTTGAGTCCAATGCTGTCTGTCCATTGTCGTTCGATGTCTGTCTGTTCGAGTCTGTCGTCGTCTGTCCGTGCTGTATCTGTACCCCCCTTCCAAAATCGGTTCTAATCATCGGATCTTAAAAATTCTTTTTTTGTTAGAAAGCTATGACCTCAGATACCCAACTTTCATACTTTTTGTCCGTCTGTCTATACGTCCGGACGGACATAAATCTACTATCTGTCGGCGAATTTCCCATTGAATTAGCATTGAAATTCAATTTTGAGTCATTTAAATCACTGTAGGTATTGAAATGCGGTTGATGTCCAACTGTCTGTCTGTCCATCTGTCTGTCTGTTCGTATGTCTGTCTGTTCGTATGTCTGTCCGTCTGTCTGTCCGTTGTCTGTACGTTTGTACCCCCCTTCCAAAATCGGTTCTAATCATCGGATCTTAAAAATTTTTTTTGTTAGAAAGCTATGACCTCAGATACCCAACTTTCATACTTTTTGTCCGTCTGTCTGTACGTCCGGACGGACATAAATCTACTATCTGTCGGCGAATTTCCCGTTGAATTAGCATTGAAATTCAATTTTGAGTCATTTAAATCACTGTAGGTATTGAAATGCGGTTGATGTCCATCTGTCTGTCTGTTCGTATGTCTGTCTGTCCGTCTGTCCGTATCCCTCTTCCAAAATCGGTTCTATCCCTCGGATCTTAAAAATTCTTTTTTTGTTAGAAAGCTATGACCTCGGATACCCAACTTTCATACTTTTTGTCCGTCTGTCTGTACGTCTGGACGGATATAAATCTACTATCTTTCGGCGAATTTCCCATTGAATTAACATTGAAATTCAATTTTGGATCATTTAAATCACTGTTGCCAAATCAACAATGGCATGAGAAACTTTATTTATTTAAACATATTTGAAGCAAAATAATATTTTCATGAATCAGTTTGGAAAGACGTCATAAAGTGTAGCACAATTCGATTCTTTGATTATTCATTAATTATCTACCAAGAAAGCGGCAAGGCATATACTTTTGCATGCAATTATGCTTAGTTTTAATTTACATTTCTTATTTTTTAATGCAGTTCGGAGTAGTTTCATTACTTTTGTTATTAATAAATATTTATTTTTCGAACTACAAATAAATCACGAGCAGATGATAAATAATATTTAATTAATTTGCGAACGAATATTAAGGAAAATAGTTGATTTTGGCTTTTAGAAGTTTAAATTATAGCTGGGTGCTGTGTTTCGATTTTTTTTTTCTAATGTGTATAAATCTAGTGTAGAAACGGCTGTTGATGATATTTACTTTTGGAACATAGTTTTTTTTCCCGATTAGAACTTCAGTAAGTATTTAAGTAACAGGAAAGTAGGCTATTTTAGTTCTTTATGAACTTCTTGTTTAATATATAATGCAACACTGATTTAAAATATCTAAGTAAAACTTTAAAAAAAAATTAGTTTATTAAATACTCAACTTTAAGAGTCACTTTTCGTTTTGTATTGGCCAATGGATCGTGATGCTGACCCTCATGCTTACATGTTAGTACACTGTAAATTTGCCCTTATCTATAACGAGGTTCCTTCTTGCTCATAACTTTCTTGTCTTTATTTTCTATTCTTTTTCATTTGTTAAATTTATCCATTTTTCAGTATTTTGAGGATTGTACTAGTAATCCCAAGTTGACCAATTCTGACAACTATAATAAAATAAATTACTTTAAACTACAACAGTTTTATAATCTTTACATTATCCACTCATTTTTTTTCTCCAGACCTATCGCGAGCATCTCGAAGGTCAAAAGCACAAGAAAAAAGAAGCTGCAGCCAAGGCAGGAACTGTGGTGCACCATGTATCTCGAGGGGGAACAACACTAAGATGTGAACTGTGTGATGTAACTTGCACAGGATCCGATGCTTATGCTGCTCACATTCGGGGTGCAAAACACCAAAAGGTACCCCTTTATTTCTGTATTGTCTTATTGTTAATACTTGGGTAACTAAAAGATACATAAAAAATGTAAGATTGGATTCATAACTTGTTAATTGTGCTTAACATTGTAAAAAAAGGTTTTTAGCCTACTTTTCTTTTTTTAATTCGAAAGAATTAAAAAAATGAAAAAGTAGGTATTGACATGCGGTCGATGTCCGTCTGTCTGTCTGTCCGTACCCCCCTTCCAAAATCGGTTCTTTCCATCGGATCTTAAAAATTATTTTTTTGTTAGAAAGCTATGACCTCAGATACCCAACTTTCATACTTTTTGTCCGTCTGTCTGTACGTCCGGACGGACATAAATCTATCTTTCGGCGAATTTCCCATTGAATTAGCATTGAAATTCAATTTTGAGTCATTTAAATCACTGTAGGTATTGAAATGCGGTTGATGTCCATCTGTCTGTCTGTTCGTATGTCTGTCTGTCTTTCCGTCTGTCTGTCCCCCCCCCCCCCCCCCTTCCAAAATCGGTTCTATCCATCGGATCTTAAAAATTCTTTTTTTGTTAGAAAGCTATGACCTCAGATACCCAACTTTCATACTTTTTGTCCGTCTGTCTGTACGTCCGGACGGACATAAATCTACTATCTGTCGGCGAATTTCCCATTGAATTAGCATTGAAATTCAATTTTGAGTCATTTAAATCACTGTTGCCAAATCAACAATGGCATGAGAAACTTTATTTATTTAAACATATTTGAACCAAAATAATATTTTCATTAATCAGTTTGGAATGACGTCATAAAATGTAGCTCAATTTGATTCTTTGATTATTCATTATTTATCTACCAAGAAAGCTGCAAGGCTTACTTTTGCATGCAATTATGCTTAGTTTTAATTTACATTTCTTATTTTTTAATGCAGTTCGGAGTAGTTTTATTACTTTTGTTATTAATAAATATTTAATTATTCTTCGAACTACAAATAAATCACGAGCAGATGATAAATAATATTTAATTAATTTGCGAAAGAATATTAAGGAAAATAGTTGATTTTGGCTTTTAGAAGTTTAAATTATAGCTGGGTGCTGTGTTTCGATTTTTTTTTCTAATGTGTATAAATCTAGTGTAGAAACGGCTGTTGATGATATTTACTTTAGGAACCTAGTTTTTTTTTTCCCGATTAGAACTTCAGTAAGTATTTAAGTAACAGGAAAGTAGGCTATTTTAGTTCTTTATGAACTTCTTGTTAATCTTGAGTTCAAGCCCCAGCTAGATGGAAGATTTTCAGGGTGGGAAAATGGTCGGTACATATGTTGTGTGATTATGCAACATCTAAATGTACCCTTAAGTGCATATTTGACTAGGTTCTCTTGGCAAACTTTAACATACACAGATAGTTTGGATTCATTGCAATCTGATAGCCAGAGAATAAATGGTGCCACAAAAAGTGTCATTCATTATGCCGAATCTGCAAGAGGCTTGATCCGACAGAAAAGCAGCCCCGTTTAGGAAACAAAATTAATCCATAGTATAACTGTGTTATATTTTTGGGGTGGTGAAGGAAAACTCATGTTGTTACATTGACAATGTAATTATTGGATAGTAAATATAGCCGGATAATTTTAAGTTTGAGGCAAAAGCTGTTGTAATAAGGCACAAGAGTGTTGAATCTTAATCAGTTATGTTCTTATAGGTTGTAAAGCTCCACACCAAGTTAGGCAAGCCGATTCCTTCGACTGAACCTCAAGTCGTTGCCACAGCCAATAATTCTTCTAGTAAAGCTGCTAGTAAGCCAGCTGCTGCAACTGCTACCAAGAGTCCAATTGCAAAGAAAACTGGACCACCTAAAATTACCTTTGTTGGTGGGTTTTTATCATTTTTTGTATATTTTTTAATTAAGCATTAGAGTAGTTTTTGTTTATCTGGGAAAATATCTTATTTAAAAAAAAAAACTTGCATACCTATTCTTAAATAACTGTTTTAAGGTTAACATTAATTCTATTTTGCTGTGCTTTCGTTTTTTTAACTATTGTTTTAGGGGGATAAGAAATTTTCAATAAATGCTTACACTGTTAATCGTTTCTTTGTAGCTGCATCAAAACCAGAGGACAATGAAATGAAAGAGGATCCTGAAGACAGTAAGTTTTTACAGTATGGCTTTTACAATTTCCACTAGCTTCATTGAATTCAGTATTAAATAAGGAATGCAAATGTTTATTGTGGTATTGAGAAAACTTTGATAATTTTTGTTGTAGATGACTCTAAGGATGACGATGTCCAGCCTGTTGGACAAGATTATATTGATGAAATTAAAAATGAAGAAGGAAAAGTCGTTAGCTTCCAATGCAAGCTCTGTGAATGCAAATTTAATGATCCAAATGCTAAAGAGATGCATATGAAGGGACGAAGGCATAGATTGCAGTACAAGGTATGTTGCTCAAAGCAAAGTACTGCTATTTCAATTTTGATAGTTTTGCTACTTAAATCTGATTTGAGCCTTTCTTTTACAGAAAAAAGTAAACCCTGAGTTAGTGGTCGACATCAAACCAAGCTTGAGACATCGCAAGGTTCAGGAAGAAAGACTTCGTAGACAGCAATTAATGGATGACTATTGGAAGAGGAGGGAAGAAGAGAGATGGAGGGAGGAAATGAGGTAGGTTGTGTTTCTTCACCGTTAATCACACATTAAAGTGAATATTGTTAAAAATAGCTTATTCTTATAACATATTTCTAATGATTTTTTTAAACCAAATACTTAATGGCAAATTCAGCAGGTGAATATGAAATCCAAAATTTAAATAAGACTTCAAAAGGAAGCAGCTCAATTTTTACTAGGGATCGACCGATGTCGAATATGGGCCGATGTTTCCCGCCTTCCATCGGCCGATGCCGATGGAAAAACCAAAATACAAAATTCGTTAAATCCATGTGCAATCCATAAAAAAAAAATAGGAAATTAACGCGATCCCTCCGATTTCCATATTTTTTAGAATTCTATGTGTGTTCGATTTAGACTTTTTTTTAATTTTTTAAAATTTTAAGGTATATAATAATAACGACCAAAGCGATATTTTGTAGAAAAAAAATCAGATTTAACAGTTTTTTAATAAACATAATTTTAACATATGATACAGTAAACTCCCGTTTTTCCGGAATGCTCGGGAAATTGACTCTTCCGGATAATCGAATTTTCCGGTTATTTTCCAATACCAAAAAATGCCGATTTTTTTCTCCGGAAAATAAAAGAGATATTGGCTGCATCTTACATAATGCAAATAGGCAATGTTGTATTTATAATAATATATATAATAGGTATTACAATATTTTGTATTAAAAAATATTTATTAAGAAAAAAAATCGATCTTTACTTTCAAATGCTAGAAATCTAAATACATAAATCGTCAAACCCATGGTCTAAAACCAGTAGGATATTTAAATATGTAAGCAAAATCTGGACAATATTTAATTACAGAATTAAATTATAAAAATAACTTACTTTGGATTAGGGTTGTTTACGATTTCTGGAAAATCCAAAAATATTGTAAGGTTTGAAAAACGTTCTTTGAGTCAAATCAGAGAATTATTTTATATATTTATTTAAATCTTGTTAAAGTTAATTTGTTAATTTAATCTCAAATGAGCAACGCGACGCTGCAAGCCGAAACTGACGCTGACCATCAGTGGTCAAGCTTGGCGCAATCACTTCCATTGGAAGCGTCGGAATTTCATAGTAACCACGTGGGAACAGCAAAAAAAAAATCTTAAGCATCTTAGTAGTAAAAAGGCAGTTGTTTAAAGCTACAATACTTTAAATACTACAGCCTCTTTTCAACTGTAATGGGATTCTCCGAATTATTGGGGGATCATTGTAGACCCCGCGCTAAGATTCCCCTCTACTGATAACATTTGATTGCATTGAACATTGCCTTTGGCTGTGCAGAAAAACGTGTTTGAAACGAACATCGAATTGATGCTATTTTGGGGTTTGTGCATTTTTTACCCACACACACACAAGCTTAGTACCTTTTTAATTTAATAATAATTACAAATATAGAGTTTAAAGGTTCTAAAGAAATATCTTCATTTGCTTAAGTTTAACTCTTTTTGTTAGTTTTTAAGCAAAGATACGAGGTGCGTTCATTTTCGATCTTCAAATAACCGGGTAAATTATGTTAGAACACTATTACAGTAGAAGTCTATTGGATTCTATCGTATTTCAGAAACTAAGCCGATTAACGTTTAATTGTTTGTGTTGGAACATCCCAATTTTCCGTATAAATTTTAGATTCCAGATAAGTAAAATAGGTTTAAACCTTTAAAACATTTTCGTTACTAAGTTTATCCGGAATTCTATCAAAAATTAAATTATACTTCTATTCGGAATAAAGATGTTAAGTATTATCGGTATAAGCATTCCCATTAACCGTATAGTTTTATCCGGAATTAATTTTCCTTTCTTCGTACTGCTACCGATGTCGCTCTAAGGTTGCGTTGGGTGCCAGCTCATATGTTTGCCTCGTCACTTGATCACGGTTCCAAATTACGAGCGACCGGAAAAGCCCTCGTGTAGCTCTAAAGCTAAACCAGGAATGCTACCGGAAATTAAATTTTAGTTCTATTATATCCGGAATTTAATTCTAGTTTTAACTGGAAGCAATGTTCAGTTATCCGGATTGTAATTTCGGATCGACTTCGTTTAATCCGAAAGTCTTTTCGGATAAACGACATTGATATACTGATAGTATTCTAAATGATTTTTAAAAAATTGAAACTTTAACAAAACGTAAATTGATCTGCGTTTAAAATTGAGCTCATGTAATAAAATTTAAGCATTGCCGGATAACCTAAAGATACACGAAGGTTGAAACCTTAACCTGGGTGAACACGTAGAACATTGGCGAAAGATTTTAACTTTTTAAAAAAAATTCACACAATAACACAATTAGAATTTCTTTAAGCATTATGTTATTTTAAATCTACTCAACGTTTTTGAGTCCAGCTTGAAAAATGAAGTACAGTTTGGCGCGCCGATCGTTTGTGTAATCAGCCACGTAATCTTTTGGAATTTGTTCTGTTGAAAAGATACGGCCAACTATTTTGACATAAAAGGTTTTATTGTTAGTTGGATAAATTTACGTTGCACTAGAGCTACAGCACAGCCGAATAGTCACATAAGTTTGAACAGCGGTTGAAGCCGAAATTAATTGGTCTGGCATCCAACACAAACTTATAGTGACAACAACATATTTAATGTGCACCAGTCCCATATTACCTGCCAACTACTACGGATTGTCCGTAGTTTCTACGGATGAAAGTATTAAACTACGGAGTTACGGAAACACAGTCAAAACTACGGATAAGCTTCGATATTTTCTAAAAAATTTATTTGAGTTTTTTTTCGCCTTGGTATTAGTGACCTTACAGCACTTAATGAAAAAATCGGGGTTTTTTTGGTGTTTTTTTTCGTCGGCCTTGAAAGACAATGCCCATGGTTTTAATAAGATTTTTTTTATCCAAATATTTTATCAACATATTTCATTCGCGGAAATAAAATATTCAAATGCGGATCAAAGTGGGTTTTTTTTAATATTCTTGCGGAAAGTAAACTTAACCTGCCCATGACGACTAGTAACATTTGCTAAGTACCCGCGTAATCGCAGTAGGTTAGTGTTCTTATAGTTCTAGTTTTGATCAGATCAGTCAACCAACATCAGTGCCTAGTAATGTTTTTTATAGAGTCGGATTCGCAGTACGTTGGTGTTCCTTTTATAGTTCTAGCTATGATCAGATTTGTCACCAGCCTCAGCACCTAGTAATATTTGTTAGTTAGAGACTTAATCATAGCAGATTTTTTAGCCTACTTTTCTTTTTTTAATTCGAAAGAATTAAAAAAATGAAAAAGTAGGTATTGACATGCGGTCGATGTCCGTCTGTCTGTCTGTCTGTCTGTCCGTACCCCCCTTCTAAAATCGGTTCTATCCATCGGATCTTAAAAATTCTTTTTTTGTTAGAAAGCTATGACCTCAGATACCCAACTTTCATACTTTTTGTCCGTCTGTCTGTACGTCCGGACGGACATAAATCTACTATCTGTCGGCGAATTTCCCATTGAATTAGCATTGAAATTCAATTTTGAGTCATTTAAATCACTGTAGGTATTGAAATGCGGTTGATGTCCATCTGCGGTTGATGTCCGTCTGTCTGTCTGTCTGTCCGTACCCCCCTTCCAAAATCGGTTCTATCCATCGGATCTTAATTTTTTTTTTGTTAGAAAGCTATGACTTCAGATACCCAACTTTCATACTTTTTGTCCGTCTGTCTGTACGTCCGGACGGACATAAATCTACTATCTGTCGGCGAATTTCCCATTGAATTGGCATTGAAATTCAATTTTGAGTCATTTAAATCACTGTAGGTATTGAAATGCGGTTGATGTTCATCTGTCTGTCTGTTCGTATGTCTGTCTGTCTTTCCGTCTGTCTGTCTGTCCGTACCCCCCCCCCCTTCCAAAATCGGTTCTATCCATCGGATCTTAAAAATTCTTTTTTTGTTAGAAAGCTATGACCTCAGATACCCAACTTTCATACTTTTTGTCCGTCTGTCTGTACGTCCGGACGGACATAAATCTACTATCTGTCGGCGAATTTCCCATTGAATTAGCATTGAAATTCAATTTTGAGTCATTACCCAACTTCAGTCAGATACCCAACTTTCATACTTTTTGTCCGTCTGTCTGTACGTCCGGACGGACATAAATCTACTATCTGTCGGCGAATTTCCCATTGAATTAGCATTGAAATTCAATTTTGAGTCATTTAAATCGCTGTAGGTATTGAAATGCGGTTGATGTCCATCTGTCTGTCTGTTCGTATGTCTGTCTATCTTTCCGTCTGTCCGTATCCCTCTTCCAAAATTGGTTCTATCCCTCGGATCTTAAAAATTCTTTTTTTGTTAGAAAGCTATGACCTCAGATACCCAACTTTCATACTTTTTGTCCGTCTGTCTGTACGTCCGGACGGACATAAATCTACTATCTTTCGGCGAATTTCCCATTGAATTAGCATTGAAATTCAATTTTGAGTCATTTAAATCACTGTTGCCAAATCAACAATGGCATGAGAAACTTTATTTATTTAAACATATTTGAAGCAAAATAATATTTTCATAAATCAGTTTGGAATGACGTCATAAAATGTAGCACAATTTGATTCTTTGATTATTCATTATTTATCTACCAAGAAAGCGGCAAGGCATACTTTTGCATGCAATTATGCTTAGTTTTAATTTACATTTCTTATTTTTTAATGCAGTTCGGAGTAGTTTCATTACTTTTGTTATTAATAAATATTTAATTATTCTTCGAACTACAAATAAATCACGAGCAGATGATAAATAATATTTAATTAATTTGCGAAAGAATATTAAGGAAAATAGTTGATTTGGCTTTTAGAAGTTTAAATTATAGCTGGGTGCTGTGTTTCGATTTTTTTTCTAATATGTATAAATCTAGTGTAGAAACGGCTGTTGATGATATTTACTTTAGGAACCTAGTTTTTTTTTCCCGATTAGAGCTTCAGTAAGTATTTAAGTAACAGGAAAGTAGGCTATTTTAGTTCTTTATGAACTTCTTGTTTTAAAAAAAGTTTTCTTTCTGAAAAAATCGATTAACCAACCATAACTCCTCGTAATATCTACTAGTTGGCAGTGTAATCGGCATAGGATCAGGGTTCCATTTCTTTCTTAGTTTTATTTCAGGACAGATCAGTCAACCAAATTTCAGGTTCTTTGTTAGTTTAAAAAATTACGATGGCCTGTGACTTCATCGCTACTTAGGATTTTTGATGCCTTAGAACATCATCGGTAGCAGTCCGGATAATGCTAAAATATAATCAGGTTAGCCTTATATGGTTAGCGAAAATGCTTACACCAATAATTAAAATATATATACATTTATTATGAGTAACAATAGAAAAATCTGGCATGGTGGATTTCAGTTCCATACACGATGATACGTATTCACATTATTTAGCCATATGTCTAGTCAGTTGGCTGATAGCAAACAGATGCTCGGTTTATACAAAAGAACACTGAAAGTTAGTGGTCGCTGTGGTTTAGTTTTGGAGTCAGTGAAGCGAGACAAGGGGAAATTGTACCGGAGGCGAATTCCTCTGGTGGTCTAGATTAGCGACGGTCCGAAAAAGCTGCTGATAGGAAGGAGGCTGACATCCCCCCCCCCCCCCCTCAGGGATGATGGGAGTGCTCAAAACTTGCTCCAGTCCACGTGCATTGCTTTGAAACCAGGAATTGGACGTACTGGGGTTTTGGTGTAGGATTAAAAAAGCCAAAAAAACATCTGCCTACATCTTTTTTAGGCCGATGGCCGATTTTTTTCACCAAATTACCATAGGCCGCCGATGGCGAGGCCGATGGTAAAATTTTCAAACAATCGGCGCCGATGCATCGGTCTATCCCTAATTTTTACCCTTTTCATCAAGCCTGATTTAATCTTAGGGAATTTTATCTTTTACCATAGCTTTGCTCATGCCCAGTGTTAGAAATTGGATGGACAAATTTAGGAGCAGTTTTGAGGAAAATATAATTGAAATTTTTTTTCATGTTTAATTTATTCACAAACTCTGGACTTCTACAGTGACTTATAGTTTACACATATAGTTCCCAAATTTTAGTAATCTACGATTGCCAGAATTTTGCAATTTTAAAATGATTATTTTTAGCAAGATTGTTGAAAAACTTCTTAAAAAATTTATAGTGATAGCTAAAAAAAATAGTTGCAATAACTACGACTAAATTTGTTTTAAAGTATCAAAATTGTAAGATTTAGTCACATTTGGCATCTGGCGACCATTAATTTCAAACCCTGCACAAGATTTTAACTTTTAAATCATATATTTTTTATTCAAACACCTTTGTGTTTCCACCTGTAAGTAAACTTGACATTTGTATCAATTTCAGGATAATGGAAGAAGAGGAGCATCGTTACTGGGAAGAACGTCGACGCTATGAGGACGAAATTGAAATGTTTGAATGGTCGCGTCGTAATCCTGGTCTAAGACCGCCACCCCATATGCCGCCAATGCCTCCTGTATACAGATCGGGATACATGATGGGGGGAACTGGGGGCATGGGTCCTCAAGGAGTGAGTTTATTGCTTTCAATTACCGATTATGGAATATATTTTATACTGTCAAAAATCCAAAATGGAGGTTTTGTGTTTTCTACATGTTTTGAAGGGTGACGATTCTAAATTAGCGGTTTTATGGCATTGGTCTGTGTGTCGGAAACCACTCTATAGTTTGAACTAAAAGAGCTACGAACTTCAAATTTGGTACACGAAATCCCAATGCCTGTCGGACGTCTTAAGGCTTTAGAGAAAATTATGCTTAATTTTTTAAGTTGGTGAAATTACCTTATGCGGTATATAATAACCTTATATGTGTGTATTGATTTATTGAGTGGTGGTAAAACCAGACAGGCTCTGGCCAATTGGAAGTCCTGAAGAAGCTCTCTAAACTAAGTGGTTGCCTTATAGTTGCGTGCAGAATGCAGCAGGGGATATTGTTATGTTAGAAATAAGTGAAACAATTTCTTTTTATTTAATTTGCTTGGAACATCTGTACCTCTTGTACCTATTTATAAAGTTACTATTTATACAAATGGTATAGTGTTAGCAAAGGTAGTGAATTTTGAATGTTATTTTTAACTAGTTTAATGTATTTTGTAGGGAAGACGCCCAGACACTGTTGATGATCGTCATGTTATGGCTAAGCATGGCCAAATTTACCCAAAGGAAGAGGAGTTAGGCAGTGTACAAAAGATAATAAATAATTTAGAAAAAGCTTTAAAACAAGTTTCGGATCACCTTACCGAGAAGTGTGAAAAGAAGTAAGTTTTAAATTTTATTCAAGAGTACCGTGTAAGTTTTTATTGTCCAAAAGTTATCATAAACCTAAAATCTCTATGCAAAGGTTTATTTTAATTTTTTTTCTATTTTCAGAGATGCTCCTGTAATAAAAATTGAGAAAGGAACTGAAACCAAGTCTGATTCTAAAGAAGCTGAAGGGTAAGACATTGTTAATATATCTTGACCTCTTCTGCTTAAACAGATGTTTTCAATTTCATTGTTATTCATCGTATTTTCTTTGCAATTAAAAATGTTTTTCTTGCTATAACAGAACTAAAGACAAGGAAGCTCCACAGCTATACAGAGTATTGAAGGGTGTAATGCGTGTTGGTGTACTTGCCAAGGGCCTAGTCCTTACTGGTGATCTTTCAGTACAACTTGTAGTGATGTGTGCTGAAAAACCAACCAGAACTCTACTAGAAAAGGTTATGGAGAGTTTACCAAAACAACTTGCAGTAAGTATGATACAATTATTTTTGTAAAAAAGACACAAACTTAGTAAAGTGTTGCAGGGCCAGGTGTAAGAATAATGCCGCCTAAAGGCTGATGTTCATACGACACCCTTATACAGATGGGTGACAAAATAATATGAACACCTATGAAAGAGGAGAAAAGCTTTAGTAATAGGGAGTTGGACCCCCCCCCCCCCCTTTGACTGAATTACAGACTGTATGTGACGTCGGATGGACACATAGAGGTCATGAACAACTTTTAATGGCATATGAAGCCATTCTTCGTGGAGAGCGGTCTTTAATGCCGAAATCGTAGATGGTGGAGGGAATCGAGCACAGAATTTTGACTCCAAATATGCCCACAAATGTTCAATAATATTTAAATCAGGTGACTGAGGGGGCCAAGAAAGATGACCTACTTCCCCCTCGTGCTCTGCAAACCATTCTTGCACGATTTTAGCAGTGTGGATAGGAGCGTTGTCGTTTTGATAAAGTGGGCATTCTCCGGGAAATGAAGTCTGGACAAATGGATGCACCTGATCCCCCAGGATATTGACATAGTGGGTAGCTTTAACCTTGCCCTGAAGAGTAACAAGTGGCCCAAGACCACTCCAAGATATCGCCCCCCATACCATAAGGGACCCACCTCCATGCTTCACAGTTAGCACAATGCATTCAGGAGCAAATGCTTCTTTGGTCGTTCTCCACACATAAACTCGTCTGGAATAGGGAGAACGGCGATTCATCCGACCAGATGACTTGTTGCCACTGTTGTGGGGGTCCACTGTCTGTGTTCTACACCACTGGCGTCGCTGTAAAGCATGACGTGCTGTTACCAATGGCTTACAAATTCCAACTCTTCCATACAAGTTCGAAGCATGCAGTTCCCTTTGGACAGTTCTTGCGGAAATAGGGTTACGAAGATGACTATTCACCTCCGACGTTATTTGGGATAGCGATTGTTTGAAGAAATTACAATAGACGCGTGCAACACCTATCGCAGCTGTTGAGCGACTGGTATTTTACCTTTCGAATCCGCTAGGCGACTGACTGCAACGCAAAATGACATGTGCGTTGTGCGTCTTTGAAATGGGCCATGCCTTTTTCATGGTGGTTCGTATTATTTTGTCACCCATCTGTATTTAACCCTTACATTTATGTTGTACACAGAGTTCGGAATTTATGGTTTGTCGCAAACTGTGACCAATTCTTTCAACAAGAAAAAGTTTAGTCGCTGGTTATCCCTACTAATTTTTCAAAATCGTCTACACTAACTCTTTATATCCTCTAATCATCTTTAAATCACAAGTTTTCGCTGTTCCTAATGTTGTTAAACTCTTTGAGGTTGTGATCCTAAAATTGCAAATATTCATGGTTTTATGATGACAGTCTTTAATTCAATAATCGTGAAACTTCAGTAATCCCATAATGCAAAAATTCCAGTCATTTAGCTACAGTAGACGGCCAGAATTGTGGACAAATAAAAGTGCTTCATTGAAAAATATTTTTCTCAAAAATGTTCTTAGAAAATGTGCATTTGCTCCTAGTTTTTTTTAGATAGTAGCACAGATTGCTCCTAAATTTCCTTGTTGAATTTCTAACACTGGTTGTACCATAAAAAGATCATTGGTGTTAGTAATTTTTCTTTAAAGTGCCAACTTAGCCACTCTAGGCGGCAGCCTACTTAAGCCTAGTTCTTTGAATAGTCTTTATTATAAAACTTTAATTTGAGAACAATATTGCTTGCATACAATCTTTTATGAAAGCATTTCTTCCTATTTACAGAGTGTTGATAAAGATGAAAAATATGAGGTGAAGCGATCTTTAGAAAATGCTGCCATCATTGTCAACTCTACCACTGAACCCAAAATCACAGTTACTATTACATTGACTTCTCCAGTGATGCGTGAAAACAGTGACGGAACTGAAGCTAGTGGAGGTATATTTTTGTTTGATGGGTAGACGAATTGTATGTTTGCATCTTATACAAAGTAATTCGATATATTTTAAATGACTGGGCTTAAATAGTATTGTAAGGTACAATTTTGTTAGTATTCTAGTGCATTTTTGTACACTTTAGAGGCAACTTAATGTATCAATTTATTATAAAATATTTTTTTTTGCTAAGCTATGTCTAATAGCTTGATTGAATATAATAATTCTAAAGTCATCTGTCATCTAAAGTTCCATTCTTTAGTTTTTTTTAAAAGAAAGTGTTATTATAAATTATGTAGGTTAATATCTAAGAAGGTGTAACTTTACGATCTATTATGTTCTCAGGTGGAGAAGATACTTTTTATTTGAAAACAGTTTTCAGCAGTTTTATGCAAAGCGTTCTTGCATTTTAACTCCCAAAATTGTGATATCAGATGTGTTTATACCAACATCTATTTTATCCTTATACTCCTGGCCAACCTAAGTTGGGTAAAAAAAAATATGCTATGAAGAAGATCCTTCCGCGGATGTGAAGAGTTCCATAAATTATTTGCGAATCCATCCAGAAAACTTGTTTAAAACATTAATTTTGTTTAAGGTCTAATAGGTCTGAATATTATTTGAGAAAATTTGGCAATTTTATTAGAATGAAATGAAAGTGTATTTTGGTTAAATTGTATTCAGATAATTTTGTATATAAATATTACCTTACAAGAGTTTCCAGCCAACAGATCATTTTTTCTTTTTCGCGTTCCTTGGTTGCCGATTGGATGGGATTTTGTTTATTATGACAGAGGCAGGTGTGTTTTTTTTCATTAATTTATATCATAATTCACTGTGTAATTGGCGATAGAAAATGAATTTCAGTTTAAGAAAGAAGGCAATTTACAATTCTTTCTTTAAATGGAAAATATAAGTTATCAAAAGCATTTGCCCAATTTGGCTGAACAAAAGTAGCTTTTAAAATTTTCAAATGTTTTGGAAAAAGTCTTTGGAAATTGTAGTCAAGTATTCAATAAATTTCATAAAGATTTTTTTATTTCCTTTGTTACTTTTTGGGTCGTACGTAAAGTGATTAAATATTAATATTTAATTATTCAAATTTTAATCGTTTCTCAAGGTTTTTCTTTGGTTTTAATTGCAATAAAAGTTTGGAATTCACACTTTACAATACCGTAAAATCATTTGACGTTTTTTGCGGTGTTATAATGGTTAAAATTTTGAATAAGAACATAAGCTCTCGTGTTTATTATATGTTTGTGATGTATTCTTATTTTCTAGAAATTCCTACTGCGCGAATACTGCCTCGTATTTTTTTATTATATTTTAGAGATGTGCTTATTTTTTAGCTTAAAAATATTAACCTTTTTACAATTACATCAAAAAAATATGTGTTGTTTTTAAGTATTAATTTTGAAAAATAATTTTTCTATAAATTTCTCATCAAAATTTGAACTATTCTAAGAACCTATGAATCAAAATTGTGGATTTTAATACATTTACCCCACCCCACTCACCCTATCTTTTTTATTCAAAGCAAAACAATGAAATTGAATGTAATATTAACAAAATCAAAACATCTCATAACCATCATTTATTTTATAATATAGTTTATAAATTTAGCAAAAAATATTAAATTAATACTTGACTTGAAGAAACAAGAAGAGATTAAACTTTTTTATAATGAAAAATTTAAACAATTTTAAATATTTTTTGTATTTGCAACCTTGCTTTTAAAAAAAGAGCATTATTGCGCAAGAAAATATTTATAATAACATTAATTTACAATAGGCCAACTGAAGCGATATCGGCGCTAAACCAGACGACTGATTGGAACTTTTTTTCTTGTTTCGTTTGAATCTGCGGGGCTATGATATGATTTATTGTCCTGTATTATAGCACCGCGCTTTTCCCTCTGCCTTTTTACTTTTTGTTTTTACCCAAGTTAGGTTGGCCACGAGTGTAGAATGGTTATTGTGAAAACTGAACCTTGTATTAGTTTCAGTTTCCCCCTTTTTTTAGAATAGGCATAAATGTCATTTGAATTTTGTATTGTTAAAAGTGTTCAAATTGCCCAGTCATTTAAAGTAATTGTTAAGAGAGTTGTAGCCAGTTGATAAAACACTGAGTGTCTGAAAGTAACCTATGTTTTGTTTAGTTTCATTTTGAAGCTTACCTCCTTCTCAAGGGGAATGCTGTGGGGTGGCTGACCTGGAAGGATTTTTGATCACTCTGGTGGTTGTCAGTTGTGCTGCCCTAGGGAAATATATATTATACTAGTTCAAAAATATATAGGAAGTTTTATGCTTAGTAGATAAAATCTTGAAATTGTCCAGATTCTAGAGTAGAATGTGGCTGAGGCAATCAGCACAAATACCCAATACCTTTCGCGACTGAGTAATTTGTCGCTGACGGTTCAGTATTGGGCTGCACGCAAGAGGTTCTAAGATCGAAACCGGATCGTTTCGTACCTCTTTAGTAGCTTATGTTATTGGAACAATGTTCAAAGTAGGCTGTATTCATTCTCCCCCCTCCATTTTGTCCTGTATCTGGAATACTCAAATCATTACTAACATAAGTGCATGGCTGTTTCAATAGGTATTGCTGTCTTTTAAAAAATCTTTTGAACGAGATGGATTTTTTACGATGTTTTTCATCAGAATATTCATGTTTTGGGTGTACCATTCACCATTGGTATTGCGAAACCAACACTCGTTTGGCAACTCTGGCACCAGAGAAAATCTTACTGTAATAGTTTTTCTTCCTCTGTTCTATTTTATTAATGAATTAAATCGGGGATTGGAGTGACATGTTACTTGTAACAGTTATTTTTTAGGTAACGTTGTTAGATTTTTCAGAAAGTAACTTAGTTACTTTTAACGGTAATATATAAACTCAAATATTTTGTTACTTTTCCATTACTTCTCGCGCCACTCTTCACGGATACTTTCGCATTTGAATTCTTTTGAGAAATGGTTAAATTTCAAATTTTCTCATCATTTTCAATTTCTAAAATTAACTTTCTAATCCCTGGTTTAAACTGAGTTAGAGTGGGTTAAAGGGCAGCACATTGGCGTAACCCCTTAGGTCAAACACCCGTTCCTTTCAGTCTCCTTGTGCTAATGTCAGTCTTCTATCATCTGGTTTTCTAGAGACCGATCCACCGGATGTACTGGACAGGCAGAAATGCCTGGACGCCTTGGCCGCCTTGAGACATGCCAAGTGGTTCCAGGTTTGCATTTTCCTTACTTTTCAGCCTTATGTATGCCATGCCATGTTAACTTAGCCTTTTATTTATTAGACGTGACAACGAGGGAACACAGCAGGCATGTTGCGAGTGTTATGTTTCAAACTCTACGATTAGATAGCATTTAAAGAATACATAATGTTCCTAGCTCAATTTGTAACTGTAGTATTTTCCAAACAAGCAATATGCATTGTCATTTTTCCCTTAGGTTCGGTCTTAGAATAAAGAATTACGAAACTTAGTAATGCTAGCCTATGTGTTATGCACACGTTTTTCTCGTATAAATGTTTATCAGTTAAGACCTATAAACTGAGAAAGAAATTTTAGTATGGCGTCTTCATGCACACCTTTTCAAACAAGAAAAACTGTTTGAAACATAACAATTTTAATATTTTTAAAAATTGTATTTGCAAGCTTGCTTGCCATTACATGAGGCTGGAAAGTCATTAAAGTCCTTCTGAAGACTTGTGTACAAATCAGATGATGGACAGCATGTGTAGAACCTCATTAAAAAAATAATTGTGATTATGGATATCTAAATTTTTAAAAAAGCAATGTCCTTGAGTATAAGAATACAGATTCGTAGGTCCATGATCACACTTAGTTTTTTTGGGATCTTTTTATTCTTCCAAAATATAAATGACACAAATATATGCAAAATTATTCGTCCCTTAAATAATCCTTTTCAAAAGCAAGGTGCTTCAAATTCTGTTAGGCCGAAAAATTCCCCTGCATATATATGTGTGATCCAAATTTCACTAATCTAAAAATGCAATAATTTTTCCAAATAGCAGCCGAGGAAATTTAGCAGCATACCTGAATTGACGTTTATACTGAGTTGAAAGGGGGGATTAGTTCTTTTAAGCCACTAACTTAATTCTTTCTAAAATATTCATTCTTTTGGACCTAAGCCGAATTTTAATGTGTTCTTTTAATAAGCTGAGATAATTACAAAATTAATAAGCAGTCAGCTGAACAATAATTGACCAACTTTCAAAGTAATTTTGTTCCTTGGAATACCTCGCTAAAATTTCAAATATTTATAGATTTTTTTATTTTGTTTACTTATTTGAATATAACATGTAAATTAAACAAGAATAATTAAAAATAAACAAGATTATATTGCTACTGCAGATAGATATACTAAAGGGTATCTACTTTTAAAAAGCTTTAAGTCACTAAAACTTTTTGAAAGGTGTAGGATTTTTTGCTCATGGTGAATGTCACATTTGTCGGCAGTAACAATAAATTTAGTTAAAATAGTTTTAAATATAATAAAAACACTGACTTAATAAACTACTGAGAGATGTTTTTTTCATAAGGAATAAATATTTTTTAATTTAGTCTTGACTAAAGTTATCAATTCAGGTATCTGTTAATGTAAAGACAATTATCCTCATTCTAACTTGCCAATTTCTACATCAACAGGCTAGAGCAAGTGGACTTCCATCGTGTGTTATTATAATCCGCATACTGCGAGACTTGTGCCAACGTGTACCAACTTGGAGTCGCCTTAATGGATGGGTAAGTAATTTGAAGTTAATAACAAATATTTCCTTCGGGACCAGTTATCAACAGTACCATTTCACTTGTATTTGATTTGAATGTTAGTTCTGAGATTTGAGTCATACTTTTAGATTTTATGCTAAATTCATGTTCGTTGTTTATTTAAACTATTATAACTTGTTTTGTAGGCTATGGAACTTTTGGTTGAAAAAGCCCTCAGTAGCAGTAGTCAAACATTCGGTCCTGGAGATGCCCTTCGTCGTGTGTTTGAAGCTATTGCCCATGGAATACTTCTACCCGGTAAATTTTTATTGCACTTTTCTTGTACCATTTCCAATGCCATTTGTAAAAAAAATCTACATTTACACAGCTTCTTGTCACATAAGGGGTTGGGTGCTATCTCGGGAGTTGGCTGTCATTTAACAGCAGTTATGCATTATAACTGCTTGAGCATGATATCCTCCTATATCATCATTACCTTTCCCCAAGTCGAGAAAATAGACCCTTCACATGTTTGTATCATAAAACGTATAGAGTAATAGGCTACACAGCAGGATGCTCTTCTTTTCTAAGCCACACCCCTTTATGTTATGTTATACATTATAAGGTCTGTTCCCAAATAGCTTGTGTAGGTCTAGCTCGATGTTAAATCAATAAAAAAAAATAGTTGCCACCTAAGTATTTGTTATCATGTAGTTATTGGTTTCTTTATTTTAGGATCTGCTGGATTACTTGACCCTTGTGAAAAAGATCCTACTGATGCAGCAAGCAATCTCACTAATCAAGAGCGAGAAGATATAACTGCCAGTGCTCAGGTATGCTTAAATTTCATTTTGTTGATTTAATTTAAAATTTTAATTTTTCATGTATTGAAATTTCCTAAGCTGTAGACAGTCTAGATTCATATCAGGCTCCTGGCATTTTTATATTATGGACTGGACGGTTAAAATGATTTTTGTTTTATTTTATGTACTATGTGTGAAAGTTTGGTTCCCCAAAGTGGGTGTTGCACAAAACAGGGAGAGGAATTCCAGGGCCTGAACAAAATAATGTACACACTTTGCAATTCTTAAATTTTTTACAACAAAGTGGTTTATATCATTTTATGATATAATAACGGATAATATCCGTTCTCTGTAATGATATGGTTGTTTTCTTATTATATTCTGATGTGTCAAGTTTTTGCCAGTACAGATCATATTGCATGGTAATAAATAGACTGATATGCTTTCATGCCCTTCAATGCTACCTTTTCCTATCTTGGCCCACAAAATCTTTGCAATATTATAGACATGCAATCGTGGTGTAGTGTTTTTTATTTGTATACCATTGATAATTTCTTTTCCTTTAGCATGCCTTGAGACTGATTGCGTTCCGCCAAATCCACAAAGTTCTTGGAATGGATCCACTGCCTCCTCCTAAATTCACTCGAGGGGCATTCCCAAGGAAGCGAAGGCGTGACAACAGTACTAGTGATGATAAGGATTCTGAAGGTTTGTTTTGTTCTTTTTTTTCTGTATGTGTGTATTTACAGTTAGACTTGGATTTTACCAACCCTGCTATTTACTCTATTGAGCCCGACCTTCCTGAGGCATGTAAAAAATCAGTTGGGGATTGTATTTTCCCTCACCCTTTCAGGAGATGTAATTACAATAAAAAAAACTCTTCTTTCAGGATGTTTAAGTGTCCACAGATAATTAGATAATCGAGTTTAAATTTTTCAATCAATGGCATTTTATAATGTTAATTTAAAAGAAATGTATTTAGTATATAACATGGATTAATAGATATAACATATCTATTTAAAAGTATTCAGGAGATAAATTGCCAATAATTGCTGTTTCATGTAAGTATCTAAGAAAATGATTATAGTTTTTCTTAAGATGCTACAAAATTAAGCTTTTAAAAATTTTTGGCTAAGGCATGTATTTTCCTGGTAATGTTCAATCTTTCGTATAAGTTTTTTTTTGTTTCCCTGGTGGTTAAGTATTTAGATTTGTCATTTGTGAGAGGCATTTTGATAGATGGTCATTAGTTTTATAATTAGGATAAGAGATGTTAAGTTATAATCAGAAAAGAAATAGATGCAATTTTAAATCTTAGTTAAACATATAGAGGGGCCTTTCAAGCATGACTTCATATCTTTATTTTAAACATTTGCTTTCATCAAGGCAAATTCCATTGTACCAAGCCTTGCTATATTTAAAGCAGTGCTTCATGGTTGGTTTCAATACTATTAAAAACCAAATTAACATGTCCTTTTAAATCCTGGCTTGAAAATTGTTGCATATAACAAGAATATTATAATTTATATTGTTAATTTAGCTCTAATAACAGGGTGGTAACAGAACCTGGAAATCAGGGAACTTTTTAATTCTGGAAATATTAGGGAATTCTCAGGGAATTTTTCAAATTTAGCAAAATATCAGGGAATTTTTTCCATTTCGGATTATTTAAACAGCAGGTTTAGGTTGTTCTTGCGATCACTATACTAGCGGACACTTCTTGATCAAAAGAAAGTATTTTGGTTGGTCCAATTGGCCAGAACCGGAGCGACAAAAGTAAACTCTACTATATTCCTATCACGCCAGAAGCAAAAAACTGTCAATTATTATCAAACATCAAATATGCTCCACAGTCTCAACACTGCGTATGATGTCGCCCTTAACGGTTGTATTGGGTGCCTACTCAGATGTCAGCTCGTCACTTGACTGTGGTTCTAAATTACAACGCCCGTTTCCAATAGCTCTAGTATGACAATAATTCAAACTAAACTTAACTAAAAAGTAATTGTAAAATCAGGTAATTTTTTATGAAAGTATCAGGGAAATCATGGAAATATCAGGGAACTTTTTTTCAAGGATTTTGTTACCACCCTGAATAAGTTAATTTTATATTTGTATTGAGATTTACAATATCCCCAAATTTCTGCTGTAGCTGGAACTGTACAAAATAGCATATCTATTACTTAGATGTAATGACATTGTATTGTATTTCCCTTAGGAGCAAATGGACAAAAGAAAGACAAAAAGGATGACGACAAGATGGAAACTGCAGAATCTAAATAAGGCTGGTATTGCCTGTTATCTTAGTCCTCCAACATAACTTACGTAATCTAGGTGTTTAAAGCACACCTGAATACTGCGAACAAGTGCACAGAAGTGCTCTATTGTCATGTAGATTTTTATTGTTTTCATTCGTCACTGTTATATTTTCATTTGGTCTCTTATGCCATTGATGCATGTTTCCAAATTATGTGAACTTATTTTTAAACATGAACTTATAGCATTATAGACGATGTAAGCAGTTTTGTCATTTCAACACAACATTCTGATGTAAACCTTGCAAGAGTTTTGTGTTTGAACACTGGTATATGAAAATTGGTATTTGTTTTATTTGCTTTAGCATCCAGTGTAAACTTTTTGTCAATAAATATCTTACAGAAAAAAAAGTTTCTTTTTTTATGTCTGAATGTCATAATTTTCAGCTTGCTTGGATCTTTGCTGACAAATGTTTGAAGTGATTCAATAATTTTCATTATTGCTTGGTATGTTAACTTGCATTTCTGATAATATTTCTCGCTCGTATCAACATATAACATTTAAACATATCACCTTCAAATTTGATTTGACCTGTACCAGTTTCCCCACGGGTACAGGTCCCTGGAGGCTATTTCCCTACCCTTCAGGGACATGTCTAAATTGCGGAGGTGGCGATAGATGGCAGCACGATGCCAAGACGTATTCCTGCTGTGTAGTCTTTACACGGGTATCTCTCCTCAGGAACCGCACCCATTTGCCTTAATCCTTTCCCGCTCAATTTTTCAGAAAAGTATGCTACAATATTTTTTCATTACTCATATTTTCCTCTTTACTTTACTCTTCATGAAAAAATCGTCAAAAAGTTGTTTCCTCTATTCGCGGTCCATATCAATGAAAACTAAACTTAAATTTTAAGAAATAACAAGTTTAAACAGATTTTGCTAATAAAGTTTTTAAAAAATAATTATAATTTGAGGATGAATTAAGATTAGATTACACTAAGCTGTCTTCAAATATCGACCAACGGTCAGTGCAATCCCCCATTAGATAAGGATCATTTTCATTTGTACAAAAATTTGCAGTCCAATAACTCTTCCTGATTAGTTTATATTGCTGCCTAGTAATTTTCACGAAATCTGCTTGCCTCGTAATGATTGGGCATTGTCTGGCTCTGTGTGATGATCCAAAGAGTGTAGCTCCGGTTCAGGCCATGTACGACCAACCAGAATATTTTCCGATCAAGCGTTCGTGAGGCGTGACCTTGTGAACACAAGAACAACTTTGAACGTTAAAAGATTTTTTTTTTTGCGTTTTAAACTTTTTTCTACTTCGACCTATACTGGGGTTTCTAATTTTAGACATGTTTTTTTTTAATGGAGGGTCGGCTTATACACGCTTTATATTTTTAGATTTTTTTGTTGTTATTAATTTCTAGTCTCTGTATTTTTCTAGTTAGGTTAGTTTGAATTATCATCGCAGTAGAGCTGCACGAGGGCGATGGGCGTCATAATTTAGAACCAGAGTCAAGCGACTACCCGACACCTGAGTAGGCACCCAAAGGAACCGTTAAGGGTGACATCGTACGCAGCGTTGGGACTTTGATGGATATTTAACGTGCATTTCCTCTACAAAGGGTATTATTCGTCGGAAACTTTTGGCTGCACAGGCCATTTATAGGTAGGCAGTTATCTAGGCGATCGCCGGATCCGAACCTGGGACCTTCCCTATACAAAGCGAACACCTTAGTCATCTGGGCTCCCCAGTCCCTTGAATTTTTCTGAGTCGGTTAGTAGTGACAATTTCCACTGTTTCACTCGGGTAGAGCCTGTTCTTTCACTTAATGTGTAAGATATGTTTCGTAAAGATATGAAGTAGACTGATAAATTTTAAAATTAGATCTTTTTGGTAATATTTTTTTTTTGTACTTTTTGGTTATTATATGGGCACATTCATACATTTCCTATTTACTCAAATATATGCACATACCATATACTAATTTAGTTGATGTGTCCTTCACGCGTGATTTTTTTTATTTTGGCCACTTTCCCTGAATGTTAGATTCCGGGAATACCCAAATTAAAAATCTTGCAGTACAGCGGGATCAAATAAAAAAAAATTGTAAAATAGTTTTGGATCTAAAACAGTAAATGCTACAAAATAAAGGCAATTGATTGTTTAGACTGTGGTGGGCGTGACATCATGACTTACATTGTCTATTGTAAATATATTGTGCCACATTTAGAAAAAGTTTGTTATAGCCCAAAAAGTCTTAAGTCATTCCTATTTTTTCCTTTTTTTTAGTAGGTTTATGTTCCTATTTTTTAAAATAATACTCCTATTTATACTACTATTTTTCAAAAAATTTGGCTGCTCCCCCTGGGAAGGCAGAAGGGGTGCAGTAGCAGCTCCCATTGGCACAAGGCTTTGAACACATGAGGGATGGACTTGTGGTCTGACTTCTGCCCTGAGATGGCGCCACCTCCTCAATTACGTACTCGCTGGAGGGGAGGGGCATATTTCTCCAGACAACCTGCAACCATGGAGCTGCGCTATGATCGCCACACATGACTTTCGGACCCACAGATTTAACGAGCACGTTCTCCGCATGTACTCGGGACAACCCAAAAATCCATGCCTTATCCGGCGGGATTCGAACCCATGACCACTCACATAAACAAGAGAGGATCAAAACCACTGGAGGGGGGGTTGGAATCAGTGGTGACACCTAAGTAGTACAGAGGAAATAAAATATACCTAAAAGCTTATTCAAGAGTAACTTGAAAGAAATGCAAAGTAATATTTTGCCTCAATAACAGCAACATTTGCTTTTTTTTTCACATAAAATTTAATGCATATTAAAATTTAATTGCCTGAACAGCTATATAATTGTTTGGAATATTTTCATGTAAAATTTTCAAATAGGACGATTTGTATTTCTTTTTTTTTTATCTTGTTTAGCAGTAGCACTATGTCCCATAAAAGAAAAGCTTGCAATATTGTTCTTAGAATTTTGTTAAATAAGTATGTAAACTAAAATAAAGATTTTTTACAATTTCATTCTGGATGCATAATGAGTTTTACAAATTTTAGAATAAGAAGTAGGGGACTGAAATGGTTTTTAAAAAAAACATTATTAAGCGTATTTGTAGGACAGCAATTTAACGTAATTCACGAACGTAAAAGTTTAGTTCTATTGAAAGAAAAGTTTGTACATTACACTACATTCGTTCTAGTAGGGTAGAAAATATTGTGTTATCCAAAACACAAATAATTCCAGTTCGACCAAGAATGAAAATAATATCGCTGGCACTGTTGCTACTCAAGACGTGAAACATGCCCACTGTAGTATGCACTTCGAATTTTTTCTGATATTTACAATGACTTCTATAAAAATATCTATAAGAAAGATACGCAGAATATCTTGACTACCACACTTGTTTCTAGTTTGGCTATGAAAGTGGGTGTGAGACAGACGGACATAGCCTTCATAAACGCTTCCATTTTTTACTTTTTAAACTTAGTATGGAAGCTAAAATTGACAAGTTTTTTGTTGTTGTTGTTTATTCATAGCACAAAAAGTATATTTTATTCTATGGTTTTTACGACTCAAATTCCACTAAATTGACATTCCTCTCAGCAAATGTTTAACGTTATTTTCAAAATTACTTGTAAAACATGCTTGTAAACAGGGCCTGTTCTAGGAAATCTCAGACTATAGGCACAACCTATTTTGGGGGCCCCTTTACGGAAAATGTAATGTATGATTTCTAGTAATGATGATGCTATATGACCTATGTATCCAATTTTTGCTACAATTTTATAGGCTTCCTTATAAATCTCGATCAAAACAGTATCAGATTATTTTTTTTTTAGTTTACTGATATTTTGGGGATTTACAGCATTTAGCATAATAGAAACTGAAATTTAGGGGCCCGGGCCTTATGTATGAACAGGCTCTGATAGTAAATATATAATTGTTTGAAAAAATTTTAATAAAAAGAATATTTGTTTAGGCTTTATTCGGGAGTGAAGAGTTTAAGTAAAATAGAGTCCTATATTAAATCCTGCCTGGAACTGAGTATAAGACAAAAAACTGACTGGTCTGAACTATGATTCGGTTATACTGTAATTCATTTTACCTTTCTCTAAAAAAAAAAAAAATTCTGTTTTAAAAAAAAAAATTAATTGTCACTATCTCAGTTTTCGTTTCTATAGATTTTTTTCCCCACCAGCACACCACATGCTTTTGTGACAGCTATATTTTCGTAGTTTAGCAATGACTATTGATGCAAAATGTTACTAGACCTGCAGAACATCCTTTCTCTCAAAGATGAAAAAACAAAGAAAAACATCGTAATGATGGTGATCTCAATACACCCAGATACAAAAGACAAAACAAAAAGTTGATGGAGGATCCCTTCTTACCAGTTATTTTTAATAAAAGCAAAAACTATCTGTTTCTGAAGTTTAAATTATCTCGTTACTTGTTTTACGAATTACTAAATTTAATTGGCTTTTTGCTACTCAGAGGTTAATTATTGATATTTTTTTAGATGTTTTATTAACATCGAGAACTCCGACCAATGCGTAGAGGATTTTTCAATTTTTCAGAAAAGTATGCTAACAATATTTTTTCATTACTCATATTTTCCTCCTTTTTATATACGCACCAATATAAAAAAAATCCTATAGTACCTTTTGTAAATTTTTCTTGGTTTTTTCGGAATCATACTTGAAGTGACATCGTTAGCCGCTACTTCTATTTCCATCTAGAAGCTCAAAACTTTCAATTCAAAATTGTTCTGGATAATCCGAATCAAAATCCATGTTCAAATGTAAAAAATGTTTGCCGTTTGTAGTTCCAGATATTTATCGATGTCAATCTGCTTTACCGTAAAAACATTATGAACATGAATTATTTTTTAACTAATGACATTTGATTTTTTTTCACGTAATTATAAAAAATAGTGTATGCAACCAACGTATATGAAAAGTAAACTTTGAAAAAAACTCGTGTAATTATTTCACTCGCTTGGGAAATGAAATCCACTTTGTTTTAAAAAGTATTATTTTTCACTCTTGTAGCATAAACGTTGTTGTTAACCTGTGCCTCCGCCCTCCAGAGCATAGCTTGGAAGGCAGAAGGGGTGCAGTTGCTTCCATTGGCACAAGGCTTTGAGCACCCATGAGGGATGGAAGAGTCTGACTTCTGCCTTGATATGGCGCCACCTCCTCAATTAGGTACGTCGCTGGAGAGGAGGGGCATATTTATCCAGACAACCTGCACCCATGGTACTGCGCTATGACCGCCACACAGGACTTTCGGACCCACAGATTTAACGAGCACGTTCTCCGCATGCACTCGGAACAACACAAAAATCCATGCCTTATCCGGGATTCGAGCCCGTGACCACTCACATAACAAGCGAGGATCAAAACCACCATACCGGTTGGGCTGTGTATAAATAGCCTATTAAAACTAAATCACCCCATCCGCTATCATCTATTTCCCCAAAAAGAACTCTTCAAATATTCTTCGTTGATTGAGACATCAAGGAGTCTACGTGCCTGCCGCTGATGACGGGTTCGGGCTATCTTCAATCGTAGCCTGGGGATACCGCCACCGCCCGGGCTCCACGCCCCTCGCATAACACAAGGTCACGCCGTGCAAGTGACCGCCCGCAGTTGTGTGAGTGTGCAAAACCACTATTAGAGATATTACTTAAAAAATTCCTTGGTTGGGGTAAGAGATTCTAGAGAAACCTTTATGGTGTTTTTTGTTGATAATAGAAATTTCAATTTAATCCCTTAACGATCGGATAAGTTTCAAGAAAACATTCATAAAAGTTTTCAAGAACACATTCAAAAAGAAAAAAAATCATTAAAAAATGGTATTCACTATTTTTCCATCATTATATAAAAACGTGTGTAAACAATACATATGTATTCATTTCTAATTTATTTAATTCGTTTTTAGCTTGATTTTTTTTTAAAAGTTGGTTATTCTTATTGGCGTTTTAATTTATGGGTTTTTAAATACTTTTAATCTTATTGGCGCGTTATTACTGAACACTCCAGCCATTGAAGTTTTAATTTGTGGACTTAAGTTTTGTTATCTATTAATGTTACTGCTAAACACTCCAGCCCGGAAATGTCACGGGAGCGAGAAGGAAGGGGTTAATAAAATAGTCGTTCACACCCTTAATTTACAGCTACATATCAACACATGCCCCATACTATATCGTGTTCTGTCTTCAAAAATTTCAACAATTAAAAAAAAATGGAAAAATTCAAATGGATTTTTTGGCTTGTGTGAGAGCTTCATGGTTTCATTTGTGCAACGCGAGAGTCAATTAAATTCTAGAAAACCTTCTTATTATATGTATTGCTATTCGAAAATTTCTACATCATCCCATGCAAAACTTTATTGAGCACTTTTTTTAATCTAAATTCTAGTTATAAAATAAAGTTAAATAACTCTTTTTGAAAGGTTATGTTTTATTATTTTGTAAAAAAATAAACAAGAACTACTAAAATAGCCCATTTCCCTGTTACTTTAATACTCGTGCGTGGAAATACTTTTATGGATAACAAGTAGGTCTGTTACTGTCACGTATAACCGCTTCCACACAAGATTTATACACCTTAAAAAATTGCCAAACACTGCATTTAGTTGTATGTAATTTAAACTTTTAAAATTCAAAATTTGCTATTTTCATTTATTTTCTTTCTTAAGTTCAATTGATATTCTTTATCGTTACTAAATTTATTTGCAGTTCGAAGAATAATTATGTCTAAATTCTGTTCTACCTGTCGGATAACCAAAATTATTATTATTTGTTAGAAAGGTTTCATCAGAAACCTATTTTTTTATACTTTGTGTCCCTCTGTTTCTACTCGCTTCCATCCATCTGTCCTACAGTATGTTTTAAAATAGAGCAGTCTGATTTTAAAAATTCTTAATTTTTGTTAGAAAGGTATGACATCAGTGGCCAATATTTTATATTTTTTGTCCGCCTGTCTTTTATTAGACGGTATGTTATAATTTATTTTCTGTCCGTTTGATTAAAAAATTTATAAAGACATATCTTTTATACTTTGACTCCGTTTGCCTATACGCTTTTCCTCCCTTCTATCCTATGACAGTCTGTTTGAACATTGTTCTAATAGTCCAATCTAAAAAAAAAAAAAATGTTAGAAAGGTAGGATACTATCAGATACTATCTTTTTTATATTTTTTTTTCCGTCTGTCTACCAATCCGTTCTATAAATATTTCAATGAATATTAACTTAACAGCAAAGTAGGCTATTCTAGTTCTTTCAGAACTTATTTTTTTTTTTAAATTACAAGCTCGCACCCTTGGATTGCTGCGCAATCTCACTGGCTGGCAAGCTCGCAATCTTGGATTCTTCCTCTCCGCCCCCTGCTCGGTATCGCTCACCAACCCCAAAAGATCAATAATAGTTTGGCCTGTAACAGTGATGGCCGCTTATCTTATTCGAAATATAAAAAAGTCTCGGCGTTCCATAACTGTTTACTTTTCAGTTTCAAAATGTAGTCTAAAATAGTTTGGCTTTTGTTTGGTTTGGGGTAATATTTAAAAGGAAATGCAATTTTAAAGTTAATAATAATTTTTTTTACTTAAACTGACCCTTAATACGCGAATTGTTCGTATGTAAACTTTAAACTAATTGCTGATTTTGTTAAATTGACTTTTTTAATTTACGCAGCGTTCATGAAAGGTGTTAAGTCTTTTTTCACATTGGCCTCTTCGCGCAGGCCGGCACAGCAAAAACAGAATACGAACAAATAATAAAAATACAAAAAAACGACAGATTGAATGCAACAAAGAAAGCCACCTGCCCGGCTAAGAAAAAAAGAAGTTCAAAGAAGATTTAACAACCGATATTTTGTATCAGTTCAGAAAATAATAAAACCCCTTCGTAATCTTATGTTCGTGTTTTGTAAAAAAAAGGGAAATTTTGTGATTCCACTTTTGCAGAATTAACCTAATAAAATAATTTTGTTATAAAATGTTTGTTTATTGAAAATGTTTATTAGAGTAATTGTTATGTTAAATGTTTATTTAAAATAGTTTTGTCATAAATTATTTTTTTATAATCTACTAGCACATTTATACCCGTTCTTCGCACGGAATAAAAAATATCAAATAGATTCCAAATATGTGTTCCATATACCCTGTTATAGGATCATAAACTTATTATTGTTTCCGCTCGTTATAAATTATAAAATCCCGTTTCATTGCCTTAAAATTCCAAAATGAAAAATACGCTATAAAATGCACTCATAAATGTCATCACAATTCCCTCATTTATACATAAAACCTTTTAGCTCATTTGGCGCGTTTTGGGAAATAATTTGGCGAGAACATAAATATAGCTACCCACACCCATTATACAGCTCTAACACAATGACCTTCGAACAACCGACCAGCTTATAAATTATTTATAAAAGAAATTGCCTATTTGGCGAATTTTAGTTAATAATTTGGCGAGTTTGGCAACGTATTTGGCGAAAAAATAAAGACATAAAACACTAATAGCTCTAGTGCGATGGCATTTATTAACCATCATAGTTCAGTAATAGCTTAACTATACATTTATTGCTTAAATATGCATACATGCAGTCAACAGAAAAATCAATGAAAAAATCATCAAATAAACCCACAATAAAATCCGGGAATGAAGACTGGCGGAATTACGTCACTTGAAACATGTCAATTATTTTTCAAATAATGAATTTAGTTTCTGAAAGTAATGGCAAAAGAATAAAATAAACATTTTGAATTTTAAATGTTTTCGTTAAAAGTTTTATTTAATTTTTTCAGCCGATGGCATCAGGAAAGAGAAAAAAAATGATCGGATTTGAGCGAAAGTGGTGTATTTATTTCAGAAAATTCGAATTTTCTCTAAAAATGGAACAAATATGAAAAAAACTAAGCCTCAGGTGCACACGTTGGTATTAAAGGGAATCTATCTTAAAAATTTCGAATTTCTGAGGGCAGTATAAGTAGGTCTTTTACGATCCGATAACAGACACACAGACAGACTCTTTCTTTTATTATTATAGACTAGCAAATTTATACCCGTTCTTCGCACGGAATAAAAAAATATCAAATAGATTCCAAATATGTGTACCATATACCCTGTTATAGGAGCATAAACTTATTGTTGTTTCCGCTCGTTATAAATTATAAAATCCCGTTTCATTGCCTTAAAATTCCAAAATGAAAAATACGCTATAAAATGCACTCATAAATGTCATCACCATTCCCTCATAAATACATAAAACCTTTTAGCTCATTTGGCGGTTTTGGGAAATAATTTGGCGAGAAAATAGATATAGCTACCCACACCCATTATACAGTTCTAACACAATGACCTTCGAACAACCGACCAGCTTATAAATTATTTATAAAAGAAATTGCCTATTTGGCGAATTTTAGTTAATAATTTGGCGAGTTTGGCAACGTATTTGGCGAAAAAATAAAGACATGAAACACTAATAGCTCTAGTGCGATGGCCTTTATTAACCATCATAGTTCAGTAATAGCTTAACTGTACATTTATTGCTTAAATATGCATACATGCAGTCAACAGAAAAATCAATGAAAAAATCATCAAATAAACCCACAATAAAATCCGGGAATGAAGACTGGCGGAATTACGTCACTTGAAACATGTCAATTATTTTTCAAATAATGAATTAAATTTTTATAAAGTAATGGCAAAAGAATAAAATAAACATTTTGAATTTGAAATGTTTTCGTTAAAAGTTTTATTTAATTTTTTCAGCCGATGGCATCAGGAAAGAGAAAAAAATGATCGGATTTGAGCGAAAGTGGTGTATTTTTTTCAGAAAATTCGAATTTTCTTCAAAAATGGAACAAATATGAAAAAACTAAGCCTCAGGTGCACACGTTAGTATTAAAGGGAATCTATCTTAAAAATTTCGAATTCTGAGGGCAGTATAAGTAGGTCTTTTACGATCCGATAACAGACACACAGACAGACAGACTCTTTCTTTTATTATTATAGATAATGACGTCCTAGTTTGAGTTGAGTGCGTATTTAGGTGTCGGCTCATCACTTGACAGTGGTTTGAAATTGCGACGGCTGTTGCCAATAGCCCTCTAGTACGAAGATGATTAAAACCTATTGTATCATCCAAAATATTTAAACTAAAAAAATCTGTAAACCTTCTATCTTGCTAGAATATATTTTAAGGCAAAGTCATTTATAATAAAAAAAATCTGTAAACCTTTTCTATTTATAAACGCAAAACAAAAAACCTTGTTCATTTTAATGAAAAAAGTATTTAACAACTCAAAATATGCCGACTTAAAGATATAATAAAGATTTATATTTGCCTGAATTCTTCCACGTGTAAAGCAACTTTTGTAAAAAGAACAAGTTAAAGAACTGTTTTTTTAAAAGGACAATGTAAGAGCAACTGTTCTTTAAAAAGAACATAAATATAACGGAGTGACGCCTTTCTTTTTTCCCGTGGTGTTATGCAGAAAAGAACCAAGTTTTCGTTTCCGTGTGCCTTATTTTAATAATTAATTAAAAAACTAATTGGAAATTCGTAAAACAAAAAAAAAGGCATCGAGATATAAGAGAGACACACACTCCAGAAAAAGAATGGAGTTCTAAGATGAATATTTCATTTTTTATGGCTCCCTACGTTTTAAAAGAGCTTATTTTTTTTAATATAGTGATTTCGAATTAAAAAAAAGGAAAGTAGGCTAAAAAGTTAAGTTAAATGGCAATTCCAAGCGTGACTTACACTACATTTGGCGATTTAACAATTATCGTTTGCATTGTTCAGAATTATTTTCTATTTATTCAAAAATAAATATTGTATGTCAGTTTACCCCTGAACATTTAGTATTTTTAGCAATCAGCAAAAAACTTTTTAATTTAATATTATACTAAAAAAGGATAAAAAAAAATGCTCTGATGTGACTTACACTACATGGAAAGGAAGTCGACTTTTGGTTATCATTATAAACTCTACTTTCTTGCAGTAAATCAACATTCTATTGCAACAAAGTGTTAAAAATATCATAGGACATAATTTATTAACATTTTTGTGCGTGACTTACACTACATTCAAATTGTGTCTTACATTACATTCAAATTGTGACTTACACTACATCATTTAAATTTTATTACAGATATGAAAATTTTGGTAATAATAACATATGTAAAAAATTTTGAACAGGGTAAGTTAAAAATTGCATACAGGGTAAAATCATAGTTAGAAAAAACACAACGTCCCCTAAAGTTGGTTTCTGGTAATTTCTAAATTCTTTCTTCAATAGCAACGTCTTAAAAATCCTCCTTCTCATGTCACGCAAAAAGACTTCCTTACCATTGCAGCTGTTTCAGTTTTATTGAATAAGCATCTTAACATTTGCCCCACAAAATATTTAATGTTAATATTTCCTACAAAAGGAACCAAAGCTCCTTTTCCAGCGTCAAATTCATTTCCAGAATTTTGTTGAGAGGTATTTACTTTTACAACATTTCCATTTGTTTAATCAGCCGTGTAGTATTTTTGGGGATTTAATGAAACATTGGCAATTTTAAGTAGGTATTTGTTGAATTTTAAACACCAGAGCAATTTTTGAGTGTCATAAACCGGAAATATTTATTTTCCTTTTGATGAGCAAATATCATTTAACAAATATCATCAACATCTTTATTTCACATTTAACTATGGGCTCCGACAGCTTACTGTAACCTTTAAAATTGTAATCTTTATAAATATATCTGACTATTGGTTAGCCTATTTCAGGCAAAAGCATTCTAATGTATTTTCCACTAAAAAGTCCGTTAGGTCGCTTGGAGACAACAACAGTTTATGCAACCATGATAAAAGTGTCCCATTTAAAGAACGTGCACTTGTGCAAGAACTAATGAAGTTCAGGAATCAAGAATCAGAAGTTCTTTCGAACTGTCATTTTGATCTGTGGCTTCGTGGTTGCTTTATCGCTTGGCAAGGCGGCAGACGAAGTTTACGAGGTCAGAATCCCAGAGACTTTTACTTCAACTTAACGTACAAGAATAAATGGCTTCTGTCAAAGAAATTTTTCCCTCTTCGCCAGTTCTTATATTCTTTTAATTTTGGTTGTGGGCCTTTTATTTTTATCTGTATCTTGGGGTCGTAAAAAACAATCTAGCCAATGCCTTTCCTTTCCGATGTCTTCTTTATATCATTATCTTCCAAAAAAAGAAAAGAAAGAAAAAACTTCAGAGGTGCCGACTGGATTAGGAAGAAATAAAAATGGCAGTTCCCGCCTCCCCACAGTTCTTCTGACGGACACTTTCAAAGTGTGGCTAGGGAAATTATACAAAAGGAAATTACCTGGGTTTTTTTTTGCATTCCCATTTTATTGTCAATGAAGATTCTACTTCTTGGAGAACAAAGGGTAAATGGATATAACATTAAAAAAAGAGCTACAAGTAAGAACAAAAAAAACTTTTATTTTAATAACTCAATTTCTTAAGAACATCAAATAATAAAAAAATATCTAAATCTTTCAGTGAAATATAATTACGGACATATCTATAAAATGAGTTAAAAGCAATTAGTTTTCTAATATAATTAGTTTTATGGCTTTTGCTAAATACTGTAATATAATTAAGTAAAGGAAAATAAGTTCTAGAAACATATATAGTCTAGTCAAATTATAGATTGACCTCGACAAAATTGCTTCACAAGCATTTTAAATGGCATTCGTATCAGAAAATGGTGTATTTTAACATATCCAAAATCGGACAAAATCCGAGAATGGAAATCCCCCAAAAATGCAATTCAAAATGGCGGCCATTTTTCCATGTTATCGCATTTCTTAGTATCAGATTACATGTTTTCTAATGGCTAATTTTAATATGACAATAACTATAATATTAAAATAAATGTTTTTATGTGTCCGGCTTATAAGCCCAAGTTTGCGGGTTGGAGTACCGGCTGAGTCGTCAGATTTTCTGGATGGGAAAATCGTTGGCACGCATGTCATAAGATTTTGAGGCATGTAAAATATCCCTTATGTACCCATTTGGCTTGCGTTCTCATGGCAAAATTAAATCTCGGCATGCTTTAACAATGGGCAGGATTAGGGAGTGATTTGGTGATAGAACAAGTGCTCATGCGGTCTATTAAAAGCAGGAGGGGTTGACACGAGGAAGTGGATTTACACAGAAATTCAACAGGCAACTTGGCTTAAATCAATGCCTGTGTGTTCTCTTTACAACCCTCGCAATGCAAAAATACACCAGGACTTCGTTTGAAACTAGCGAACAGCACAAAGAAGTTGGAGTGAGCAGGCGATCCAGAGATATAAGTGACTTCCAGAAAGTTATGGAATGCAAGAAACCAATTTCCCTATTTCATTGTGACGCATCTCTCCGAAATATTGTTACAGGAGTTACTGCTGATCCAAGTGTAAATGTACATGAACTATATTCCATTGGCACATAAATAATAAACAAAAGGTTTGAAAACCGGTAAACACATATGCTGCTAAAAGAAGCGATAAGACACTTAGGTCAGCATCTGTTGTTACAAGTGCTGGCATAAAGACATTGACATAGATCCAGCCTTGTTGTTCCAGATAATGATGACAGTTGCTACAGTTGGTGACATGAGTCCTGTTGATGCCTTAAATTATGAATTCTTTGCTTACCCGCCAGCGTTATTCGAATCAAGAACTCTGTTAAGAAAAGCTGACAAGCCTCAGTTAGTCCATGCGACAATGGGAAAGTGTGATAACTTGTGTGCAGAAGATGTTTCAGAAACTGAAGCAATTGTCCAGTACGTTTTAGATGGTGGATGCCTACTTCATCGTGTGCCGTGGAAGACTGGGGATACCTAACAGAACATTGCAAATTCCTACGCCAACTTCACATTTCATAATTATGGCAGAGCTATTGTTGTATTCGATGGCTACGATAGTGCTCCTTCAATTAAGGACATGACTCACAGACGGCGCATCAATTCCAAAATTAGCATAACTGTGAACTTTATTCCTGGTATGAAGTTTGTTGGACACAGAGAATTTCTTAGTTAATGATACAAATAAGCAACGTATTATTACACTCATATCAGAGGCCTTGACGAAAATTGGGTGCACTGTTCAACATGCTGGTGGAGATGCAGATGTGGCGCTTGGGTCTGGCAGCAATGAGTGTGGCTAGATTCGATCGCCAGAGGGCCAACAATATATAAACTCCAGTTGGCCGGATTAAAAGTACCACGAAGCCAGCGGTATGTTGTGATACCTGGTGTTGATATGGCGGCTCGAGATGATTCAAGAATGTTCCGGCAGCACGGTACTGAATCCTAGAACTGTTTCCTATTGTTATTTACTGGTTAACAGGGAATAATGTTTACTAAAATTTAGTTTATTGTTAGGATTTACTTTGGGAATATCGTATAACCTTTGTGTTTGTTAAAAGTCTTTAAAATATAAAGTTGTATAAAAAGTAATGTAATCTATTTTTTTCCCATTCGCTTCGAACCTTGCACATGGCGGAGGTAAATGCAGTTTCCAAGTGAACTAGTCTCTGAGTTCTTGTCTGTTAGCATGGCTCACGGTACCCATGAACACTAGCAACTAAACAGACTTCGATAGTGTTCATTCTGCAGTATCATCATCCCAAATTAGAACTGCCATCACTATTAGCAAAGATACAGACTTGTTGATTCTTTTGTTACACCATGCTGAAAGCAATCGTTTTAAACTGTACTTCCGGAGCGATATTAGACGTGGTTTATCTACCAACGCGTGTACGATATTCTTGGAATTAAAGTCTTGCTGGTAGTGATATTTGTAACAACATTTTGTTTTTACATGCGTTTACTGGTTCTGATACTACTTCAAGAATCTTTGGTATTGGAAAAGCTACAGCACTGGAAAAACTGATGAAGGATAAACAGCTACAGGTGGCTGCAAACGAATTTTCCTCAGATGGAAGACAACAGATTAACATTGAATCTGCAGGCCAGAAGGCTATTTTATTACTGTATAACTGCAAGATAGGGGATTCTCTATAAACACTTCGTCATCTAATGTTAGTGGAAAAAGTTGCAACAGCTAAATCATTTGTCACACCTGCACGTTTGCCACTAACAGCAGCAAAGTACACAGTTATCGTACGTACTACCAAATCAGTGGTTGGAAACCAAGAGAAATATTGGTTTCATGCCCCCCATTCCATAACTTTCTGGAAGTCACTTATATCTCTGGATCGCCTGCTCACTCCAACTTAGTGCTGTTCTCTAGTTTCAAACGAAGTCCTGATGTATTCTTGCATTGCGAGGTTGTAAAGAGAACACGCAGGCATTGATTTAAGCCAAGTTGCCTGTTGAATTTCTTTAAATCCACTTCCTCGTGTCAACCCACCCCTGCTTTTAATAGACCGCATGAGCACTTGCTCTATCATCAGATCACTCCCTAATCCTGCCAATTGTTAAAGCACGCCGAGATTTAATTTTGCCGAGAGAACGCAAGCCAAATGAGCACTTAAGGGATGAGGCTTTTGAGGCTTTTACATGCCTCAAAAACATATGACATGCGTGCCTACGATTTTCCCATCCATAAAATCTGACGACTCAGCAAGTGCTCCAACCCGCAAACTTGGGCTTATAAGCCGGACACATAAAAAACATTTATTTTAATATTATAGTTATTGTCATATAAAAATTAGCCATTAGAAAACATGCAATCTGATACTACGAAATGCGATAACATGAAAAAATGGCCGCCATTTTGAATTGCATTTTTTTTTTTTGGGGGGGGGGGGGGGTTCCCATGCTCGGATTTTGTCCGATTTTGGATATGTTAAAATACACCATTTTCTGATACGAATGCCATTTAAAATGCTTGTGAAGCAATTTTGTCGAGGTTGATGTTTTTTTTTCTTAGTTTGACTAGACTAATAAGATTTCCCAGAGATTTCCACATCTTAACTCAATTTCACGTAATTACGAACAACATGTTTCATTCCAAAAAAAATTTATATTAATGGTAATAGTACTATACTTCATTCTATAGATAGATAAAAAAACAAAATTAGAGAATTCGACAAAAACTCTTAAGTTAGATTTGTTTTTCTATCGTATTTGATGACTGGATTAAAATTAATTTTACAAAGAATATGGTGTTTTTAGTGCAAGTGAAAAACCATGATAACCCAGTTTTTATTCAAGAAGCTTCAATTTTGTAACTAAAGACTATTTTAGGCATAACACATTCAAGAGCACAACTTTGCAATAAAATTTATTTTCTTACCTTAAATTAGGCTCTAATATGTAGTTGTTTTGGCTTAGGTAAAATTATTACTTAATCTCAGTCATTTGTCATGGTTTAGATAACTTCATTCAGTTTATATTTATAAACTAGCAAATTTATACCCGTACTTTGCACGGATAAAAAAATATTAAACCGTTCCAAATATGTGTACCATATAACCTGTGAAAGGATCATAAACTTGTTATTGTTCCCGCTCGTTATAAAGTATAAAATCCCGTTTCATTGCCTTAAAATTCCAAAATGAAAAATACGCTATAAAATGCACTCATAAATGTCATCACAATTCCCTCATTACATAAAACCTTTTAGCTCATTTGGAGCGTTTTGGGAAAAATTTGGCGAGAAAATAGATATCGCTACAAACACACTCATTATACAGCTCTAACACAATGACCTTCGAACAACCTACCAGCTTATAAATTATTTATAAAAGAAATTGCCCATTTAGCAAGTTTTAGTTAATAATTTGGCGAGTTTGGCAACGTATTTGGCGAAAAAATAGACACATAAAACACTAATATGCAGCTCTAGTGTGACGGCCTTTATTAACCATCATACTTCAGTAATGGTTTAACTATACATTTATTGCTTAACTATGCATACATGCAAACAGAAAAATCAATGAAAAAATCATCAAATAAACCCACAATAAAATCCAGGAATGGAGACTGGCGGAATTACGTCACTTGAAACATGTCAATGATTTTTCAAATAAGGAATTTAGTTTCTCAAGGTAATGGCAAAAGAATAAAATAAAAAATTTTCAATTGTAAATGTTTTCGTTAAAAGTTTTATTTAATTTTTTCAGCCGATGGCATCAGGAAAGTAAAAAAAAATGATCGGATTTGAGCCAAAGTGTAGTAGTTTTTTCAGAAAATTCGAATTTTCTCCAAAATTCGAACATTTTGAAACCTGAAAGTTCAAAAATCATAATCTAAGTATGAACTACGCATTTGTGCCAAGTTAAGAGTCACACAAATGTATAGTTTATGAATCTATAAGACACACACACATACATATATTATACATACATACAAAACTTCATTTTTAGCTTCCACACTACGTTTATAACGTAAAAAGTGGAAGGTTTTATAATCGTTCAGTCCGTCTGTCTGTCCGTCCGTCACCCACTTTCACAGAAAGAACCACAAGTCCCACAGACAAGTGGAATACGTCATTTTGAAGCAAAAAATCATATTAGGCTACATTCCAAATTTCATTAAAAAATTTTAATTAGAAGTTTATTTAAAATTTAAATAACTTAAAATTTAATCTACATTGAAATAACATGCAAATTCCATTTTTATTCAATATTTTCACTGTTGCCATTTCGTTAAACGTACGAGAAATTTTATTAAAAAAAATACAAACATTTGAAAGAATATTTATTTATGTGATATGATTCAGTTTGGATTGTTGTAATATCACAATAGAGTTCTTTTGATGGTTCTATATATGTATGAAGAAAGATGCAAAGAGAATTCTAACTTGGCATAAAAAATGTGCAATGTTTCGCTTTATTTTTAAAGCATCATTTTGTACTAATTATATATTTTTCGAACTGTAATTTAATTCAATCTAATTATTAAATCTGAGAAAGAAGATTAATGAAAATAGTTAATTTTGGCGTTTAAAAGTTTGAATTACAAATAGCTAAAGGCCCTGTTTGTTATTAGAATTAAATCACCATTGCCATTCGCAACAATCGCCCGAAAAACTTAATTATTTTAGACAATAAATTTAAATAAATTTATTTTGCGACATCGATCAGTTTGAAATGACGTCAAATATATTTCACTACGAAATTCTTGGTATGTTGATATGAAATATTTTCATTCTATTTAAAAGCGAGGAATAGTACTTTTTTACATAACACCCAGTGATAATGAGCTTTCTTTTTAATTCTAAGCATTAATCCACTAACAAACTTAAATTATAAATTTTATTATAATATTTAAAGAATTAACGAAGTATACTTATATTTAAGTTATTATAATATATTTCTTTTGATGCCGAAATCGATTTGACCTCAAGATTAGAGCTCTTTTTTTAATTCCAGACCCTGCTAATCGAACGTTTTGTCAATTCGAACACAAATCGAAGGATTAAGAAAGATCCAATGAGACAGTTATTATGATTACGAGTAAGTGGTTTATTTTATTACTACGAGAAAAATACTTTTTCGAATATAAATCTTTTCAAACACCAAAATAAATAACAAGATATTGTAATTATTTTGCCTGTTTTAATAAAGCAATTATAGATATTTTATATCAGCACTAATAAGAATTTGTTTTTCGCATAGATATTTGATCACATTTACGAAATTTTGTATGTAAAAAGACAGATCCTCGATATCATGCCTTTCAAACAAACAAAAAATTAAAACCAGTCGGTTAGAAAGGAAATTGAAAGAGGGTACACACAGAGGGACGGAAATTTTCCCGATGTCAATACCTACTTTCCATGTTAAAAAAAAAATTCTTTGGAATCAAACTTAAGCTAAAAGGATAAAAAGCAATAAATTTCACCTTAGAATGTTGCAAATCAAAGCGTTATCGTCCCCCGCCAAGAAAGGGATATTAGTATAAATAATGAAAACATACATAAACAAAAGCTTGAATTCGACCCATGGAAAAATTTCATTTAAATTGTAAACTTCTAGTATTACTTTTTCTTCGAATTAATTTGATTGTTTTGTAATGTGTCAGCATTATTGTCCATTATTAGGTTTTATAGTGATCGAGAAATTACTTGTCACCAAATTGGCTCAACATAGAGTAGTAGGATCACTTGTTTAGGTACTCTAAAAATTGAAATGCGTCTCCCATTTAACAATGCGGGACTTTAACACTGTCTGCATTGGGTCAAAACGTGTGCAGAACCTAATCTCTTCATCTAGTCGAATACTAGAGGTCGCCAACCTATTCAATGGTGAAACCAAAAACTCCCCCCTTTTATTCGGTATTGCATACAACTACCCTTCTCAACAAGAGATTTTCATTTTTCTCTCTGGAGAGAGACAAGCAGAAAAGGCGTTTTCATGGATTTATGGAACTATTTTTTCTTTCTTTTTACAACCTGCTGCCTCTGAAGAAAAGCTCAACAGGGGGTGGACGGGCGATAAATTGGTCTGAAGAGGGCGTGTCCCCGAGTCAGGAGAGGTGCCATCGTCTGTCCCACTTTTTGAATTTGTATTCTTCTTTTCAAGAAATGCTTTCTTTCCTTACCTTTATTTGGGGGTTACAGGAGTCCCGGGGTGGGGATCTGGTCTACTAATGAAGTTGCTGCTATACTTGACAGCTTCAGCTGGGTTTAGACAGGTAAGGTAAAAGTTAGATATGTACACGGTGATTTTGAATAAAACTTTTTTTCCCTGTACCTTATAAGGAATCTTTTTAGCTATATATTGTGCAATATATTAACAATCCTGTGATTTCTTTAATACATAAGTACCTTCTTTACTCAAATATTAATTCAGTTCTTAAAAACATTTTTAAACGTAAAATATAGAATTGGAATAATGCATTTGGGAACAAAATTTTAATGCAGAAGAAAACAGAGCATTTAACTGTAGAAAATAAAATGGAGTAGGAGATTATTGCGATCCAAATTCCAGAAGTAACATACATAGAGGTCACATACCACTACCAATCAACGCATGAGATAAATCATACTTCTAAAAAAAGCTTAACGTGTATATTAAGTAGACTTACAATAACGAGTCCTCCAATTAACCCTTCACCTGCCTTCCATATACCAATGCCCAAGTCGAAAAATACGCGGACATAAATCTAACTTATTTCTCAACCTAAAACTAAAATATAAGACTTCCTTCAGTACTTGCTCGTCGTACCGAAAACGAGTTAAATAAATCTGGCGGATGAAGATGCCTTTACGACCACTAAAGTTTCTTTACGTCTCCATAGAACTCGTTGATTCGGTCCGCCTAATTCCAACACGCTAGAAGTATAGTGTAGTGGATAAGGTATATAGTTCTTCTGAAACAGCAGGTTTTTCATAAATCTATTATAGATAGATTTTTTTTATGCAAATGAAAGTTATTACAATAAGTGTTTAATACTGAGGCTACTGGTGGACCGTTAGTGTTAGGGCGACCAGACATATTGCATGTCGCAGTAGAGTTTAGTTAGTTGCTCAACTATCTATAGGGTGGCCAGACTGCATTTCGTAGTATAGTTTAGTTTGTTATTCAACTATCTAACTACACATAAGAATTGTGAAAATAGTCTCCGTTTAATTTTTTCATATTTTTTTAAGAAAAAGCAACGCAAATAAAATATTATTTATGACAATTTATGATGATTTCACAGTCGAAAAGTTAATCACTGAAACAAATATAGTCAGGCTAACTATCTAGCTATGAAAATTGTGCAAATAGTCTCAGTTTTATTTTTAATAGTTGTTTTAAACAACGCAAATGAAATGTGAATAAGGAAAAATTAATAATGATTTCATAGTCGAAAAGTTAATAACTGAAACAAATCTGGTTAAGCTAGTTATAGTAGGGCATAATCCAGGATCTTCTAGCATTAAGGATTGTTTTAAATAATATAAACGGTTTTATAAATTGGAGAATATAGAATCTACAAAGGTGGGTAAATAAGTAAGTTTTATAATATTAAATAACTAGAAGGTACATTTAGCTAAGTTGTTGTTTGGAAAACCATCATATCACCAAAAGCAAAACTGTGGTAAATAATTAATAAGCATTTAACATTTTTCGGGACTAAGCCAACGATAATTTCCTTTAAAACTATATTTTCATTTTTTTTGCATAAAACGAAGGAAAATAAGTTAGTTGGAAAAAATTAGCGGTAAATAACAATACGTCATGCAACGGATTTCCTAAAACTGTCTTTCTATAACTATTTTTATAACGACAGTTAAAAACTAACTAAATGTTCAATTCTTTAACATCCGTTTAGAAAGTGTGTCTAAAGCTTTTCTTGAGGTTTGACACGAGGCGATGACCATAAACTAAACAAGAGGTGGGCAGGGGAAAAAGGAAACTTGTGGATGAAACTTTTAACAGTCAACCCAATTTTTTTTTAATTTTTTTTTATTTAGGTAATCCGGTTTTGGCCCCTGTCCCTCTTCAGGTGGTAGGTACGACATTACCCCTGGGGCCTAAACGGCAGCATGGATTTTCCAACCGTGTCAGATGCACACAGGTAGAAAATACATAAAAAGCGTGGTTTTTGCTTACCATTGTTTGCGAACCAATCTCCCCGTCACTGAACCGTGATGGCGACTAAAAGAATTCACTCTACCTTTATAGTTTAAAAATTAGCAATTAGCTATATCATTAACTTAGAATAACGAACTGATTGGAATACAACGCCACAGCAAAAATTAAGACAGTTTACTTACTAGAATCCATTTTTATATTTCTACACTGATCTGTTTCTGAGGTACTCAATAGAAACCTTATCCAATGTTAACAATAGTTTGCTTCAATTTGCACAAGAATTAAAAACTGATTAAAAATCCATTTCTATTTATTACCACAACCTGACGGCATAACATCAAGTTCAACAAACTAAACATAAAGTGCGTAAAGCAATCGAATCAATCAGTTATTCTTATATACTTTCAAAGTCAATCTTCAAAGCTCCAAAACACAATTTATAAATATATCAATTGATAATATTAAACATGCTACCGAGCGGCACTCTACTAAGTAGGAGTTGGTTGCCGAGGACCGCCCCGACTAAAGCTACATTTGTTTATATCCCAACAACAACCCCCTAAGCCCCTGTCAGACGTGATGGTGAACCTCAGGTTCGCCATCATAGACCGCGTCTGACACCCCAGAACCTGTGAAGACTGTGGTATGGAGGTTTTTTTTGGTGGATATGACGGTCCAGGACCGTGGTATCCATTCGGAGTAGGTAAACTTCCAAGGAAACCTGTACTACACAGTCTTTTCGTGGCAGAAACGCATTTTTTTCGGTTTCAGAAACGAGTTGTAGGGTTGTTTGTTGGGGTAATTTCAAGACAGTAGCCCTTTAAGTTAATAGACGGCTTTTTTAGGTGTTAATTGTATTAATCTGAGTTTATTTAAACTTTTTTAACAATAGATGCTTTGGTAAATACTAGCATAGAAAATTAATTCATTTTATAGATACTCCCCCCCCCCCCCAAAAAAAAAAAAAAACCTCGAAGGACCCTTATATAGTTCCAAATATATGGGCATTATCTCACTAACAAGATAGCGAATGTGTTAATGGTATTCTCAACTCAAACAATAACTCAACAATAATTATGTGTATCTTTAAATTTAGGTATAATTAAATAACACATAAAATTCCCTTTTTCGACTTTTATTAAAAAAAGACGTCCACCAACGCTTATCACGCTTCTTTTTCCTTTTCAGCAATTCGGCACTGAGCACGCAAAGTGCAGCAGCACATATTTCTTTTTCACTGTCTGATTCATCACTTGAAGAATTCATTTCAAAATAGAAATAAAAACTAAATATTTTTGAAAAAAAAAACCCTTTTTCCAAAAGGAAGAAGACGTCGCAAGCAACCGACTGGACATATACGAAAGCCAAACGGTTGTGCTGTCCGCGATTAGGAGAAAGACCACTTCCGCTAAAACAACTACCACCCTGTCTGACCCCCTATTGACCCTGTTTTTTGTTTTTTTTTCTGAGAATCGCCAATCAAGCCTGAAAGTATCGCATTCCTAGTGGGGTTACTTTCAACTTTTCGACTCCCAAAAAGGTTTCAGTTAATGGGTCATTCTAATAAAAAGTACAATATTATACAATGTCCACTCTGTTAATGATAATATATATATTTTAAAAATATTATTTGCAATTTTGAGTTTGAATTTTCTGTGGATAGTTTTAAAATTATTAGGCAATGTTTGGAAATTTACCATTTTACATAATATTTAGAACTAATTGTTAGTGAAGAAATTTTTAAGTTATTGAATATAATTGCTTCAATTTCTGTGCAATTTTGAATTAATTTTCTTTTAAATAGATTTCTATTGACCTTTTTGGGAAAAATACTGAAAACACTTTGACATACACAATGAAGTTTTGAAAATATTTATAATAAAAGGCTAATTCTGATGTAAATAGCAACTAGTAACACATATAATACACGGAAATTTTCCACTCATCCACTCCAAAAAGCCTACTAAAAGGTTTAAAAAAAAACCGAAGGTTCACCATCACGTCTGACACCCCCCAAACCTTCTCTCCGAATTTCGGATTTCTCTTGTTTACTTAGGGAGACTGAAAACCTGAGGTTCACCATCACATCTGACAGGGGCTTGTTTTTCAAACATGAATAACTTCCGAAATATTTAGAAAAACTCTTTTGGATATTATGCTTGGACTCCAGATACCTTAAAGTACAAATACAATCCATTTAAAACGATATTAAAAAACATGTGATCATGCTCCATTGATTTTTTTAAACCCTACGCTCATACACACGAAGTGGCAAACGTTGTCAATATCTATGAACCAGTATAGTGTATAAAAGCCTAGAAAAATAATGCCATGGCATGTAACCATTCCGACAAGTTGAACTTTGCAAATGAAATGATTCTTAATTTCAGCTTAAAATGCAAGCCATCTTGCAACTTTACCATTATACTATTTGCTGAAATATAACCCTATACTTTACTTCAACTTGCCAATTACTTCTCTTCAGCTAATGAAGGGGTTTACGAGTGAGTTTCTTCAATTTGAACGTTTCAATTCGACTTCTTATTGTGAGCTTAATCACTTTAGAATGATTCTTCAAATATCATCGTGCCACCAAGAAGACCACCAAGAAAGTGGGGTGGATAAAAGTAAAGGCGCTTGTCATAATGGAACATAAAAGTGAACTTGCCCTTTTTGGCAAAAGTTCTTTACATTTTCAATTTTATTTATATAGTTTAATGTTATATAGTCTTATGTTTTAAACACACGAAGAGTTTCATTCGTGATAATGTTTTAAATGCGTACATATGCGGAAAATAACGATCCATCCATTATTTCTCGGCTGCAATTGAACAGAAATTTTCGAGAGATGTCAATTTTCATGGCAAAAGTGTAGCGTTGAGTTTCAGTATTAAAATTTGAAAAATCCAATGGCAATACTCAATTATGAGTTCATATCATCCATGAGTAATTTTCACACGAAAGTTCGTCGACATATCAAAATGAGCACCAACTTTTAAAATTCAATAAAATCATAGAAATTCATAATATTTTTGTGAATTGATTGTAAATAAATTTTTAAGCATCAAAGCAAATGATCTGTAAAATTTGTTTTTCCTTTACGATAGTCAAAGCACAGCAAAAACCACTGTGACATGCATTTTTAAACGTTTTTAATCAAAAGAAAAACTGACACATACTTTGCATGATCTTTCAAAAACAGTATACGTATATTGTTTTTTTTAGTAAATCTAAGGATTATTAGAACTATTCCTTATTTTGAATAATTTGAGATGGATGTAAGTAAGACACAATAGAAAATGGACTTGCGGGGGATACCACAGGTGGGCCCATATGGTTTGACCAATAATTAAGAGGGTCGTTTCTTTCTGGGCCCCTTATGGGTAGTGGCCACACAGCCCAAGTGGTCCCATATACATCATATACATTAGTGTGCTATCTGAGAATTGAAATCATCTCTTTTGATGCATCAAACAAATGTATGAAGCAGTAATATGAAATACTAGCAAATAAATACCCGTTCTTCGCACGGACTAAAAGAATATCAAATCGATCCAAGTATATGTGTCATTTGATTTGCTATAGGATAATAAACTTTGCCTTTGTTCCCGTTCATTATAAAGAATAAAATCCCGTTACTTATATTGCTTTAAAATTCCAAAATAAAAATACATCACTATAAAATGCACATCCTCATATCACAAAATTCTTCCGCAATATGAACTGTCATCGTGATTTTCCTGATAAATTCAAAATTAACCATAATTGGCACGTTCAATTATTTTTCAAATCATTAATTTAGTTTCTGAAGGTAATGGCAAGAAAATAAAAGCAATTTCAATTTTAATTAATTTTTGTGTTCATTTTAATTTCTTCTCTCGAATGGCAACACGAAAGGGAAAAAATAATCGAATTTGAGCGAAAGTGGTGTATTTTTTTCAGAAAATTCGAATTTTCTCTAAAAATGGAACAAATATGAAAAAAACTAAGCCTCAGGTGCACACGTTGGTATTAAAGGGAATCTATCTTAAAAATTTCGACTTTCTGAGGGCAGTGTAAGTAGGTTTTTTACGATCCACAGACAAACAGACAGACACTTTCTTTTATTGTTATAGATAGATAATGTAGCAAAAGTGGACTAACCTATAACCGTGAAATGTCCTTAATTCCGGCCCTGGTGGTATTTGGTGAGTTTGCCACACTAACGGTGTTTGTCGAGTGCCCACACTAACCAAGTGAGCCCATATACATCCCATATTAATATGCTACCTGGACAATGAACTCATCTCTTTGTTGTATAAAACAATAATATGAACTATGGATAGGGCATCCAATGGATATTAACTTTTAGGTGACATATCCTTAATTCCGGCCCTGATGGTATTAGGCGAGTTTGCCACACTAACGGTATTTGATGAGTGCCCACACTAACCATGTGAGCCCATAAACATCCCACATTAGTGTGCTACCTGTGCAATCTCATCTCGTTTGTTGCATCAAACAAATGCACAAAGCACTAGTATGAGCTATAGATAGGGCATCAAATGAAAGCCCTTCTTAATTCTAGCCCTGCTGGTATTTGGCGAGTTTCTATCATTTCTATGGTGGTACATTTGCATCAAACAAATGCATAAAGCCACTAATATGAACTATATATAGATAAGGCATCAAATTGACGTTAACCTATAGGTGGCATGATCTAAAATCTGGAATTTGTGGTATTTGGCGAGTTTCTAAACTTTCTATCGTGGTACAACCCATGATCAGTGAGCAAGCCCCCGCCCCCAAGAACAATGAAGCCCGAATTCATCAGGAGATAATTACACTCGCTTCTCTCGCCCAGAGATGTCACGCGAGAGACGATACTTTCCTCTGCCACCAACGAACTGTGCCACGGTGGGTGGCAAAAGGGGTAAAAGGAGAAGGAAAACGAGTCCTATCTATTGCTATCTTGTGTTTTAAATGTCTTCTTTTTGAGGAAAAAAGAAGGCAGGTGGAGAAATTTAAGGAGTCGGTCAAGCTGGAACGCACACGTCGAGTGAAACGCAATACCTGCCCTAATATCCCATAATATTGTAACGATTTAGGAAATGTTGAACTGTAGAAAGGTTTTCTGTGAAGCGAATTGTATATATTCTCATTATATATCCATTTTAGTACATTGAAATAGCTTCTTTATATGAAAGCCGTTTGAAGTTTATTAAAAAAATAATTGGAAGAACATATTTTTCTCTAACATGTGATCGAAATAGCTCCAATCTCAAATTCTTAAAATTCAAAGAGCGTCAAACTGTTACCCAAATGCGCGAGTGAGTTCAATTTATGGGCTACTTTTTATTCCTAAATCCTTTTTTACACGCAATTATAAAAACTTTTTTAAAATAAAGTAGAAATTAAGAAAAAAATAAATATAATAAATAACAATACTTTACCTTTTGGGAAAATTTGGCCAGGAATCAGCTTAATTTACCATATTTTTAAAAATTGTCATTCATTTTTCTTTAAGTGTTTTCTTTATGAAAAATATTGAGGTATTTGAATTCGGACCCTGCCAATAATTTGATAGCTCGTCTATTTTCAGACGTGCATAGAAACGAAATTTTAAAAAAGCTAATTCGGCAAAATAATAAAAACAAGACAACCCGATATTCAAAAGCTTGCTTAAATGACAACAAAATCTAGATCGTGTGTTTCATTTTTATTACTTCCACGAACATCTGCCCACTCCAATAGGGCATTCGGCTTTGATACGCACCATATTCTGTCACCTACCAAGGCACGGGTTCTCAGATCTCTAAGCAAACATCGAAAATAAGTCGCAAAATCACTACTAAGCGGCTTATTACCCCTGCAAAGGGAAAAAGCGGCGCAAATGGGCCCCGTTTGAATAGAACGTGTTCCTTTATGTCCCAAATGAATGGGGCACAAGGGTCCACAAAGTACCCCTATGAAATAAATAAAAAAGTTTGTGGGAGTGGGAGGCAGCTGAAATCTTCAATGGGGTCCTTGTCGGAGGAGATGCCTAACTAGAAGAACTAGGGTGGTGTGCTTCATTTGATCTTTTCTGGAGAGCAACTGTTTATAGTTCATGGTATTTTTGTTATAAAGATCCTTTAAATGCAAGCAAATCGGTCATTTAAATTATAGTTCTTAAATTTGTGGTGGATCCTCCTCCAGAAAAAAGTTACTATAAAGTTAGTAGGATTTCACATAAGAAGTTTAAAATAAGTTTTTAAGTTTATGCATATCGCCAAATACTCATTTAATCTAGAACAAGTATTTTTTTTTGTTCACCATGAAACCAATGTAGTTAGTTACTATGTAAGTTTTAAAAAATTTAATATTAGAAAAAAAAAATTTAAGTAATGTCCAATGTCCTACTTTCTGAAAGGTTCTTCCAAAATATGCACCATGGTTCCTAAGAGAAACTTTCCCACAGAATCATGGTGAGGTACTATTATGCACTTATAAATTTTACTCAAGAAAATACCTATTAAATAATAGGTACTCAAGAAGATACTGCCATATCTTTACCATCTCTTCTCTAATAAGAAAAGCGTCGTGGGGGGATTCGTGGTAAATGAAACAAGGTGCACGCTCCATGGGAAAACTCCTCTGGATACTATAGCAGAGTTTTCACATTGGTGCAATTGTGAGTCCCACAAATGTCTCCTGAAATAACCCGGGGGAGCTTGTTGACAAGCTGCTTTTAGTACGTTTTTAGTGCTTGCACGTGTGAATGCTCCACAGCCAGGAATTCCTGAAGTCAGGATAAGGCTTCGGAGGAGGTCTTGTGATAGAAAAGACCATATTTTGTGTGAGGTTAATGAATGTTGGTTTTATATTTAAAAGAAAAAATGGTGTTAGTGCTTGGGGGTTATTAAATTTTCGGGTAATTAAACAAGGTAGAGCTGGGCTGATCCGCCACCAACGTAGCCGGAAGTTTGAAAAAAAAAGGTCGGACTGTAAGAAGATAACTTGATATAAAAAAAAATGTGATATCATAAGATATTTTTTAATTGGAAATGTACTACTGGTATTGCCATCAGTGTAGAATTGCCAGTTTATCCTCAAACATAAACATTGCTTGATTTTAAAAAAAAATCTAAGTTGATAGCAATTAGAATTTTGGTGAGCAAACTGAACATCTAGCAGTATGTAACAATCTCACCGGTAGTCTTCGAATGTTATTTTTGTAATATAAAACTTTACAAATTCTTAATTTTATTAAAATGTTTCAGAAACAAAAATACAAATTATACTTATATTTCCTAACTTTCCAAAAGTTTATGGGTTTGAAGTTTTGCTATGGGTCTTTTGGTAATATCTGCGGGCTTTATCCAAGGCGACGAAAATTGACAAAGGCCTGGGATCCACTACATTGCACAGCACCCAAGTCATACAAAATCAACTTTAATTTCCTATACATCGCGATTTACACGATAAATATCTACATTCACAACCCGAATGGTTATGGAGGCTCTATTCAAGACCTTCGAAAGGCGAAACGCGTTCAGACGTTCAACCATAAAAGTTAAATGTACTTTTTCACAGCACCGTCGCCAATGGAAAAATGGCGGAAAAATACAATGGCCACCAAATGTCCATGAGTAAGATATATCGGTCTTCAGGTTCCGATCCAGGAACATAGGACCATAGATTTCTTTTATGTGAGCCATGCTGTCAAGATTCGCCTTTTACCCCGTCTCAATCTTCAAAGGTCTTGAACGGGTGAATGAGGGAATGTTAAGTATGAGAACGTCAGGTTTTTTTAAATGGACAAGAACAGTTAGGGTTTTTTTCTTCAATGATAACTTATTTATTGCCATCTGAGACTGCATGAAAAATGTTTTTCGTTTATTCAGTCGCAACTCGCAATGCGTTGATTCTTAAATGTCCATTGTGTACTACTGTAAATTAAATGTAAAAAGTGTAGTTGCCGTTCTCCACCTTATTAAAATATTTCAGTTTTTTTTTCAAAATTCATATCCTTCTTAACTTTGTGATGCTTATGGAGATTTCTAACAGATTGATTGATCCAATAAAACCGTCATCAGAGTTTGAAATACATAGGACTGCCCTGGCTATGGTCAAAGACAATATCTACAAAAATGATTAGGGCCATTCCTGATCTAATCATCTGAAATTCTTTTATACGACTACTCTTTCTCTTTATACACTGTACACTTTCTTATAGTAGTTTCAAATCAATGAGTGCAAGATAAAAATGGACTAATAAAGTTTTATTATTTGAAAATTTTATCCAGTTATTAAATTTTTTACTCTCTGAGGGATACGTAATGTGGTTGAAGTGTAATCTCATTTTCAGATTAAATTCAATTTTCATTTCTCATTTTGAGATTAAAATTTTAACTGTAAATTTAATTTCTTTAAAATGTTTTAAATTTTATTTCTATAGCATATGATTGTAAATGACTTCTCATAAAATTCAAAATTAGTAAAATTAATTTTTTAAAATTATGTGTGTTGCTGGAAAACCTGATAGTCATGTGACGGTTTTATTTGTCTGTATCCCTCAGAGGGTTTAAAAGTTACAGTGGCTTTGAAAGTATGAGCTGGATAAATAATTTCTGAAAACCAATGTTGTATATAAATAACACAAACACACATCCCCTTTCCACACAAAGCAGGAAACTGCCCGGAACCAAAAAAAAATAATTAAAATTACACCTTTATCGGTCCTAAATCTTCAACAGCAATGGCCAAACTCACAAAAGAAGTCCACACAAAGAACTTGTCCGGGCATTCAAGGAACAGATGTCTTACTACAGATTTGCAGCAGAAAGCCGATTGCTTTTGTTGGTCGCACTGGAGTAAAACGAGTGGGGGAGAAGGCATGCCACCCCCTTTCACAGTTCAAATTGAAACCTTGAAAGTCCGGAACTGCTGGGACGTTAGAGAAGAAAATAACTTTTTCCTCGATGCTTGTTATTTAGGTTGAGGAATCAGATTTGTTTTAATGATAATTTGCTAATTATTTCAAATTAATATTTAAAAAAATTTGAATCGATTAATAATTTTGGACAGAGTATGTTTCCTAAGCGATTGCTTTTGATTTTATTTCCCCTTATTGTTCGTATCGTCGTCTTTGTTCTCCTACTGTTCTTTTTATATTGTGTAATTTATTGTAGTGTAATCTGATGAATAGTTTCTTCTAAATACGAAAAAATACTGAATATAAAATTAGGTTAGGTCACATCCGTCCTCATTCAACATACTACAACTAGGTAACTGGTGTGGACAATTCCGTGGTGCTATTTGAATTTTTATATGCAAAATCTATACTTAGAGTCATAGAACGTGGAAAAACATTAATTTGAGTTTTCTCCGAATGCATCTAAATGCAGTGACCTAGTTCTAGTTTTCACTCACCATGTTAGCTCTTACTAATGTTACACAGCCAAAAAGAAAAAAAAAACAATTTGTAAATAATAATTTAGTTTGTTCTAAAGATTAAAAAAAGTCAAAACACATGATCGCTAAAAAAATAACAAGAACTGAAAACTACTGTTCTTTAAGTAGACTTAGCTCAAATCTCAACATGAAAGCTTTGAAAAAGTGTTTGTGGAACCGCTTTCGGTGGTTTTTAAAGGGTCAGTGCGATTTTTAAGAAGGGCGATTCTATCACAATATCGGGAGGTGAAAACACAATTCAAATGTTTAGAATAAATGGGTTTCGATGTTATGTACCATGAAGCAGAGGTGCCGATCCCCCCAAGAGCTAACGACGCACCCCCCCCCCAGGAAATTATTAAATCCCCCACCCCTCAAAAAAATAAACGGTGTGGATTTTTTTTTATTTATATGAACTAATGGAGTACCTAACCAAAGAAGCCTATACACCACATCTTTACAGTGTATATACGAAACTTTATTGTAAAATGATATTTTAAGTACCATCGAATTTGGTAACTTTGTCCCAAGAAATAAAACCCTAGTACTGACTTCCTTATTAAATATTTTTCTACTGATAGGTCAAAACAGAGTTGCCCCTAATCGAAAAAGGGAAGCACATTTTTGAATATCTTTTATAACACGGAATTACAAGCTATTTTTATTTTTCTTTAAATATATTATTTACTATATTCCGATATCAAAAGCTATCGGAATCTAAATAATTGGTAAATATTCCGCTCAAAATTTATGTACTTATATTATTTTTTAATTGAATAAAAATAGCTGCGGATATGTGGTCCAATCAAAAACAGCTTCCGATTAATTCCCTCAATTTCTAATGCATAAAAATGTTTCTCTTGACATAACTTTTTATCTAATACAACATATATGACGTTATCAAACAAATCAGAATAATTTTATAATGTTTACAGAGATAGTTTCACTTAAAAAAAGTTACTATAATTAAAAAAAATTAAAGTTAAAAATTAAACAAAATTCTTACCGTGACAAGTATTTGCCTACTGATTCTAAAGCAATCATTCAGTTATTTTGGCTTCGAGTCTAATTTGGCGGGAAAAAGTCAGAAATATTATCCGAAGGTTATTAATTCGTAGAAATGTTATACAAAGTTCGAAAGATTTATGAGCCAGCTGAAAAATATGGCGGGAATATCTCATCGATACCATTGGCAAACAAATATGTGAACGTCATCAATTCACCGAAATATTTTATAAACTGCTTGAGATTTATGAGTCTACTAGCTGTAATTGTTTAAACTTTATTACAGTGATCGGATTGTTTATTGGAAATAATTGTCCGAAAAACTTCGTCTGGTAGACGCCATAGAACATAATTTATATCATCTTTTTTCCCTGGTGTTGCTGTGGATTATGGTTACCTATTCATATTCTTTGAAGTCAAAAAAATATACAAATATAGGAGCCACTCTGATTCTCTTGCCAATTTTTGTGTTTTATTTTAAACCAGGTGGGGTAGGGACCCGTTGTTGCGTACGGGAGGGGAGGGGGCAAATACTTAGTAAGAATAAGAGTTAGTTGAGTTTTTATTAGCAATTTGCAATCAAGATAGACAGTTTACCAATAATTTTTTAGAACATTCACCCACCCCGCTAAAATTTCAACGACGCAGTCTGCGTCGTTGCCCCCCCCCCCCCCCTTTGTAGGTACCCCTGCCATGAAGGCGAGATGTTTGGTGTTCACAAGCATGGCCTTGGATAGGCAGCTTAAATGTTTTGATTATACAACTTTGGAAGAGGTTGACCGGCTCTTAGTCTGGTCTAAATTACCATAGTTTAATGGTACCTAGTTACACTAAGATTTGCCATTAAAAGTAAAAGGTTTAGTGAACATTCAATTAGACTGAAACATCCTTCCCCAATGGGGAAATAATTGTATCAATATATCAACCAGCCGTCGAAGTCAGCCATGCAAATATCCAACGAACAATCTGCTAAACAATAAGAGTTTAATAGCAAAATCGTAAATATAAATCCACGGAGGGGATTTGCACGATGTAAAAATTTGGTGTAACGTTGCATTACTATTTATAAAACTGGTGGCAGAGTTCAGGTTTTGCCACCTCTAGCATTATGGAATAACGTTTACACCACTAGATAGGAGTAAGATTAATTCAATTTTGTGTAAGCTTACTCCTATTTTGTGGTATAATGTTACTCCATAATACTAGAGGTGGCAAAAACCTGGTTTCGGCTAATTTGGAGATTTTACGGAGTTAGTCAAGTTTTTGCAATTTAAATCAAAGCAATTATTTGACAAATTTAGGATCGGTGAAGATTTATGATTTCAAGATTATTTTATAATATCGTGCAAAAAAACTAACTTTTTCAAATCAATAATCGTGGCAAAAGTGATGCTTTTAACGAAATCGTGTTTCAAAGTTACTTTTACGCACTAGTGCGACAAAGTAAATAAGAGCATCTGATTGGCGTAAAATTCTTTATTTGAGCGTGATATTTTATTCGGCGGCTTTGTGATTGGTGTAAAATTCTTTATTTGAACGTGATTCTTTATTTGGCGTCTTATTTCCAATGCCAATCTAAGAAATAATTTTTGAACGTGATTTTAAAATAATCATTAATATAAATTATCACCTTCAAATCATTTGAACGTGATAATAAAATAATTAATAAGCCAATCAAGAAATACCAATTTAATAAATACTTTTTTGCACGTTATTATAAAAAATAGTGTATGGCAACACGTTGAAAATAGCCTTTTTTAAACTCGTGAATTTATTTCACTCTCTCGTACCTCGCTCGTGAAATAATTTATTCAACTCGTTTAATAAAGCCTTACTTTTCACACTAGTTGCATAAATAACTATTTTGACGAGATCGTTGGAAACCACGATAAAAAAAAAACTAGCATTGACGATTTTTACGACTACCGACTAAATTGATTTTGTTGTCGCAAAATTGAAAGATTTGGTCGTATTTTGCGACTAGCGTTCGTTAATTTCGAACCCTGGTTCAAACCAGTATTGGGAATGTTTGAGTGGCAACAGAAATTGGGAGTGAAAATGAATTCTTTCTTGTGCCTCGATTGGTGAAACAATGTCACGTGGGAACAAAGCACCAATATTAGCAACGTTTGAAGGAAAAGCAGCCTTGAAAGTTGAAAAGAATTTCGTCACCTCAAACAAGACAATTCTCATTTTACATCCACTTTAAAACGCAACCTTAAATACAACAACCCTGTTTTTATTAGAATTTTATTTTCTTACGCAGCATATTCTATACATTTCTAAGCAATATAAAGTTATAATTCCTGCATCATTCCTATGGCATCAAAATTACACCTCTATAATCATATATAGCCTAAGGATGACGGAGTTCAAAAAATGAAAAATGCAATTAGAGGGTTGCAAAAGCCAAAATGGAAATAATAAATAACCACGTATAGTAAAAAACAACCACTGTACTAAAAAAAGCTTCTTCACACCATCCTATTCCCAAGCAATTTTCGAAGATCCAACCAATAGAAATGCTGCATCCATAGAATTAAACAGAAAAAAATAAAAAGTTGAAACTTAGGGGGAAGGGCAGCTGGTAGTATTAACCTGGCCCCTAACTACCTGTCAGAAGATCTGATGTCTCAATTTTGGAGGCCAACTTCCAGTTTTTTCTTATTCTTATTATTTCCTTCTTTGGTTGTGCTTATCATTATTAGATGCAGGTATGCTGTTAAAGATAATGTGATGGATCTGTTTGTTCTTAAGTACCTCATTTTTTAAAATAAAATGAGAGAGGTCTGTTGTTTAAAGTTTTGTTATTTGCGATTTTCAATTCTTTTTTCGTGTGTTTTTCTTAGGACAATAATATTTTCTCCAACACTTTATTTTATTTGAAAATTTTAATTTTTTAAAAATTTTGCTGCTTATTAATTTTTTAAGGAAATTGTATTAAAAATATTTCATAATGTTGCTGTTAACTGTTTTGGAATTATGACGATTTTAAAATTACTTCATACTTGCATACTTCATATTAAATACTAGTTAAGTTTTGGGTGCAGTTATATTGAGCATAACTGTTTCTGTAGAAAATGTAGCCACCCCACCCCTAAAAATCGGGGCCCTGGGCTTGTATGCCGTTTGCCCTGCTGGAAATCATACCCTGTATGTAAAATCAGGCTATGCCCTGAAAATTGCACCAATACAACCCGATAGTAATTTCTTTCTTAGGAAACAAAGACACAAAAGATTACTTCTTGAAAAAGAGCAGAAATATAGCATGTACGCTGTAGGGGGAACAGGTATTCAACTGCCCCCAAATGCACGATGCACTGCGCGAGAAAATTACAGAGGGAGGGGTCAAAGGAGAGAGGGTCCCTCTCGAAAAAGAATTTCATCAAATTCTAGGTTTACGCATTTCTTTTCGTATAAATTAAGGTCTTAAGTTTCAAAATTTAGAAAAACAAGAATTTATAGGAAGTCAATATTTCAAAAACTTATAAGATATATTTCGCACATTTGCAGTGTAAATAAGTTTTGTAAAATTACACAACATTTTGCGGTTATTTTTTTACATCACAGTGTTGTATGACATGTTTTCACATGTTTTCTTGACGTCACATGAGCAATTTACTTCAAAAGCGTTTAAACAGAGAAGGTGAGTGCATCGTGCATCCAATCACTGACAGTGAAGCAAACTTTTTTTGACAGTACCACTTAATAAATTTTACATCATACGTAAATTCACAGCACAGGGTAGTGGCAGTACGTTTACAATCACACTCTGATGGTAAATTAAGATATTTTTGTACAGTATGATGTAAGATTGCGTGCCATAATTGAAATAAAAACATTACATTTTTAAGCAGAAGTATTCATTGGTCTAACATAGAATTTGCTACTTGAGCACATATAAAAAAAAGTTCGCACACAAAACCTAGTTCATAGTTATTTGTTCAAAATTATATTCATTCGTATGGGGAATTGTTCGGACATTATTTTTATGAAAATATGTGTTTTTTTTCCCTTTAAATTTAACTGATACTTTTTACAGTGTGTTTGTAGTAAATAGACATACGGAAATGTGGAAATTTATCTTTGAATTTGATTTAAAACATAATTGCTTTTCACACTACATTAAACTTGAAAAGTACACTAATTAGTTTAGTTTGTTTTGCGACCTTATAACTTATGTACAATAAAAAAATTCAACTGCACACTGTTTAAAATTCGGCGGATTGGTTTCAACAAAAATATAATTGCAATTCCGCATTCGGTTCGTTTCGGTATTCGGTTGAACCATTTCTCAAGTTTTAGACTTTCAAAACCTGAAAATTGGTTCAACCAAATACCGAAAATATGGTGAAACATTTCACTACATAGCTACTAGGAGGAACCATTATTATGGTGAAACCAAGCACAAATTTTTTAGCAGTGCCAATAAAGTTTTTTTGCAATGTTTCAATTACAAACCACAAACCTTTTGTTTTAAAAACAGCAAAATGAAAACCTCGTTGCCTCGAGGAATACCGTGAAATTATCCGACTGCGAGTTTTGATACTTTACAAAATGAGGTGAAGACCCCTGATTGGATGGGGATAGCGCAAAAACAACCTCCGAGTAAATTGATGTTGACGTATTTGGAAGTCAACACAGGCAATGTTTAAAAAATGGTTTCTGGAAAACACATTACCATACACATTGCGCAAAACGTACATATTTCAAACAATACACGGCACACTATCAGAAATTTTCAGAGAAAATGGTTATATACCATTTTATTTTATTGTAATTTTTTACTATATTTGCCAAAAACAGTCAATATATGGTATTTCACCGCAAAATCGTTCTTTCTCTGTTTTTTTTCGATTACTCTATCAGTATATAATATCCCTAACAAAAAAAAAAAAACTTTGGAAAAGTAAACAATCGCCAATCTCAAAAGAAAAAAAAAGCTAATGCATTTATTTTATAACAAAAAACCAGTCATTATCAAAGTTGTCGCTAAAAAAGCTGTGATATACTACAAGAATGCCTATATCTTGTTTAAAACTTCTTGGACATTAGAAATAGTATAATTTAAGTTCCGCTGCCATTTAAAAAAAATTGCGCTGTTTGAGGTTGGTGTCCATATTAATCACCCTCTATACCTTTATATAAATGTATTGAAATCATACATTTGTTAAAGGTGTTTTTAAAGTATATTTCGTTATTTTAATTTTCTTCATATTTATTTAAATTCATTTGCGTGATTGAATATTTTTAAGGTTGATTAATATGGACACCAACCTCAAACAGCGCAATTTTTTTTATGGCAGCGGAACTTAAATTATACTATTTATAATGTCCAAGAAGTTTTAAACAAGAGATTGGCATTCTTGTAGTATATCACAGATTTTTTAGCGACAACTTTGATAATGACTTGTTTTTTGTTACAAAATAAATGCATTAGGTTTTATTTCTTTTGAGATTGGCGCTTGTTTACTTTTCCAAAGTTTTTTTTGTTAGGGATATCAGTATTTTTTTAAATTTATTTTGTGGTAGAAAGGATTAACAAGAACAAGTTTCATGAATAATAAAAAAATATACAGAGACAATATGGCTACAAAATAGACGACCTGACGACATGATTTCAATGTTTATGGAGAGTTGTATAGCCTCCGAGAACAAAAAAATATAATTTCTTACTTTTTCATAGAAAAAGCGAAGTGTCTAAAAGTTTGAATGTTAGTATGAACTGAATCTGGCAACCAAATATGACATTGTTACCAAATGTTACATTTCTAGATCACGATCAATCATTCCACTCTATATTCAACCAATCATTCCACTCTCGTTGTTGATATATTTTCTTTAAATAAAAACGCCAAAAAGTTTAAATGACGCATTCCGTTTTTTAATGAGACATTTTTTTTCGATCTGTCGATTCAGATATTTGATTAATCATATTTTTTTAAAGCTTAACGGGTTTCTTCGTTATGTTTTCAAGCTCTGACGCTCTTCGACGAAAATATAGCAATACCTTGGCGCGTTTTCGGAGATACGTGGCCGCTAGGATTGCTTGTTTATTGCGCAATCATACCGCCAAAGGTAATATAGATTTTAATTAATTAAAAATAGTAAGATTCATTTTTGAAACTTCAAACCTATGTCAGATGATGAATAGAGGCATTCTTAATCGTTTAGTAAAAACCGCTTCCAGATTCATGGTATAGTAATGGTTGTAGGTCTGAGCAAAAATTAGGGCAAAATTTGACTAAAACTGCTCGAAAGATTTCATTTTCGTAAATGTCCATAATTTTTTTCTCCGCTGTTTTTTATTCTAGAATAACCAAATTTTTTTATGTAAAGTAATCCACGAAACCTCTATACGGTATTTTTTTCATTGTTTTACGTCATTTTGAGATTGGCCATCTAAACTATCTAGTAACAGGATTTGTACTAGAAATAATAAAATGAAAATCCACTCGATAACGGAGACGGGAGTGTTCACCAAACACACGGTCAAGTTTCTCGTACGTTTAACGAAATGGCAACAGTGAAAATATTGAATAAAAATGGAATTTTCATGTTATTTCAATGAAGATTAAATTTTTAGTTATTTAAATTTTAAATAAACTTCTAATTTAAATTTTTTAATGAAATTTGGAATGTAGCCTAATCTGATTTTTTGCTTCAAAATGACGTATCCTACTTGTTTGTGAGACTTACGGTTCGTTCTGTGAAAATGGGTGACAGACGGACGGACGGATGGACAGACGGACTGAACGATTATAATACCTACCACTTTTATGTTATAAACGTAGTGTAGAAGCTAACTGAACGATTATAATACCTTCCACTTTTTACGTTATAAACGTAGTGTGGAAGCTAAAAAATGATAAGGGAGACCGGGGCTAGTTTTCCATGTTTTCTTCATTTTGATTGTATTTTTTTTTTTTTACTTTTCTTTGTTTTGAAGAAAAAAAACATTGCCTTCCTCATATGGTTATCTACAAACTAGCATTGCTACTTAAAAAAAAAAAAGTAGATACACTTTTTGGCAGCGAGGGGTTAAATGCAAGCACGCTGAGCTGGAAAACATACCCCGTACACGAGGTACATTTTCCTAAAATGCCACAAAATGGAAGGGGAAAATTTTTCAACTATTTTTGAAAACATTTAACACACTTAACATTTTGTTGTCTTTTTATGTACATTTTATTGGAAAAACTAAAATAACCCAAAAGATTATACCCAGAATATAAGTAAAATTGTAACAAAAAGCCAGTTTACCATACTAAATTGTTATATAAAGGTCATGATCACCCGGATCACTTTGAAATCAAACAAATTGTATAACTTCCCCTTTTGTGTAACTATAGTTTGGTGCTCTTAGGGGTTGTTTAAATTATTGCTTAAGGTTGCAAAAAAAAACCCATATGCTGACTGAAGTTTGGTGCAATTGTTTCTCTTTTTTCTAAACCAGCCAATTTACTTAAAGTTTTAGTAAATAGAACAAGAAAATAAAAGCAATTTCAATTTTAATTAATTTTTGTGTTCATTTTAATTTCTTCTGTCGAATGGCAACACGAAAGGGAAAAAAATGATAGGATTTGAGCGAAATTGGTGTATTTTTTAAGAAAATTAGAATTTTCTCTAAAAATGGAACAAATATGAAAAAACTAAGCCTCAGGTGCACACGTTGGTATTAAAGGGAATCTATCTTAAAAATTTCGAATTTCTGAGAGCAGTATAAGTGGGATCCGGAGAATTTGCCTTGGAGAATTTGCCCGCGGAGAACTTGACTGATAGCTATTTTGGATATCGCTGCCGGATTTGGCAGCTTTTCGCCCAGTTCATAGATTTTTCTCTGTTTGTCTTTTTTCTTGAGGGAGGTCTTTTTCTTGAAATTCGATTCGGTATGTGGTCGGTTTTTTAATTAATTTTAAAATATTCATAAAAGTGACATAATTAACATTACGTAAAAAATGAAACATAATGATGATGATAGATAAAAATCAAACTGGTTAATGTTATTAGAATATCAAGAAAAATTAATGGAATTTAATAAAGTGAATTTAATTAATTTCAATTAGTACTTTGAACTATATAATTTTAAGCTAATTAAATTGTATATGAATCTTTTAGTGACACATATTTGACGACTGAACGATTATACCTTCCACTTTTTACGTAATAAACGTAGTGTGGGAGCTAAAACTGGACACCTGGAAGAATTTTTTAAAGAGTTTTTTAAGTTTTTTTTTTTTAAATCTTTATAAGACTATTGCATTCCAGTAATTGAGTCTTTTTTTGCATTGTAACTGTCGTATATAGAAGATATGTAGCGGAGGATATTTTCCCCATTTCAAAAGAATTAGCTTCCACACTACGTTTATATAACGTAAAAAGTGGAAGGTATTATAATCGTTCAATCCGTCTGTCTGTCCGTCTGTCACCCACTTTAATATCCCTAACTACAAATGCTACGTACAAGTGTGATACGTCAAAAAATTCAGCGCACCGAATTTAGAATACATCGAAAATTTCAGAATAGAATTCGAATTCAAAGTACTTCAATTATTTAAAAAACTGCAAAATTTAATGCTCATTTAAAAAGCATAGGATGCCATTTTTATTAGAATTAAATCACCATTGCAATCGCTACAAGAAACTGGAGAAACTTTAATTCTTTTAGACAATAAATTAAAATAAATTTATTTTTGCGGCATCGATCAGTTTGAAATGACGTCAAATATATTTCACTACGAGATTCTTTGTACGTTGATTTGAAATGTTTTAATTCTATTTAAAAGCGAGGAATATTACATATTTATTCTTTAAAATATAGATTAATTTTTGCAAAAGATAAGTAATAATTATTGAATTTTCGAAATAAAATTTAAATGAAACTAGCCAAATTTATTTATTCAATATTTTCACTGTTGCCTTTTTGTTAAACGTACGAAAAACTTTATTTAAAATGAAAACCTTTGAAAGAATATTTATTTCTGTGATATAATTCATTTATATGATATAATTCAGTTTGGATTGTTGTAATATCACAATAGAGTTCTTTTGATGGTTCATTATATATGTTTGAAAAAAGATTCATAAAGAATTCTAACTTTGCATAAAGAATATGTAAAGTTTCGCTTTTAATTTTTACGCATCAATTTTATTAATTTATTTTTTTAACTGTAAATTGGTGGCTACTAAAAGATAAAAAAAATATATCATTGTTCTTCGAACTTAAAAAAAAATTAGCAAACGATAAAGATTAACTATTAAATCTGCAAAAGAAGATTAAAGAAATTAGTTAATTTTGGAATTACAACTAGCTAAAGGCGCTGTTTGGCGAATTTCTTTCTGTGGTGTATAAATAGTGTTTCCTGTTGAGCAGAAATGTTGTGTGGAAGCGGTTTAAGTGACTGATTCTGTAACAAACCAACTTGTTTAGATACATTACAAGATTATCTAAACTCTAAAGTTACAAATCATAAAATTTGACAAATTAATTAATTTTATTACAAAAAAAATTCATTAATATATTTAACCGCTTGGTGCCGGTAATTTTCCAAACCATAGAAAACTTGAAATATCTTATATCTTGTATCTTATATCTTAAAAAAGCTTATTAAACCGATTCTAATTTCAGGAGATGAAAAAGATTTCTAGAAACATGATCCTAAAAAATAATTTAAAAGTAAAAGTTTTAGTTAAAATTTTATTTTAAACGTGTAAATAGCAAACAAGGTTGGTGTCCGGTATACCGGACATCAACTTTTTTTGAACTTTTTTCATCGTATTCTTTATTCTTCTAAAACAGGTTATATGAGATATCATGAGAAAGAAATTGTATGAAGTGAAGTATCATATTTAATTTAAAAAATTTAAAATAAGTTTTTAAAAATCTGTCATAAAATTACTCATAAAATTCTTTAATTGAGCTATTACATGATTTTCTTACAAAAAAACGTGTTTTTTTTTTAAGTTACAATAAAACAATTATACACACAGTAACACAAATAAATGTTAGATTCGCTGCAAGTTTCGAGAAAGTAAGAAGAAGAATGTAGAAATACTTGTTAAATTACACTCTTAAAACAAAAGAGTGAAATTCACTCCTATAGGAGAAGTGCATTTTCGGCACCGGAAAGGAGTGGAAATTAACTCAGACTGAGTTAAAACCGCTCGTTTTAAGAGTGTAGGACGCAGATTGTTTTCTTTTATTTCTTTTACCCACTCCGTAAAAGAGTGAAATTCACTCCTATAGGAGAAGTGCATTTTCGGCACGGAAAGGAGTGGAAATTAACTCAGACTGAGTTAAAACCGCTCGTTTGTTTTAAGAGTGTACATTGGTAATCGCTGTTATCATTACATTTATACAACTAATTTTTTTTGAAGTTTTATTGTCAACTTAAATAGCCAATCCTTAATTAATTTCCACGAACCAAAGAATTGTTTGAATTTTAACAAGAAGTTCATAAAGAACTAAAATAGCCTACTTTCCTGTTACTTAAATACTTACTGAAGTTCTAATCGGGAAAAAAAACTAGGTTCCTAAAGTAAATATCATCAACAGCCGTTTCTACACTAGATTTATACACATTAGAAAAAAAATCGAAACACAGCATCCAGCTATAAATTAAACTTCTAAAAGCCAAAATCAACTATTTTCCTTAATATACTTTCGCAAATTAATTAAATATTATTTATCGTCTGCTCGCGATTTATTTGTAGTTCGAAGAATAATTAAATATTTATTAATAACAAAAGTAATGAAACTACTCCAAACTGCATTAAAAAATAAGAAATGTAAATTAAAACTAAGCAGAATTGTATGCAAAAGTATGCCTTGCCGCTTTCTTGGTAGATAATTAATGAACAATCAAAGAATCAAATTGTGCTACATTTTATGACGTCATTCCAAACTGATTCATGAAAAGATTATTTTGCTTCAAATATGTTTAAATAAATAAAGTTTCTCATGCCATTGTTGATTTGGCAACTGTGATTTAAATGACTCAAAATTGAATTTCAATGCTAATTCAATGGGAAATTCGCCCAAAGATAGTAGATATATGTCCGTCCATACGTACAGACAGACGGACAAAAAGTATGAAAGTTTGGTATCTGAGGTCATAGGTTTCTAAAAAAAAAAGAATTTTTAAGATCCGAGGGATAGAACCGATTTTGGAAGGGGGGTACGGACAGACAGACAGAAGGACGGACAGACAGGCAGACAGACATACGAACAGGCAGACAGACGGACATCGACCGCATTTCAATACCTACAGTGATTTAAATGACTCAAAATTGAATTTCAATGCTAATTCAATGGGAAATTCGCCGGCAAATAGTAGATTTATGTCCGTCCGGACGTACAGACAGACGGACAAAAAGTATGAAAGTTGGGTATCTGAGGTCATAGCTTTCTAACAAAAAAAGAATTTTTAAGATCCGATGGATAGAACCGATTTTGGAAGGGGGGTAGACAGACAGACGGACGGACATCGACCGCATGTCAATACCTACTTTTTCATTTTTTTAATTCTTTCGAATTAAAAAAAGAAAAGTAGGCTAAAAATTATGTAAACATAATTTTTTTCATATTTAAACTATTTACCGTTATTAGTTTTTTAATTTAAATAAATATTTTACTTTCAACATAAGTTTTATAAAACAGTTGATTAATAATAAAAATTATTAATAATTAATAAATTAATCCGATATTAATTAAAAATTAGTATTCATTTTTAATAAATATCTTAATAAGCACAATTTTTTATAATTATTGTTTAGTAAAATTATGGATATTTTTTAACTAATAACTAAAAATAATTGAAAAATAAAAACATTACATTTATAACTGAATTCCATCAAACAACGATTACCTCTCAATCGGAGGGAATATTTTTTTCTGGGTGAAGCAAGGCCCCCCTCCCTCCAAACCCCACCTCGTTTCAGAAAAGCTACCCCCACCCCAACCAACTACTAACTTAACATATTGCCAAATTCTAAATTATCCTCGCCAAGCCTGGCAGCCCTATCGGTCAAGTTCTCCCTGGGCAAATTATCCAAGGCAAATTCTCCGCGGGCAAATTGTCTCCGGTCAAATTCTCCGGCATCCAGTATAAGTAGGTCTTTTACGATCCACAGACATACAGACTCTTTCTTTTAGCTTCCACACTACGTTTATAACGTAAAAAGTGGAAGGTATTATAATCGTTCAGTCCGTCCGTCTGTCACCCACTTTCACAGAACGAACCGCAAGTTGCACAAACAAGTGGGATACGTCATTTTGAAGCAAAAACTCAGACTAGGCTACATTCCAAAGTTCATTAAAAAATTTAAATTAGAAGTTTATTTAAAATTTAAAAAACTCAAATTTTACCCTTTAATATTAACGTGTGCACCTGAGGCTTAGTTTTTTCATATTTGTTCAATTTTTAGAGAAAATTCGAAATTTCAGAAAAAAATACACCACTTTCGCTCAAATCCGATCATTTTTAGCCTACTTTTCTTTTTTTAATTCGAAAGAATTTAAAAAATGAAAAAGTAGGTATTGACATGCGGTCGATGTCCGTCATTTAAATGAGTGAGTCATTTAAATCACTGTAGGTATTGAAATGCGGTTGATGTCCATCTGTCTGTCTGTTCGTATGTCTGTCTGTCTTTCCGTCTGTCTGTCCGTCTGTCTGTACCCCCCCCCCCCCTTCCAAAATCGGTTCTATCCATCGGATCTTAAAAATTCTTTTTTTGTTAGAAAGCTATGACCTCAGATACCCAACTTTCATACTTTTTGTCCGTCTGTCTGTACGTCCGGACGGACATAAATCTACTATCTGTCGGCGAATTTCCCATTGAATTAGCATTGAAATTCAATTTTGAGTCATTTAAATCACTGTAGGTATTGAAATGCGGTTGATGTCCATCTGTCTGTCTGTTCGTATGTCTGTCTGTGTTTCCGTCTGTCTGTCCGTACCCCCCCCCCCCCCCCTTCCAAAATCGGTTCTATCCATCGGATCTTAAAAATTCCTTTTTTGTTAGAAAGCTATGACCTCAGATACCCAACTTTCATACTTTTTGTCCGTCTGTCTGTACGTCCGGACGGACATAAATCTACTATCTGTCGGCGAATTTCCCATTGAATTAGCATTGAAATTCAATTTTGAGTCATTTAAATCACTGTAGGTATTGAAATGCGGTTGATGTCCATCTGTCTGTCTGTTCGTATGTCTGTCTGTCTATCCGTCTGTCTGTCTGTCCATACCCCCCCCCCCTTTCCAAAATCGGTTCTATCCATCGGATCTTAAAAATTCCTTTTTTGTCAGAAAGCTATGACCTCAGATACCCAACTTTCATACTTTTTATCCGTCTGTCTGTACGTCCGAACGGACATAAATATACTATCTTTCGGCGAATTTCCCATTGAATTAGCATTGAAATTCCATTTTGAGTCATTTAAATCACTGTAGGTATTGAAATGCGGTCGATGTCCGTCTGTCTGCCTGTTCGTATGTCTGTCTGTCTGTCTGTCTATCCGTCTGTCCGTCTGTCTGTCCGTACCCCCCTTCCAAAATCGGTTCTATCCCTCGGATCTTAAAAATTCTTTTTTTTTGTTAGAAACCTATGACCTCAGATACCCAACTTTCATACTTTTTGTCCGTCTGTCTGTACGCATGGACGGACATATATCTACTATCTTTGGGCGAATTTCCCATTGAATTAGCATTGAAATTCAATTTTGAGTCATTTAAATCACTGTTGCCAAATCAACAATTGCATGAGAAACTTTTATTTATTTAAACATATTTGAAGCAAAATAATATCTTCATGAATCAGTTTGGAATGACGTCATAAAATGTAGCACAATTTGATTCTTTGATTATTCATTATTTATCTACCAAGAAAGCGGCAAGGCATACTTTTGCATGCAATTATGCTTAGTTTTAATTCACATTTCTTATTTTTTAATGCAGTTCGGAGTAGTTTCATTACTTTTGTTATTAATAAATATTTAATTATTCTTCGAACTACAAATAAATCACGAGCAGATGATAAATAATATTTAATTAATTTGCGAAAGAATATTAAGGAAAATAGTTGATTTTGGCTTTTAGAAGTTTAAATTATAGCTGGGTGCTGTGTTTCGATTTTTTTTCTAATGTGTATAAATCTAGTGTAGAAACGGCTGTTGATGATATTTACTTTAGGAACCTAGTTTTTTTTCCCGATTAGAACTTCAGTAAGTATTTAAGTAACAGGAAAGTAGGCTATTTTAGTTCTTTATGAACTTCTTGTTTCTCTTTCCTGATGCCATCAGCTGAAAAAATTAAATAAAACTTTTAACGAAAACATTTAAAATTGAAATTGTTTATTTCTTTCTTTTGATATTACCTTCAGAAACTAAATTCATTATATGAAAAATAATTGACATGTTTCAAGTGACGTAATTCTGCCAGTATTCATTCCCGGATTTTATTGTGGGTTTATTTGATTATTTTTTCATTGATTTTTCTGTTGACTGCATGTATGCATATTTAAGCAATAAATGTACAGTTAAGCTATTACTGAACTATGATGGTTAATAAAGGCCATCACACTAGAGCTATTAGTGTTTTATGTCTTTATTTTTTCGCCAAATACGTTGCCAATCTCGCCAACTTATTAACTAAAATTCGCCAAATAGGCAATTTCTTTTATAAATAATTTATAAGCTGGTCGGTTGTTCGAAGATCATTGTGTTAGAGCTGTATAATGGGTGTGTTTGTAGCTATATCTATTTTCTCGCCAAATTATTTCCCAAAACGCGCCAAATGAGCTAAAAGGTTTATGAGGGAATTGTGATGACATTTATGAGTGCATTTTATAGCTTATTTTTCATTTTGGAATTTTAAGGCAATGAAACGGGATTTTATACTTTATAACGAGCGGGAACAATAACATAAGTTTATGATCCTATAACAGGTTATATGGTAAACATATTTGGAACGATTTGATATTTTTTTAATCCGTGCGAAGAACGGGTATAAATTTGCTAGTTTAAAATAAAAATAAAACTTTTGAAATAATATTTATTTATGTGATCTAATTCAGTTTGGATTGTTGTAATATCACAATAGAGTTCTTTTGATGGTTCATTATATATGTATGAAGAAAGACGCATAGAGAATTCTAACTTGGCATAAAAAATGTGCAAAGTTTCGCTTTTATTTTTAAGCATCAATTTTACTAATTATATATTTTCGAACTGTAAATTAATTTAACAAACAATAAATAATAACTGAATTTTCGAATGAAATGTAAATGGGAAATTGTGGCGACTCAAAGATATTTATTAAAAGAATTACATCTTTAATCTTCGAACTTCAAATAAATTTTGCAAACGATAAAGTCTAATTATTAATTCTGAGAAAGAAGGTTAATGATAATTTTGGCGTTTAAAAGTTTGAATTACAACTAGCTAAAGGCCCTGTTTACCGAATTTCTTTCTGTGGTGTATAAATAGTTTGTTTTCTGCTGAGCACAAATGTTGTGTAGAAGCGGTTTAAGTGACAGATTCTGTAACAAACTTACTTGTTATTATTATAGATTAACAATATAACACAATTTTACTCACAACAGAGCAATACCCTCTTATCTCTTTTTTTTTTTAAAAAAGTCTCAACTGCATAAAGCTCAACTGGATTCCATCTCACGATTGATGGAATATCGTGGAGAATTAATTACTACATTAAATCGTCCATTAAGCCAAATTGCATTTGATGACTGAAATTGAGATGCCTTATCACCCTTTTGAGCTCCATTAAATGATCTCGTATCACAGAAGACAGTAGAGATATGAACGCAGTTGCCTTCCGAGGATCATAATGGACTATAAAATTGGTCTGGCTCAAGACACTCACGATAAATATGTAAATTACACAAATGAGTTATTTAAGTGTACCGAGGGGCTATGGCAATAATAAGGCGCCTTATTTGTAACGAAATGGCATATTTATGAAATTGAGTTTATGTATCTGAACCACTTGAGGGTTTATATATCTGAACAAATTAAGATTTTTTCCCTCATTTGTTTGCAGCTTTAAAAAGAGAATATAAAAAGTAGGAAAAAAAACTTCTGCAGGTTATGCTCCCCAGAAAAGTAGGAATAATTGAGATATCCTCATCTTAAACAGATTTTTTGCAGAACAGATATATAGTCGTCCTCTATTAGACGTAAAAAATAAGCAATAAAATAAGCATCAAACGATGCTGATGTAACTTCTAAATTCATTCTTATTTGACGCTCATCAACATCAAATTGAAAAGACGTTATTTGCAAGATTGTCTTGATATTTTTAGATATTTACGTGTTTCTTTTGGCTGCGAGTTACAAGCTCGTACAAATATTTTGCTTGTCATTAAAATTCCTTGAAGGTGAACGGTAAATAAAAATAAATTTTTGATGATAAAGGGAGTTACTCGCTGAAAAAAACACTTCAGCCTCGTACTTAATTTTCTCAATTTCTTTACATGCATATTTTAAATTCTCAATTTTTAACTTCTTTAATCTTTCTTTTCAAACAATTTAATTTCTCGATATTTTTTATGTACAGTGACGTATACTAGCTAATGTTAGGTTTTACTTTTGAAAATGGCATTTCAAGAGTATCCTACTCATGCCAAATGGCAATGCAGAATCATACCGAAATTTCTCTTTGGAAAAACTGGATAGCGGTTATGTTTAGAGATTAAATTAGTTTTACACAATCGATTTGTTAGTTAGTTACTTTAAATAATAAAAAATGTTGTGTAGCACTTAACTACAATATTTAACCTGTAAGTTAGACTGTTTCTTTTTATCCATTGGTCAAGTTTGGTATAGTGAATTGGTTTGCTTCCATTCGGGACATGTGTAAGTTTATAGAGTTTAAATTAGTATGACATAATCGATTTTAAGGTTACTCTAACTTATAAACATTCTTCTATAGCACTTAACTACAAGACTGTTTTTTTATTTTCCTATTATAACGGGGGCACACCCCCAGGATAAGCCACTGTTGTTATTTACTTCCATAATTATTTTTATTTTCCATAATTTATTTTCTTCTGATTTGTAATAACTCTTGGTAACAGATATCATTCGCCGGTGGCGGTGCTCGTTACCACATATTCCATGACCCCTCAACCCCCATGGGGCTGCATCTAACGATGAAAGAAAGACCTTATTTTTACATTGCAGCAGTTGTTAGTGTATGTCTTCAGCCAAACGATCCACAGACGCCCTAGTTGACATTCGACACGCATTCTATGAGTCGGCTTTAGTATAGCTGTTTATCCGAAACATTAAAGAGCAGATTGTGAACTACATTTAGGTAGAATACATACGTCCATACATGCTGCGCCTTCACCACAATTTTGTTATTCGCACAATTGGTCGTTTTATGTAAAGATCTTAAATTATAATTAATGCACATAATTACATACCTCATCGCACTCTTTTCAGAGTGCCAGAGTAGAAATTGAAACAACGTTAATTATTCAATTAAATGTAATTGAAATGACAGGGGTACGATAATCGAGATGGTAGGAGAATCGACGTTCTATGTAAAAATTATTACGGCGGTTGAAAAAAGCTAATTATTTAATGAACAATCTTTTGGAAATCGGGATAGCGGTTACGTTTAGCGTTTAAATTAGTTTACACAACTATTTTGTTAGTTACTTTAAATAATAAAAAAAAATTGTACAGCACTTAATTTTAAGATTTAACAAGACTGTTGTCTGTTTTCGTCCATTTCTATTCGAAGGAAAAACACCCTCGGATAAGCCGCTGTTATTATTTATTTATTTTTCTATGATCTGTAATAACTCTTGGTAACAGTAGGGTCGCTCGGTAACAGATATCATTCCCTTCCCCCTTTCCCGTTCTCGTTACCACATATTCCATGACCCCTCAACCCCATGGGGGTTGCATCTAACGATGAAAGAAAGACCTTATTCCTGCACTGCAGCAGTTGTCAGTATATGTCTTCAGCCAAACGATCCACAGACGCCCCAGTTGACATTCGACGAGGCTTATCTATCTTTTTCCACAGAAAAAATACGAGATTCTAAAGAGGATATGTTTTACGACTCTTTGTTGGCAACAACAAGTCGTTGACGTTTCTAAATGTGGCTCCGGTTATTGGATGAAAGGACTTTCAAGAACTGGAGAAATGTCAGACGCAAAATATTGATTGACAATAAAGATTGTCCTGAGAACCGAATCTTGCTGGGTTTTAGACGTGCTGTTGTTTAAATATTTTTATGTTTGTCGGTGTATTTCACATGCGTCTTAAATGTCTTGAGTGCTTTCAGTTCTATTGTGCGATGTATATATAGAATTTTAAATAACTTTTTTTAAGTAAAATATAGGATTAACAGGAATGTATAATATAGTGGTGCTAATAATATTGTTCCCTTTCTCTATCGCACAATTTTTTTTTTCTCTGAACAAAAAACGATCCTATTTTTCATGAGCGTAGTTTTCCAAGTTGAAAAAAATCGCTTTAAAAAATACATAGCACTCATTTCTCAAAGCTATGCAAAGTAGAAAAGCGGCTTTAAAAAATAAGTAACAGTCATTTCTCAAAGCTATGCAAAGTACAAAAGCGACGACGCGACGTTTAAAAATATTTTTTTCTTCTTCCAGCCTAAACATCTATTTTAAATAAGCCAGAAAAATAATAATAAACGGCATTCTTCCTCTTCTCCTCACACTCCAAAGGCGGCATAATCTTCTGTTACCGCATCCCATAAAGAAGAATTTAACATACTCCGAATAAACTTTATTCTCCAAAAGCTTTTGTGCGCCATAATCAAGTTGTTTTTGCGATAGCTCGCTTTTTTTTAGCTTGAGGCCATCTGTAATAAATTGACTCCGGTCTTTTCATTACCCTCCGCCGATTTACTCGTAGTGTCTTCATTTTCTTAGCCTGCAACAAAATTGGCCTCACGCACCAACAGGCGGGTTCTGCCGCTGATGATCCATTACTGTCATTGGATGAAAGTTCTTGGAAAAACGAACCGGGTCGCCAAGTTGGCGATTGTTATCGATATTGCGGCGAATTGATGAAATATGGTGTGATTTTGTGAATGATTTTATGATGTTCAAATTTGATATGCTTTAAAGTAAGGAAATGTAGAATTTGATTTTTTTCAAAGTGAATGCAGATCTCATTTTCCTAGATTTCTTTAATCAGTATTTCCGGAAATAAGTATTCCGGAAATAAGTATTTTTTTTCTAGAAAATTAATTTAAATTAAACAAATTATTATTTATGTATTTTCATTTAATTATTAGAAAATAAATTATAGTATAAACAATAAATTAAAATGCCATATCTAATTATTATCACTCATTAGCATTTATTATTATTTTTTTGGAATAAGTGCTAAAAGGCAAACTTGACAACTAGTTTGTCAACATGATGTCCATTTTTTACATAAAATTTGTGTCGCAGTCGTTTATGTGTAAACCCTTTAAAATTTTTGATGTTTGCTTATCCACAGGAATAGAAAAAGTATCGAATAAAACCCCACTCTTTTCTTTAAAGATTTTCCTGGTAATTATTTTAAAAGTCTTCGTTAAAATCACATTCTATATATTTATTTCATTATTTGTCTCATATTTTGAGTCTAGAAGCAAACTGGACAATGGGACAATCTCAGGACCCAATTTCTTTTTTAAATGGTATAGAATCACAGACTATTGACAAACCAGACTTGGGAACATTCCAAATTTCCAATAGAAACTTCGAAGTAACAGGCAAAAAAGCAGACAATTCTCTCCCTTCTAGTTCTAATCACACATATTTTGAGTCTTGGAACAACCTGGACAATCTCAGGACCCAATTTCTTGTGATAAATGGTAGACTCACAGACTAGTGATAACACCATAATGCCCGGTGAAAGCTTTCCATTGTAAGTAAAAGCAAAAAGGTTTTCCACTGTTTAGACCTGACAAAAGATAATAACACACCACCGATACTTGTCACTGTCACACCTACATTTGTCACCATTAGCGAGTACCGGGAACTGGTGTGTCCATTCATGGTACAAGAGCAGATAAAGAGCTTGTCTCCACTCTAGAAAAGAGTTAAAGACAGTTATTGATGGTTTAGGAGTGCTTGTATAAGCTTCTGTGAATTCTGCTATGCACGTACACAAAAGCTTCAAATGGTTCATTGTGTTGAACAGAGGGTTGATAAAACTTCTCCAAGAAAGGAAGCGCCTCAAGTCTAGAGTATGTTTCAACTGAGGCTTTTTAGTTTTACTAAAGATATTTCTCGTGCGCATGGTTTAGTTGTGGATGCAATCAATTATGTTTTTTTTTTAAATAGTGAAATAAAACTTGTGGAACTAAAATTTTAAAGAAATTTCTTGTGCGCATAATTTAGTGGAAATAAAACTTGTGGAACTTAAATTGTAGAGATGTGCGTACGTTTTAGTTGTAGATGTCATGAATATTGCTATTTATAGTGAAATAAGATGTGTGGAACAAAAATTTTAAAGATATTTCTCGTGCGCATATTTTAGTTGTGGATGCAATAAATATTGTTTTTTTTAATCTATAATAATAAAAGAAAGAGTCTGTCTGTTTGTCTGTGGATCGTAAAAGACCTACTTATACTGTCCTCAGAAATTCGAAATTTTTAAGATAGATTCCCTTCAACGTGTGCACCTGAGGCTTAGTTTTTTTCATATTTGTTCCATTTTTAGAGAAAATTCGAACTTTCTGAAAAAAATACACCACTTTCGCTCAAATCCGATCATTTTTTCCTTTTCGTGTTGCCATTCGAGAGAAGAAATTAAAATGCACAAAAATTAATTAAAATTAAAATTGCTTTTATTTTCTTGCTATTGCCTTCAGAAACTAAATTAATGATTTGAAAAATAATTGAACGTGCCAATGAGCTAATTTATTAAAAAAAAAACAGAATGGAGGTTTTGAGTGAAATAACATTGTTATACAATTATGGTAAATTTTGAATTTATCAGGAAAATCGCGATGACAGTAAGTTCATATTGAGGAAGATTTTTGTGATATGAGGCATTTTATAGTGAGGTATTTTTATTTTGTAATTTTAAAGCAATATAAGTAACGGAATTTTATTCTTTATAATGAACGGGAACAAAGGCAAAGTTTATTATCCTATAGCAAATCAAATGACACATATACTTGGATCGATTTGATATTCTTTTAGTCCGTGAGAAGAATGGGTATTTATTTGCTAGTAGTGAAATAAAATTTGTGGAACTAAAATTTTAAAGAAATTTCTCGTGCGCATAATTTACTGGAAATAAAATTTGTGGAACTAAAATTTTAAGGATGTGCGTATGGTTTAGTTGTAAATGCAATGAATATTGCTTTTCTTATAAACAAAAATATTTAATTAAAATTGTAAATATATTTCTCGTGTGCATGGTTTAATTATAGATGCAATGAATTTTTTTTATAGTGAAATAAAATCTGTGGAATTTTTGATTAAAAAATTATCTAATTAAAATTAAATTAAACTTTTAATAATCAATGTTGATTTTAGTAACCCCTCTTTATATCATGTTTCACGGAAAACAAGAAGCGCGAAATAACGAAGAACTTGAAAAATTATAGTAAAAAGAAGAAACCGTGAATTCAAACAAGACTTTTTTTTTTTTTATTATTAAATGGCATACTATTGCACGTTTTACAAATATAGTACAAATATCAAAGCACGAAGTTGAAATTTTTTTTTTCTGGAAAAATAAAATATTGAGAGGAAAAAATGGGAGGCATGATTTGACCGCGTAAATTTTTGAAAGAGCTATACTATAACGATCTTCTATATAGCGAGTTATAGTACATCGTACGTTAGTAAAAAACTATTGGGAGAGGAACTATTTATTATTTAGAAACTTAAATAGTTTACCGCCTCTTGACCTGACATCTTTTACAAGCATTTACAATGTGATTCTATAAATGTAAAAAAAAATGGATGGATCTGTGTACTATGGACAATGGACATCTATGATCTATGTCTATGAGGACCCTATTTGGCGTTCTTGGCGCTAAACAGTTGCCCTACGGCAACCCTGCGACAACGCCACGAACCAAAACACCATCACTCTTCTCCTTCCTCTCGTCTCGCGACTCAATTTAATTTTCCTGTTCCTGCAGCAGAGCAGAGCAGATTGCAGAAACTCGTTTTGTCGCTCCGTGCATCAAGACATGCACAATCTCTCTTCCACAGCACAATCAAAACAACGGATCATGTCGATTCTTCGGATATGATGCTGATATTATTGCTGATCGCGGCTGTCCACTGCGGGGCTAACACTTTGCCGGGCCCCCAGGATTGTGAACTTGCCCGGGCCAAGTGTGCTTACAGGGCCGGGTGTTATAAGGCTCTACATGCCTATATGGTGGGGTGCGCGGATGTGCTGACGGGCCGCACGGCCCGGTGCCCGTTCTCTTGCCAACGGGCACTCATTTCGCTGACCAGCACCGAGTACGGGCTGGCTCTGTCCACTTGTGATTGCGGCGATAATGAGTTTTGCAGGAAAAGCAAGGAGAGGATTGAAGTGTGCCGGTAAGTTACAGTTTGATTATTTAGATTTTTGTATTATTTTTCAGTAATGGGGTAAATGAAAATTTATGGAATTGTAAATAAATAGTGACGAACATTTTAATTTATATCTCTAAATTTACCTGTTAAGTTGTATTCCAAGAAGTTAATTATTCTAAAAACTTACTTTCCCATGAGTCAGAATAATCGAATGTCAACAACTGTTTATAGTTGTATTGTGATTGTTATTGTTTGAATATGTAGTCTAACCCATCATATTTCACCCTATTTCTTACTTTGTCACTTAACATCCTGTAACTTATCATACCATATTATTACTAATCGCTTTTGTAATAACATATTATTTATCATTTATCTCAAACAATATTGTTCGGTTATTTTCTCTAGTCTTATTTATCTTGTTCTAATTAACTACCTCAATGTTATTTTTTCAAGTTTAATAAGTAGAACTTAGAAGTTTTTAACATAACAAACACTCCAGTTTCACTTTTAGAGTAATTTTCTCCCAATATATCAATAAGAGTGGTTTATCCACTAAATTTGACATTTCTAAATACCTATAGCAAAAAAAAATTATATCTGTTTATCGTTTTCGTTGTTCTCATTTAAATATGCTACCAAGTCCAGCAATTTGTGCAACAGCTCTAAATCTCTTCTAAACTTCCACTACATACATAATGAAGTAATATTATGAATTCTCTTAAGTTATTTTTATCTTACCTCTCTAAGTAAAACAAAGGTGCAGAATATGCACTAAAATACTATAATGACTCATGTCTAAAATAAGTGAATAAATAGCAATTTTTTAAGGGGGAGAGGTACTTGCAACCAAATTATGAGCATCCCCCACACTTCTTTTTCTCCACTTCTGCCACTGATTTATTTTCAATTTATATCCACACTATCATACCAGTAAATTTTAACAAGTTTGTGTTACTTCTGAAATTGTACCTCTACATCCCACCTTTTAGGCCAGAAGTGAGCCACGCCACCGCAGACAATACCGTCGTGTCCTGCTCCGTGGCCAAGTGGATCTGCGCCGCGGACACCCTCTGTTCCACGGCTCTGGACTTCTATCACCGGCTCTGCCGTCCGATGTTCCACGGACGCAAATGCACCCCGAGATGCAACAACAGCCTGGCCATCCTGGATCGCCAGGAAAAAGCCGGGAAACTCAGGGACTGCTACTGCGACGGCAGCGAAGACTTCCCGTGCTACGACATGAAGCGAAACACGGACAGACTCTGTTACGGCAGAGTGGATATCCTGGACAGACATTTTCCTAAGACCGCCACGGCCAGACCCGGACAGACAGCTGGTTCTGGACCAAGTTCTGGGCGTCCGGCGAACGTTGTTGTGTATCTGCTCGTGTGTGTTTTGGTGTTGATGTGGTGGAGGACTAGGGAAATTGACGGAAGGTTGAGGACAGTTCGGAAGAAGTGTTCGAACTTAGAAGTTTGTGGTGGTGGGGTGGTGTCAAGGAATATCGAGAAGTGGCCTTGGTGGTGGAGATCTGAGAGAGTTTCGTGAATGGTGTGGTAAGTGTTACTTTTTTTGTCTCTTTTGTTTACAGATCTAAAAGGCAGAGCGCAAAATCTATTCTAACTTAATAAGCGCAAAATCTATTCTATCTAACTAATCTATTTCAAGCTTTTGCGATCCTAAGATAGTCCTCGCCAACCGATATTTTCGATATTTTTACGAATACGTTTGTACAACTAGAAGAAATACATCTTGACATGTATGGCACCAAGTTGACATCCTGAAAAATTAATGAAAAGTAAAAATTTTACCTATTCAGCATATTCTATTTGACAAGGTTGCCTGTGCTTAAGACTTAAGGCACAGTACAGAGACCCGAACTTTCACATTGTAACAGTAGTACTTGAACTAAGTTTTTTTTGTGAAATAATCTATTTAAAACTAAAGCCTGAGTTACTATTTCATACTTTAGTAACATTTTATAAACCAAATTAAAAAATTTACAAAATAAATCTTTCAAATGCCACTCTCTTACTTTTAGTGCTTACTTTATCAAATAATGCACCGGATATATAGATTGTCTATTTTTGTTATTGTATAATTTCATTCGTCTAATTGATAGAAACCGCTTATTTAAAATTAAAATGAAGCCTTGATTCAAACCGTAATGAAGTCCATAGAAAAGCAATGAAGCCGATTAAAAACCCACACTCGGTTGCCCATCCTTTCAAACCCCCAGGCAGCCGAATATTTCTACAAGAGTCGTCAAGTTTTGCTCTCTCAAAGCCTTTTCTTTGAATTGAATCGTTTTGGCCTCCTCATAGGGCCTCTTCAAGCCTCTTGCAAGAGTCAGACACGTTCCCCATAACTGTGAACCAAAGAGTGAGTCGACATCGCCAAGTTGACAAAAAAGGTCGCCTAATTTAAATTAAAACTTCAATAGTTGGCTAAATTCAATTGAAATATTTATTAAAAAATAGGTTAAGTTTAATTTTTTAAAAACATAGAAAAAAGGGGCCAAATTATACTGTAAGTTATCGCTATGGACTTAGATTTAAAAAAAAGCCTAAACCAAGTATATATTAAAAAATTAAAATACACACAAAAAATTTATACTATGAATAACATTACATTCCTTCGAACTTCAGAGGGGACGGGGTAAAATCGGGATATTTCTGAAATCTAATCTTCTCGTCTAAGTAAATCAATGCTAAATAAACAAATTTTTCAATGAACTTTACTTTTACACTCATGGGTTATAAAATAACTGGAAATATCCTTGCACTTAAAATAGTTTAGTTTTAGGGGCTCTAAAAAGACGTTAAAACCCACTAGTGTTACCACAACAAAAACTTTAGTTACTTTAAAATATTGCTGATGTTCAGCAACTTTAGCAATTTGTCCCCTAATGGAAGCTGTATTGCTGTTTTAGAATGAAAAAGTTAAATATTTAAAGAAAAAAATGGTTATATGCTGTATACAATTTCCCTAAATTAAATGCATCTATGCATCATTCTCAATTCTAAGTCTATGGCTATGCTAATATTTTAAGCATTTAAATAATTAAGTTCCATAGCAAATATATTTTTAAAAAATATGTTTTCCTTTTTTTTATGCGTGACCATCAAAGATCATTTTTTTGTGGAGTAAAATTAAAAAAATCATGCATTAGAGGCTTAACTTTTCAATGACTTCTTCTATAAATCTCAATTTTTCTCGAAGTCAACTCGAAACTTTAAATTATCTCTCTCAAGTTTTAGAATTATTTAAAGGTTTATAAAATAATTCTAAAACTTGAGATTATGTCTAAATAAACTAAACGAACCTTATACAAAGGTCTTAATTAAAAAAAAAGTTTCCTAAAGCTTTTTAGAAAGTAAATTCTTCCCTGCCTGTAAAGTATGAAACGAGAACGATATCAAGTAACTGACTCGCTTCTCCTGTGAAAAGACTTCTTTGTCGAACACTTTTTGTGGTAAAAGGCATTCGAAGGTTCTAAATTCTATCCACATTGCAGGGGGGTCACCATACACCATACATCAAATGTTGCAGTTTGCGATGACACTGATGAATCATGCCGATTTTGATAGGTTGTCCCAAGGCAAAGCCATGCATCTTAGTCCCGATAAATGTAAAAAATAGGGTTAAGTCATTAAGGGAATTTCTCACTACTTTTCTTTCCTTCAACAGTTAACAACTTATGCTTAATTGATCATTTTTTACTTTCGAGGAGGGGATTGGGGAGCCCAGTCGGTTAGGTGCTCGCCTAGCATGCGAAGGTTCCCAGGTTCGGGTCCGGGCATCGCCAAAATAACTGCCGACCTATAAACGGCTCGTACAGCCAAAAAATGTCCGACGAATAATACCCCTTGTAGAGGAAGTGTACGTTAAATATCCTTCAAAGTCCTAACGCTACGTACGATGTCGCCTTTAACTGTTGCGTTGGGTGCCTACTCAGGTGTCGGCTCGTCCCTTGATTGTGGTTCTAAAATATGACGCCCGTCGCCAATAGCCCTCATGTAGCTCTAGTGCGATGATAATTCAAACTAAATTAAATTTACTTTCGAATCATCTTTAAAGTGCGCTAAATCGAGTAATAGGTTCATCTTTATGTTGGGCCTTTAAGTGGACATACACGGAGGGACCTGGTCGCGATTCCCTTTTTTTTTTGTTATCCGTGATTGGTGAATATTTTTCTCCCAGTGCCCACGTGGCATGTAAGCGCCAATAAGAATTGAGAAAAAGGTAAGTCCCTCGAACTCAATCCCTCCGTATGTGCCTAGCTTCAGATATTTTTTTTTTTAAATTTTTTTATTCCACAACGTATCATTGATATTTTCTCGGAAAGGGGTATGAAACTTCTTTTATGAATGAATCGATTATTTCATAATAGAATTTATCAAGATTTTTTTTTAAAGAAAGTTATCTTACGTATAATCTTAAGCAGCGATAGTTTACATAAAAATAAACATCGTACATCTTTCTTTTATCTAATTGAAAACAAGATATTATATTATCATTTTCACTATCAAGATCACACACAATAGAGCACAACAAACACACAGTTTTTTGTTGTCTAAGTTTGGAATATCCATTTCAAAGTCGATTATTACTAACAGTCTAGATACATTTACTGTTGGGTTAATCTTAATAGGGTGGGTGCCACTGCAATACATACAACAGTTTACAGAAAACTGGGATTTCCGATTGTAAATAACTTGTGTAGTTTTTATCTTGTTAGTAACTGTTTGATCCATTCCGGAGACAGATGATGACCAGGAGGACACCCAAGACGATGATGAATTTTGTTTATTCTAAAAACCCCTCTGATTTCTCAATCATCAGTTGTCGAAACCGGAATTCTTATCCTTATCTTGTATTGCAAGGAAAAATGATGTGTCTAATCAATGTTAAAATATGGAATTTTACAAATATTTATGCAGGAGTATTGATTCCGTACTTCAGTTGAATGTTGCAGAAGAATTTATTCCTGAAGTAACTTTTAAAGAACTTAATTCATTAGTAATTACATAGTGAAGTGGCAATGATGCGAAGAGAAAAAAATCCTAACTGGTCAAAATGCTATTTTTCTTGAATGCAGTTAGTATAAAATTGATAAGAATCATTAAAAAAAATTAATAAAAGGCAACAAGGAATTAATACTACAGTCCTTCAAATTAAGAAATTAATTGCAGTTTTAATTAAAAAAAACTTGCAGAATTGGAAAAAAATCTATGATAATAATATATAGCTTGTTTTTTATACATGAAAGTTAACTGTTATACTGATTTTATTTGTATTATATCTTCGTTAGAATGTCGTAAACATGATTCCTACTTCTATTTTTGAATTAATTGGTCATTACTAAATAAGGATAGTAGATAAGATTGTGTATATTCGACTTCAAAGGCCCGATAAGGCAAGTTTTGCTGTAAATCTCTTTTTGGTCGTGTTGCATTTGTTGAAAGACGAAATCGATAAGAAATGCGCTGATTTGCAACGATCGGCATTGTGATAAAGTGGAATTTATTTCCTTCAAGATTTAAATAAATTTTCAAGCAAAAAGTAATTAATGGAAGATAAGTGATTAAATGAAGTATTGATACCTTACTTAAAAGAAGGAGAGAGGGTAAATTAATAACTTATTATAGACTTAAAAAAACCCTTAAAAATACGTTGGTTAAAGTTAAAAAAGTATAATCAGAAATTCAGGATTTGCGCAAAATAAATACTGAAAAACTAATTTTTTTAAATTAAATCTAAGGAATTGAAAAATGGCAAACTCCTTTATTTTTAATTCTCTAAAAAAGGTCAGAAACCTTTTGAATACAACTGTATTAGACAAATGAAGATGAAACCGCACACAAAAGACGAAAAAATATTTCAAACACGACTGCTTTTTAATATACGTTCTTAAAAGTTCAAAAATTGCAATAATAATCAGGATGTGCGCAAAGTAAATACTGAAGAACTAAAAAAAGTTATAAAAATTAAGGAATTAAAAATTGCAAACTCCTAAATCCTCCAAATTCTCTTCAAAAGATCAGAAACCCTTTGAATTCAACTATAATAGACAAATGAAGATGATACGTTCTTAAAAGTTCAAAAATTGCAATCATAATCAGGATGTGCGCAAAATAACTACTGAAGAACTAAAAAAAGTTATAAAAATTAAGGAATTAAAACATTGCAAACTCCTAAATCCTCCAAATTCTCTTCAAAAGTTCAGAAACCCTTTGAATTCAACTATAATAGACAAATGAAGATGATACGTTCTTAAAAGTTCAAAAATTGCAATCATAATCAGGATGTGCGCAAAATAAATACTGAAGAACTAAATAAAGTTATAAAAATTAAGGAATTAAAAAATTGCAAACTCCTAAATCCTCCTAATTCTCTTCAAAAGTTCAGAAACCCTTTGAATTCAACTATAATACACAAATGAAGATGATACGTTCTTAAAAGTTCAAAAATTGCAATCATAATCAGGATGTGCGCAAAATAAATACTGAAGAACTAAAAAAAAGTTATAAAAATTAAGGAATTAAAAAATTGCAAACTCCTAAATCCTCCTAATCTCTTCAAAAGTTCAGAAACCCTTTGAATTCAACTATAATAGACAAATGAGATGACCGAATTCAAAATTAATCAAAGGATGTGCGCAAAATAAATACTGAAGAACTAAATAAAGTTATAAAAATTAAGGAATTAAAAAATTGCAAATCCTAAATCCTCCTAATTCTCTTCAAAAGTTCAGAAACCCTTTGAATTCAACTATAATAGACAAATGAAGATGACGTTTAAAAGTCAAATGCAATCATACAGGAGTGCCAAAATAATTACTGAAGACAAAAAAAGTTATAAAATTGAAGAATAAAAATTGCAAACTCCTAATCCCCTATTTCTTGCAAAGTTCAGAAACTTTGATTCACTATAAGACAAATGAGATGATACTTTAAGTTGTGATTAGTGTTATGCGTCTGCATGGAAAACAAATCAAAATGTAAAAGGATTTTTAAAAGAATCTTAGTTTTTCGTGAACGTGAAATTTAGCTTCGCGCATCTAGCAATTACCATCTTGAAAACATGAATGAAGGGAGTATAGGTATAAATTACTAGAAACTAGAATTGAATGTATTTACGTACAAGAGTCTCTCTTTTCATTTGATTTTTCACTTTACTATTGTTAAGTTCGTTTTTTATTAAAAGATTATTCCTTCAATAATTAACGAAAATAGTACTGACAGTTTTGCTGCCTGAATATTTCCGTTAATTGTTGAGCATGTGCTGTATAACTATATACAAAACCCTACGGTCAGTACAAAACCGCAAACGATTCGAAAATTTACGGAAAAATATGTCTAGGACCAGAACGGAAACTATTCTGTGAAAAATAAGTGATAATTTAGTTTAAAAGCGACGAGTTTTTCTGTCAATGTATAAGATTTAATTTATTTAAAAATAAATATTTTTTAATCTGATCTTTTTAATATTTTAATCTTCTTTTCTTGGATTATTCAATAATTCATATGCAGTTTATCTGAACGCAAACATAAAATTTAAAAGCATAAGTCAAAATTTTAACGTAGTAACGAGTGAAATCAAGTGTAATAAAGGTATAATTTTTCTAAGATGAAGCGCTCCTATCAGTAGTTGAATTGGAATTTGTTGTTCAAATAAAATTTTTTCATTACTAGAAATCGAATTTGGAACACTTAATTTCATGGAATATTTGCACTTCCATTTCGCAATTTATCGTTTTTACATTCTAAATCTTGTTAAAATTCACTAGTGTTCCTTGTTACTTAAAAATTGATCGATCGAATTCATTTTATCGTATATGAAATTGCATAAAAAATTAAATACACTTAAAACTAGATCGTTGATTGTGTTATTAATCAACATCAAAATGTTTTAATAATTATTTTAGCTTCCTAAACAACGACTTTAATTTTAAAAACATGAGTGGTTATTATATTTTTTTCTAATATGAAACATATTAAACAACCAGCAATCATCCTTATTCATGCAGTACTTCTATGCCAATTAAAACTACATAATTTTGATCGATTGGTTTCATTTTGGTTTCTTAATTCCAAACACTACTAACTACTCCATTATAGGTAAAAAAAAATAATTTGTCAGGTTAAGAATAGTTTGCGAACATTCTAATGACTTAAACTTTTTTACACAAAGGGAAATTATATATACTCAGTAATGCAATTATTCGTTTCGCAATTTGCAATTTTTCCTTTCGCAATTGTTCGTTATAAGTCTTAATTTTGTTTCTTGAGATTTTTTAATGAAATAGATGAAAAACACACGCAATGATTTTAATTCCATAATGGCTCTATTATCTTAATAAAAAAATTGCTTTCTTATATAGTTTTGTAAATTCTGCAATCAATCTCCAATATGTATATTTTTCCATAAATTGACTCTGAAAAAGTTTATACAATAATTATGCCTTATATAATAATCTAGGAATTCTAAAGTTTTTGTACGATTGTTATGTATTGCTAGAAATGCGTTTTCTTATTTTCTGTGTCGGTGTTCGACATTTTCTCTTTGTTCGTATTATACTATTGTTTTACATATCCAAAGGCCAAGAAATTTTTTGAGTCTCTTTCTCCTTTTCTTTGTTGTTTAATGTAAAAAAGAACAAACTTTATTCTGGAGATAAAGCTTTTGCGACTAAATTAAAAGAACTTACAATTAAAGAAATTGGAATAAAATATCAATTCTTGACATGCACTTTATCTAATTTCAGATTTCCCCCCCGCTTTTTTGTGTTGTTTTTCGAGTATTGGAAAGGCGGATCGACAGAGGAAGTATAAGAAACGAATCTCGTCGAAATAATCATTAAACTGAGGAAGCTAATTTTTTTTTCTGCCTTTGTGTTCTTCGCTAATTTTTTTCTTCTTATTCTACCCTCGATGCGTAACTCAATTTGTCCGAGCGGACCATGCTTCGCTTGATTTATATTTTTATTAGTATTTCTAACTCCGCCTTATTTCACCAGCTTCGGTTTCTTTGTTTGTAGGATTGGTTGTTCTTCGAATTTATTTTTCTCCTGTAATTGGAATTTAAAAACAAAGGGTTCAACGAATTCGCGCGCTTTTTCTGTGTTTTGGATTTTTTTTAAATTTAGTTCTTGTTGAACAAAAAGCACTCGAGTGAGTGAAGTTTGTAAGTTTTTATTCTATCGTACAGTCACACATAAAAAATTATAGATCCTAGGTTAAAGAGTTGTTGATACACTAAACTATATTATTATTCGGTTGGTTTAACATTGGACCATTGAGCAAGTTTTTCGCACTGCACAAACTGTTGAAATAGTTTGAAAAGTCATTCCAACCAACTAGCTTTTGGGTTAGAGGTTCACGGTTCAAAACATGGAAGACTTCAGATCTCAGTCTCGACACTCCATGAATTACATCTCGCTTATTGCTTGTAGTGTAGCGTTAGAACGCCGCTCACAACACAATTTTTAACATGCATTGTTCCAATTGGCTTGTTTCAGATGACGTAAGTCCTCCTAGTTTCCATTCCTGCATTTCCTTCGGTTGGTGCTCTGTTCCCAAGTGACACAACGACTTACCAACCTTGGCTCAAAAAAAAATTATTCTAATTCAGGATTTCGGTTGCTACTCAATACCTTTTACAAGCCGTGGCTTAGACTTCACTGTGTAAAAAGTTGATGCATTTTTACTCCATAAACTGTTGGCAGCATACTAATCCTACTTAAAAAGAGAAGAATCTTACCAACTGACGTAAAGCTGCTAATCGTAACCCATTATGGGAATACAAAAAAAAAAAGTAAAAAAAAAATGAAAAATATATAAACATAAGTATATAAAAAAAAAAAAATAGTGGAAAGCATTTCATCAGAGTAAAAAACCTTGAGCATATTAAAACAATACACTTTTGTATTGGGATGGACGAGTGTCAAATAAAAAAATCAATTTTACCCGAAGTGTACTGTGGAATTCCAAGAGAATTAAAAAAAAATCAAATATAAAAATATCAAAAACAAAAGACAAACTCATAAAGCAGATGAAGCGAATAAAAAACATAACAACTTGAAGCCAACGTTCTCACAAAATCGAACTAAAAACTTAGTGAAATATATTGACAGTTACAGTGAGAAATTTAGTGCGGAGAGAGAAGAAAAAATATAACTATGAAAATTTATGACGCAAAGAAAATTTTGCAGATACTTTTATAGTAAACTTTGCGATTATTTTTAGCTGTAGATGATTTAGGTCAAGTTTTGGGAATTTCTAAAGTTATTGGGCGTGCAATGATTTAAACCGAAAAAACATGATCCTCCATCGTCTCCAACAATTTCCCTCCAATTGATAAGAGTATCTGTAAGTAATTTTAGCATGAGGGACTAAATTTGCTTGGGATATAATTTTTTTTTTCCCACCCTTTATTTAACACATGTAACTGATGCATAGTTTACCTAAAGTTTTTAGTTCGGATTTTGAGAAGCGGTTGGCCAAGTTTCGTGTTGTTTTATTACAACTCATGTTATAATTAAGTTTTATTTTGCTTAATTTATTTAATAAGTTGAATTCTTCTTTGGCAATTCCACATGCTACTTCGGGTAAATTGGGATTTTTCTATTGACTTCTCCATCCCATTACAGTTTTTTTTAATTGAAAGTGCTCAAAAGTTTTTAAACAAATCTAAGAATGGCCTTTCACTAATTTTGATTTTCCATGCCCTAATTCTATTCATTTGTATTGTGACTTTGTTTGTTTTGTAATGTTTAAAATATTTGTTTTCAATACTATTATTATATATAAAATATAATTCAAAATTAATATAATATGTATATTAATTTATATATATATTATATGATATATATATATAAATAATTATATGATTCAAATAGTTATAGAATTAGAATTATATATATACCACAAAAATTCCTTGTAGTGCAGCTTCAACTAGGAAATGTGAAATAATCGTAGTCGATTACTATTTTGAAACACCATTCGTCACGTTTCAGTTTTTATTATCTGTGCATTTTTCTTTCTTACCGAAGATTCATTGTTGCTAAAAGATGAAATTTCCCACCATGGGAAACATAAATCAGTTTGGAAAAACGGAAGAAAAAAATGTCCTCCGCCTTTCTGTCGCCAAGATTCTATGTTCTGCTTCGGGGAAGATGGCAGTGACATTTACAGGAGAATTCAGCCAATTAAGGGAAGAAATATGGCTTTGGGATACATCTATATAATAACAGAACTCCTTGTTTTTTAAAAGTTTAAATGTTAAGTGATGCATTCTCTTTAATAAATCAAGTTGCGACTAATTAGTATTCTTGCTTCAATAAAAGACCAATTGGCTTCTACAAATCAGTGTATAATTCAAATTTAAAATAATGCGCATTAATTGTGCATTAAATTTTAATACAACCACTAATTACTGTTTATGTGATAAAATCTTGGCTTATTCCATGGAGTTTAATTCTTATTTTCTCCGTCATAACAATAACAATATATCCTTATTATTTTTTTCTAAATAACGAATTAACAAAAAATTGTTAAACAAAAAATTTATTAAAAAATTACTTGGTAAAAAAAATTAATAGCCATGTGGCACCAAATATCTATCCAATTTGGTGAGCGGGGATTGAGGTTGGCCAAATTATGGCTAACGGTTTCACCAAAAGTTTGTGCTTTCCAACAGCTAGTTGGTGTTTTCCAGCTAGAAAATTAATTCAAATTTTAGATGCAAAATGGCTTTTTATTTTTCAACTGCATATATATTACGTGTGTGGCAGCACGACAAAAAAAAAACTCGTCCTCAGGTGCACTTCCCAAACCGCTTCTCAGCGGAGATTACGAGCAGGGTGTTTTCCACTGCCCCTAAAATATTCCCCCAAGCACCCCACTCCATTAGTATCTCCGAAAACCCCCTAATCTTAGCCCCACTTGCACTCATCTCTTACTTTTTTGTTCTTTTTTTGCTGCCCTCGTTGTTCATCTGTCGCCATTTTTCTTCTATTCCAGCTGTCCCGATGCATCTGTTTGCAGTGAAACAAAAGAAATGTTGTTTTTAACGTGGTCAGGTTTCAAGTTAGGAACTGGTGTTTCATTAGTTCCACTCATATTATGTAACTTTTTGCACACGTATGTTTGTGTTTTTCAATTGAATGAGAGACACCTCAAGGGGATAGTTACAACACATATTTGTTGCCATTCTTATCGAAAATAACAGAGGATATAAATTATTCTTCTACGGGAAATGAACGTCGATTTGCTTGATGGAATACGCCTATGTCCGTTTTGTTACTGGGCTAAGTGTACTAATAGCAAGACAAAGTCGCGCGTGGTACTTAGTATTGCGTGCATTTTAAGTTATTTTTACTACTCCCTACACTCAGCAAAAAAATGTTTTCAAAAAGCACAAGTGGAACACAAATACATATTGGGAAAAACGGCGACATAACAATATTGTGTGTGTATGTGTGTGTGTGAGTTGTTTTAATACAAGAATTGTGTTGATGACATGCGAACACAAATTTGTGTTGTTCCAGCTAGAGAGCCTAAACAAAAGAACGAACAATACTTAGTGCAAAATGTAGCTCAGACAATTCCTTATTCATAATATACAATATAAAAGTTAAACATACCTAAAATTTTGCAGATTAAGCAGATTGTCATAGAACACTCATAATTTCAATCAACGCGCTATGGAGAAAAAATACAGTGGTCGAAAAAGTTGGAGAACGGAAGTGGAGCACAGCCGATCGTCCAATGAGATTGCAGATGCTTGCCTGCGTGCAATCGGCAGGGAAGCTTGGTGGCGGCACTCTGTATAGTACTTACTATTTATCGAGGCACCCTAGTTCCAGCTCATTTGACGATCGCCATTGGAAACGATTTATATATCCATATGCGCTTGACAAGAAACTGTTAACTATATTGTCTTGCAAAATATGCATAATAAATTTGTAACATTCATTTTAAAATACCGTAATATATATTTTTAAGCTTTGGTATAGCTATCTGAAACCTCAAAGAGTAGATTCTGAACTACAATCTAGATGCTGAACTGCATTTCGTAAGAATACATGAATGCTGCCGCCTTCAACGCAATTTTTGTAATTGTACTAATCATGTATTATTATTTGGTCGCAATACAATTTTTTTTTTGTTTTAACACAACTTGTAATAACTGGTAAAAGCACAATTTTTTGTATTGAAGGTCGACACAAGTTTTTTTTCCGAGTGAAGCATTAAATTTTCAGTATAGACTAAAACCTTCTTGGTGTTAAACATGTTTCTTTCGCAAAAATAGCATTCATGCATAACAGTATTGTGATTGTAGCCGCAGGAATCCCCAAATTATTATTACATAGTAGCAATTTCATCTCACAAGTTAACCCATTATGATTTCTTTTATTACTTACTCACTTCAATATCAACTTCATGAGTTATTTAGAAATCTGCTAGTGTTTCGATCATGCCCTTCGTGGAAGTGGAATCGTATCTGCATCTTGTTCAAAGAAAACAGAACTTGAAGTTTGACATCCATCTTATGACGGGGTCTCATTTTACCCTTGCCACGGGAATTAATCAGGCTCTTTACGCTAAAGACACGTGTTATGAATAAATATTGTTTCATGAAAAGCGCCTCGTTAAGTTTCCACCTCGCATGTGACTTCCTGGAAACTGGGAGGTCCAAAAAGTATCCAAAAAGGTTTCCTTAAAGAGTCAGCTGTTCTCGGCTTTCCACTTACTTGACTTCGTGTGTATTTTTGTCACAGTCCTCGTTCTTGTTCATTTTTAGTCACCAAAGACCTACAGCAGACTACAGACGAAGTGTAGAGGCGAAACTTCAAGAACCGTTCAAAATACATCTTTTCATGGATAACAAAATATGGACACGACGAATTTGGGAGCTTCTCCTCTTACGAAACATATTTGTATGTATGATTGTCTAATTTGATTAATATGATTGTCTTTTCTAATTTGAAGGTGCTAACATTTGGCACACTTCGCGTTATTTAACCAGAAAAGGCAAAACGTATCGGCTCCAAACTATGCAACAACAAACTAATATCAACTTAGTTTTTCTTGTAACTTTTCTTGTCAGACACATAAATTGATCAGGACCGTAGTTTTGTCATATATTTTGTTTATGTAGATGACCTTAAGCAAAAAGTTCATTTCCGCTTGGCAAATTTTCTTGCCAATCGTCGTTAATCTGTTAAAAAGAATTTTTAATCGACATTTTCATCAAAATTGTTTGCGAACACTTCCACATGGTACGCGAGGAGACCAATGTTGTATTAGTCCCTAAAATTCAATATAATTGTGACATTATTAAATTTTCGGCACATAACATAATCCCCTAACTCTATTTCTTTAATTATAATTTCTCACCAATTAATAAGCAGCCTGTTCTCGACTTCTATAAATACTGCTTCCTGAATCAGCATTAAATTGCTTCTTGCTGAACATGGCATGGCATTCCGTAACATTATGACCCCTCTTTATCTGGTCCTTAGGGGCACATAAATGTTCCACCTGGGGCACCGCACGCCATAACAACAACTTTTTTTAATTGAGTCATTTATCTTCAGCTGTCAGTGTCAACTGTTTCACATCAAAAACAAAAGCGGCCAATATAAATGTCAATCCCACTTGCAACTCAATAGAGATTTTAAAAAAAAGTATATTCAGAGAACATCCACAACATTGCGCATGATACATGAAAACAACGATGATTCTTGGCGCAAATAGTTTTATAGCGCAAAAATTGACATGTTTCGCAGGACGAAGAACATATTTTGCGATTTCTCCTATCGTTGCGTGCGTCGCGTCGCTCAGCTATATTTCAGTCAGATGTATGTAAATTTCTAAAGAAGCATGATCTTCGGTCTGCGAAACATGTTATTTTTACACAATTAAACTCTCTGCGCCAAGAATCAATGTCTTCATGTTTCTTCAAAATATAGTATGGCTAATTTTTGCATTTAGCGCTTTTTTTACCTAGTGAAAATGAATGAATGAAAAAAGTAACATTTTGTTAAAAGTCCACAAGGAAAATATCTGACAAAATGTTCCTCTATTGTAGACATTTATTTTTTAATACGAATACAGAAATGCCTCTCAAGATCAATTAGAGTTTTTACGAAAGATGCCATAAATAAAACAAATGACACCAATCTGAGAAAACAAAACATAAAAATAACATTTCAAACTCACATGAACACAAATATATATATAATATATATATATATATATATATATATATATATATATATATATATATATATATATATATATATATATATATATATATATATATATATATATATATTATATATATATATATATATATATATATATATATATATATATATTTACGTATAATTGTAGAATCTACAAATATAGTCCACTCAAATTAAATCCATAGTAGGATTTGCATCTAAACAATTAGCCACACGTCTTTTTGGCATACAGTACTTATTTCAAGACATGGGTGTGGACCATTCGAATTGGCGACAAATTAGTCCTGCTCCGAACATATCCATATTCTTGACGCATCAGCCCTCGTAATTATTTGCAGAGTGATGGCTTAACTCCAGCCAGGTAATGGAATTAATATGTCATTTGGAACAGTTCTAGAACGCCATGTGCATCTGGGATTCGTACTTTTTTTTTTTTGGTAATTATGTCTCTAAGTGGGGGCTTTCTTAATGTGAGGTCCATAAACTAAACTGCCACATTCGAGTAGCAATCTCGATCCGTATTGGTGGACAATCGTAATAGGAAGTCTTACATTAATAATGGTTATGGGAAATAAGTCGAATAACAGTTTAATAATGGAGACATTTTTAAGAATACATATTGAGTGGAACACCTCAGGTCTTTGTGCTACAGGATTTAGAAACCGCCCTGTTTGTATTATATTTTGCATAGTTTTCCGATTTTTTTTGCGTTGTCCTTTTTCTATTGAAACTTGAGTAATACGATTGCAAATATTTTAGCAAGATTATTTGATTAAAATTTTTATAAAATTCGACTTTTTTTAACTAGGAATTCAAATGCTTGTTTACTTGTTCATCTAAAATTCTTATATTGGTCCAAAATAAAAAAAAATGTTTTACAGTTCCATATAAACACACACATAAATCCATTTAACCAATTTGTACCAAAAAAATTATTTAAAAAATAACAATATTATAACTTCTGTACTGTTCTTCAGTCCCACTTTAAAATTCATCCCTATAAAGTTATATGTGGTAGTCGAATTCGCTGTCTTTAGGATCAAGCGTCCCATTGTTCCCTATGCAACATAATAAAAATATAGATACGACTCTTCTTTTACTAGCATTTCAACAGAATCCTCTGAAGGAAAATATAGAAAAAAGTCCCCACGCTTCTGCCGGATTTGTTTTTTTTCCAAGCAAGCGATACCGTGAAGTGCTAACAGTTCCAAACAGAGGTCAAGAAGCGAGGTTGCACTAAAAAAGGCCCTTACCAGACGACCCATCGGTCTTATGAAAGGAAATCTCAGTCACTCTGGTGTACTTATAAATGGATAAGAAATCAATGATCAATGGCGCATCATACATTGACGAATGATGAAACTGACCAAAATTGTCAATAAAAGCTTATTTATAACTTTAAAAAAAGCTTAAAAGTTTAATTATGTTGCCATCCTAAACAAAATCGGTTTCCTTTGATATTTCTACATACAATACAATGATGAAACGTTAAAGAAAATCGCGAAAATTGTTTAGACATGGTTAATTATATGTATAATCATTAAATAATATAAGGTTTTATTTATGTTTTCAAATTTAAATGCCAACTTTTTATTAGGTTTGAATCATAGTGGTAATTAAATTATGCCATTAAAACAGATCCCTGAATACTACTCTCACTAACATGCCAATTTGTTTAGGTGTTTCTATGGTTGTTTCCAGTTTTTACTTGTATATTTTATCATATTATCGAGCTTAAAAAAATTTTCCTTCTTGTCTTTTTACCAATTTATTTAACTCTGCATGTTTGTTTCACTGTTATGTAACAGTTGTAATAAGGAAACAACGCTTACAGCACCAAATTCCTGTCGTTAAATATAAAATTACTCTTACTTACCTAATCTTTAAATTATTATTCTACTTTTTTAATGATCTGGATAACATAAAATTTTTCAGGTCTGCCTTGGGCTACTGGGTCATTAATTTGTATTATTTAAAAAAAAATACAATTATGAATTTATTTAAAAGATGTTAGAAAAAATTGGGAGAAATTTGAGTTTCCAAAGTTTTTATTTCTGATTTTTATCTTGCGTTTCTTAGAGTTGGGTTTTCTATGGGGAGAGAGGGGATATGTTTTTTTTAATGGATACTTTGGAAGGTGGATGTGCTTGGACGGCCTTAAAAGCTTTAATTGAAATTGTAGTAGTAATTCTTTTAGACATTAATAAACATTTTTTCGATCGACGATTTTCTGTAGTAACATATCAATTTAGGAGGTATTAGGAGGTCAATTTAGGTAATTAGGAGAAAAAAATAATATTTAGTTTCCCATATGAATGAAAGCTTCTACCAAACCAATTTTCGACCACTACCTATCCATTTTAATCATTTTAAGTAATAAAAATAATACGGACGTGACTTGAACATTCAAAAAAAATAATCCCCCAAACTTAAGATTCATCGCCAATTCTTAGCAACCCCTTTAGAAAAGTGAGATATATTCCTTCTTCCCGCCCATAGTTAAAAAAAATAATAAAAAAAGAGCAAGCCACGAGGAGGGGGGGGGGGGGGGTTGAGCACAGCAGGTTGTACAACAAAAAAAGTGACGGGCGTCAGGGGGGAGGGGGTTCGTACCAAAAGAGAACAGACCAAATGAAGATATCTGGCGGCACACACCGAATACCAGGGCTGTCTCAGGAGATAAATGACCTGCCCAGACAGCTACCACGCCCAAGGGGATCGAGGCGGGTGACTTTATCGCTCGATTTGGCGATAAAATGAGGAGGGGATATGTTTTTTTAATGGCAATTTTATTTGTGACTGATATGGAAGGACTGTATCTCCTTTTGATTAATGCTTTTAATTTTTTTGTTTGTGCAATTTCCGTGAATAAATTTGTATGATCATGAATGACTCTTTGAAATTCGCTTTTGGATTTACTTTTGAAGGTGGATGTATTTTTAATACCACTCGTTATCTTTCAAAGAATTGGTATTGTACATAAATCCGAAAAAAGATATATAAATTTTATTGTTTTAGTAATATATTGAATTATTCCGGATTAAATTGGAAATTTTGGTGAATTTTTGTTCGCTTTTTACTCCCTAGAGGTGGTGCTGCCCTCTATGATAAAAATTTGCTGCAATGTTATACCTGATAAAACGAATACAAATAGAATTCAAGTAAAAATCTAAACTAAAAAAAAGTATCAAATCTAATATTTATTTTGTTTTCAATATAAAGTATTTAGAAAACAATATGCTTCACTTAAAATATGTCTCATCGATATACATAATTTTTCAATCAATAAACAATCTCTGACTATTAATAATAATAACAATGCAATAAGTCCAATGATGCAAGTACAAGAAAAGTAACAATAACAAAAACACTATTTTTGTTTTATGATTTGTTAACATGACATCATTTTCAGACTTTAAAAATAAACTCGAAAACTGTACGGCCTAGTAATGTTCAAATAATTCACTAGGTGGCGCTCATTTATGTTAATCGTTTGAATTCGCGCTAATGAAGTTATTGAAAAAGACGGGTTCAAGTTTCCCGTTGAATGAAAAATATAAAAAAGAAAAGTGAAGATTCGGGTAGGAAAAAAAAGAAAATTGTAGTAAACTTGTGTGTAGCCGAAAATGATAGGAAGAATGGGGAAAGAACTTGTGCTGTTATTTTTTTTACTGTAGCGTAACAGATGCGTTGGGGGGCCGTCTGTAACTGAGAATAATTAATTGTAAGGTTGCAGACAACTCGTTTTAAGCGGTATAAAATGTAATTTTTGTACGTTTTTTCGTTGTTAAGTAATTTACAAATTTTTAAATGGGCTTGTTTCGACACTTTGCCACAAAAAAAAAACCCCAATGAAATAGCAGTTCGGAGCGCGTGACGTTATAAAAGACCAATGAGCTTGTTTCAACACTTTATCAAAGAAAACAAAACAACCAATGGCATCGCAGTATGAAGAGCGTAGCATCATAAGAAATATCCCATTGCATAATGCTATACAAATTTACTAATCTGAACAGTAGATTGTTTTATTATAATGAAATTTCTAATATTGATTGTTTTGGAGAATGTTTATTTACTATTGCTTCTTTTGTAATTTTACATAGTTTAGTTTTGTTTTTAATATAACTGTCAACCAGGGTTTATACTTTTACAAATAATACTTAATTTCTATTTCTTTATTTCAGGTGAGAAACTACAAAAAGTGATAAACAACTTTATGAAACCGGTGAAGAAGATGATGAAAGGATAGAGATTTATGTACTCTTCAGCTTTTTAGATATTTATAAACTCGTTGAATCTTTAAACTAACCATTGTAGCAAATTGTGTTGGCTGAAAGTTATTTTTACTGAACAAAATCATTGTTTGTTTATACTGCAAATTTTTACCTATTTTTAAAGCACTTTTTTTTAAATCAAAATTTTTACTGTGATTGAATTTAATATTTTATTAAGATTTGTAAATTTCTTTTTCTGAAGATGGTAGTTTACTTTTGAAAAAAGCCCATTAGTCTTTAAAAGACCTTTTCCTTTTGATTTAGTAAACTAAAGATAAATTTTAAGTTTATTTAAAAAAAAATATTAGCACAATTTAAGTCTATCAAAATAACGTATTTTTGTATTGAAAAACAACGACGTCTCGTCTCTGAGATGTTAAAAGTTTTCTAATCATTATTTAGTCAGCTTTTATAACTTTAAAAATACTTCTTTTCGACATTATTTCGTTTCAAAAGGACGTTTGTGCACGTTGTTTTTTCACGTTTGTGCAGCCTGGAGGTTTTGTAACTGTTTTTTTTTTTTTTTAAAGAAACGAGATCCTTTGTAAGTCTTTAAAATATTTTAATTCAAATATTGCTCGGTGCTTCAACGTAAAACGATGAAATTTCTTTCCTAGTTGTGTGTCTTTTATATAAATCTACCTCTCTTACGGGCTTTTACACATAGTTCTATATTCCGAAACCAAGTTATTTATCACAGCCTACTAACAGTTTAGTTTTTTTTTTAAATCTATAAATAAAAAGTATCTAACTCTTACAATTTAAAATGTTTGTCATAACTATAATAGCTATTTCTCAAATTCAATTTGAGATGCAGTTTGTGCATCGATCTGTGATCACTCTCAGAATTGGTTGATCAAATATGACAATATTTTCTTCATTTTTGGCTAAATGATATCATGAAAAATGCTCAATTAAAATAGTCAATTTGCTATCAAACAACTTGACTGATTGGCGAGTAATAAGTGTGGAAATAATTTCTTTGGCAATGGGATTGTTTCACATCGTGGATGGCAACAGCTCCAACGTTTTGTTTTCATTTGTTGTCTGGAATTACTTTTATTTTGGTATTCAAAAATAAGTTTTCTAAGAATATTTTACTTATTAAATTTTTTAAATACCATCTTCTTGCTGTGCTGTTTGTTGTTCAAAACATTTGTTAAAGGAAGCTTGCATATATAAAAAAAAAGTTTCTTTTCACCTAATCGGTCATTTTGAGAGTGAAACCGAAGCAACCAATGAAATAGCAGTGCGGAGGAAAATGAACACAAGAGCGTTACATCATCTGAAACATTCCCATTTGAGAGTGTGGGAATCGTTAAAAATCACGTGACTCAACAAGTACAATGTGTAACCAAAGCCGGTCACCAAAGGGCCTCTAGAGTATTATTAGAGTACTTTACAATGTACAGAAACTTATTGTTGTTTTTAACTTTGATCTGTAAAAGTTATGTCGTATAATAGTTTATTTATGATATATAAATGCGTATTTTAAATGTGCAGCGCAAATACATATTTTAAAGTTGTATATATATATTTAGTTTTAATTTCTTTAGTGTTCCGTGTATTGATAGGGCTCTACATTTCTGGCTTTCAGTGAATTTCCAAATATTAAAAATTACAAACTTGTCTATATCAGCCTAAAATTCACGATATTTTTTTATATTAATTTATTAATTAAAGAAAAAATAATTTAAGTTAAAATTTATTTGTTTAAATATATTTGTCACTCATACAATAATAAAAACTGTAAAATCGCTGAATGTCAATTATGTAGCTCTGATCCTTGTTTTTTAAAATTGTATGTTATTAAATATGAATATTTAAGCAGTTTTTTTGTTGTTCACTGCTAACATTGTAATTTAGTCCAGAATGATTTTCAGAGAAAATTAAAATAATATTACAAAATGTCTTATGATAATATTTCCTAACACAAAGTAATATAAAATAAATATTTCTATATAATATGTCAATATGATTTTTTTTCGTTGATTTTGTTACATAGTACCTTGGTTTTCATTGTTATAAAAAATAATGAACAAAGTTGTTGTTCTGTGTTCCATGCTACATAAACTGCCTCAAGTATTATTATTTTATTAAAATATTAGCAAATGGGTTTTTCTCAGGTATTATCTGTCCTCAAAGTTTTATTATGAAAGGTGTTTTAAAATAAAATATTTTCTATTTGAAAATTTTGTATTCATTTTTTATTACTATTGTATTTTTTCTTGGTAAGGTTTTCTCTAAGATATTACAGAGTTTTTCTTCATCTTTACAACTGAATTTCAAAATCTTAATCTATCGTTTTTCTTAAACTTTATGCGAAGCAAATATTCTTTTCACTCAAAATCTATAAAAAAAATAATATGTCAATCTAATTCACAAAGTAATACACACATTAATTAAAGTTTATATCTATAATCCAAAAAAATCAGTTGAATTTATGACATCGAATGCCGTCTCTTATTGATAATATCATATATAGCCTCAAATTTAGCGAAAATCCCAGCTAAAAAATATCATAATCTTATTCTGTATTTGAAGAACGAAATCGGTTACATCCCACAAGAACATTCAAAATAAATTAGAACACATTTCACTCCCACTAAACAACCAAACGACATTCAATGAATATGAGAAGAAAAATTACGTTTAAAAATATCATAATCTTATTCTGTATTTGAAGAACTAAACCAGTTACATCCAACAAAACCATTCGAAATAAGTTAGAACACCTTTCACTCACACTAAACAACCAAACGACATTTAATGAATATGAGATGAAGAAAGAATACCTGGCAGTATATGTCCGTATAACGTTACGCAAGACGAAAAAGAATCTTAATTTTTACACTGACTCTTAGGTAGTAGGGGATGAACACACACATATCTTCGAACCACACACGTTGGAAGGCAAGACCACCCAGGTCGGAAAGACGGTTAGAAAGAAGGGATATGTAGCACTGAAATTGAAGGTCTGTAATCCTTGATGTTCTGATGTGAGTTTTATCATTGAGCTTTGGGTGGTGGCATCAAAAAAACCAACGGAGGTAACGTTAGAAAAATAGATATCAATGACGGAATTCGAATGGGGTTAAGGGCGAATGAGACCGGATGACAGCGGATCTCCAAACCAAAGATCCTCTGTGTTATTCCAATGGAAAGAAACGATTGACGAAGCCACATTTCTCCGGCTTGATTGAATATTTTTTTACAAACGTTTTCTTTTATGTGATAAATTGGTGACCTTACAGCTCTCAATAATCCCACTTTTTGAAATTGGTTCAAATAAATTTTTTTTAAATTTCCAATAAATAATTTGGCAACAAAATATTCGAACCGATTTCAAAAAGTGGTATTGTAGAGCCCTGTAACTCAGCTACATTTATCATTTAAGAAAACCGTTTGTAAAAATATTCAATACAGCCGGAGAAATGTGGCTTAGAAAATCATCTCTTTCCATTGGATTAACACAGAGGAACTTTGGCTTGGAGACCAGCGGCTATTCGGTCTTATTCGCCGTTAAAGTGTAGCTTAAGGTCCACCTTTTGGCGACAAATGGCACCGAAGTGCAGTGATTCGGAAGTAAAGTTTCTCTTAATGAGTGAGAAGTTATATGAATTTTGATTTATAGTAAATAAATAACACGTTAAAATGCAATAGTCGCTCCATCGACAAAATGCGGCCTTTTGACGTTTTTGTTTACTCAAAATCATAACACTTTTAAAAAACAAAATATTTCAAATAAAACTTTTTCTTTGAACTTATTTTGCTGATGAACAATTATATATTATTACAGAATCAAAATTTTAATTTAAAGTTAAATAAGTTGAATAAGCAGCTATCACAATGAGAGATAAATGAGAGACTGCATTTGATTAATGAATCATAATTGGCAAATTTTATTAAATTATTCCTATAGTTCCAAAACTGATTAATCTACCTACTTAGGGTATCGCTTTTTAACATCTTTCGAATAATAAAATCAATTGTCATTTTTATTAGTACCCTAAATGTGTGGATATCAATTAAGGGTTTTATTTTCGAAATTTTTGGTAATTCAGTTGATTTTTTATATAAAAAAAAAACGGTACACGTTAAAAAATTTTGTGTTAAAATCAAGTGTTAGAAACCTATTTTTATTGCGTGGTGAGTTTTTTTTGCAAACTTCATTTCATAATTTTCTAATATTCTTATTCGTTTAAAATATTTAAAAAAATAATATTTTATGATTATAAATACTCATAAGCTTTGAGGATTCAAAATAAATAAATAAAAAATTGTGCGCCAAAATTAGCCTTAAAAAAGAAAAGATAAAAATAGAATAAAAAATTAGCCATATCAACATGAAATATTCATCTTTGAACTCCATTCTTTTTCTGGAATGTGTGTCCCTTATATCTCGATACGGTTTTTTTTCAAATTTCTAATTAGTTTTTTTTTTAATTAAAAATAAAAATTAGTCTCTCTCTATGTTAAAGTATAGGCCTTTATAATGTCCGGAGCCATAACAGCATGAAATATTCATCTTAGAACTCCATTGTTTTTCTGAAATGTGTGTCTCCCTTATATCTCGATACATTTTTTTCAAATTTCCAATTAGTTTTTTTTAATTAAAAATAAAAATTAGTCTCTCTCTATGTTAAAGTATAGGCTTTTAAAATGTCCGGAGCCATAAGCGGATGAAATATTCATCTTAGAACTCCATTCTTTTTCTGGAATGTGTGTCTCCCTTATACCTCGATGCATTCAGCAATTCCGGGGGTTGGCGAGAGATAGCGAGCAGGGGGCGGAGCCCCCTAGTAATAAAGAAAAAGGTTACCGACAACTGTAATAACCCTTCCTTATTAGCACGAGTTATCCCCTCTCGGTATAGACTTGATATCACAATATAAGAATTATATCTGATTGACATCGGTAGGATATCATCCGATATTGGGTGTTACTAAGGTTTCATTTAAAAAAACTTTTTCATCAGTTGCCAAGACGAACCGTGAGGAGAAAAACGTTTGAAATAACGTTCGTTTTAGTCGGAGAATACATTCCAATATTAAGATCATTTAAAGACATTCAATACTCAAAAATCGATAAAAATATCAATTATATTCTGCTGTTTTTAAATACTATTTACATACATTTAATCCCTCACGTACGTTTATCCAAAGTTCCAAAACAATGGGTAAAAAATATTTTTACATAAAAAGTAATTAAAAAGCCAATTTATTTCAACTTCTCATAGATGATCCCCTTACCCTTGTTTGTGTGTAATATTTGCAAACCCATACCAAACTGAAAATGCTGAAACTTCAATAAATGTTTAAGGAAAGCTATCATTTTTTTTAATGTAACATAAAACCACATTCAATAAAATTAGGGATTCAATAGTGAAAGTATATGTTTGATAGTTTTTTTTCTAACAAAATAAAATGAAATTCGGGAATTTACCCACAGATATAATTTTTTCCACGAAACTATTCTTCGCTTCAAAAATTCAATCTCTAAAGCTATTAAAAATAATACAAGAAAACTTAAAAAAATAATCTGAAGTAGAAGAAAGGTTTTAAAATATTTGTCAAAATTTTATTTTTGAAAATAATTGAAAAAAATATCTATTAAAACATTTTTTATACATAAAATCTCTTTTTAAGACCAATTTACACCGAAATTTTTCAAAAATATATTTATGCCAATATCAATTTAAGGAAAAAAAAAATCTCGGGTTACCGAGTCCCCCTAAATTGTATAAATATATTTTTTCCAGACATCAAAACAACTTTTTAATAAAAATATACCATTATTCAGACGTCAGCAAGATGTTTTATACATATAAAAGCAAATTTTTATTAGGTCGTTAAAAGTGAGTCGTCTCCAAATGAATCACTGAAAATGTTGAGATTTTGTTAAAGCTTTTAGTTCCTTTTGAGGAGTTTCTATTTTTGTTATAAGTTCTAGCCAAACGCCATATGGAGGCCAAGGACATGCGATTGTGTCGTGAAAATACAAATAATAGGAAGGATGCCATAAATGTACTCGTTAGTTTAAATTGCTAAAAAAAAATAATAACTTTAACTTACTTTTTTAGCTAAAATGAAATATCTTGCTAAGTTAAAGACATGGTGGATATTCTCAAAATGTTAAATTTTCTGTCCCTGATCAGTATCGTTCTGGAAAATATTTATTTTTAATATTTAATGACTTTTTTTATTTAGAATACTCATGTTGAATGAAAATATATGCATAAAACTAATACATTATTGTAATAAAAAAACTGTACCAAAATAAAATATAGTTAACTGTAACATATTGATATTGCCCTGTGTCAACTCAACATACAAGGGGCCGTAAGTGAGCCTAGTGGTCAGCGTCTCGGTCTCGGAAGGTCCTGCGATCGAGTCCCGGTACCACTGAAGACCTACCGAGTATATGCGGAGTACGTGCTCGTTAAATCTGTTGGGTCCGAAAGTCCTCTAAGTTCCCATACCAAATCAATACCTCTGGGGGTGACAAGCCAATTCTGGGGATCCTCTAGTTGGCCTCTGTCTCTAAAAATTAGATGGATCCACTTATGTGTGTGTTGTCTGTTGTGTCTGTCTTACTTGACGAAGGTTTATAAGCGGGTCGCTGACCAAGCATACAAACCTGAATATATATATCTACCAACCAACCTACCAATCAACATACAATTCTCAACTTCGTGACAATTTAAATAAATTTTTAAAACAGCATTGAAATCTTTTATTACAAATGATCATCAGGAGTTTTTTTTGATTAACTATTCTAATCTGCTTGTGAGAAGTGTACATTTAGTAAAAATATATGTTGTCAATAAATACAAGTTCGGCATAAAAAATGTAATGACATTTGGCGATACCTAAAACTATTTCATTTTAAACAAAGTATTTTTTAAATAATCCCAGACTAACCCTTTTTCTAATAGGTTTTTAATTTAGTCATTTAGAGTTTTGCCTTCGGTTAGCTTGACCTTTTTCATGTCCCCTTAACTTAAGCATTTATTATACTGTATAAGATCTTTTATTACTAATAAAAACCAGGGATTGGAAAGTTACTTTTAAAAAGTAACACTGTTACAGTTACTTAATTAAAAAAGTAACTATGTTACAGTTACTTAATATGAAAAGTAACGTGTTACAGTTACTTTTAAAAAAAAGTAACGAATCACAGTTACTTTTTGAAATTTCAAGTTATAAGAAAAATTGAAATTTAGCCATCTTACCATTTTTCAAAGAGAAGCACGATAAACGAAACATAAGCTCAAACAAAACACTGAAATTAGAATTAATAAACATTTTTTTATAATTAATTTTAATCCTTTACCCTGATATATAATCAGAAGACAACGAGTCCATCTGTAAACGAGGGGTATCTCAAGAATGAACGCGAAATCTCCCCCTCCCCCTCCCCACCCTTCTTCTAGAGGAAGGACTTTGTTGTTGGTCATTGTTGTAGAACCCATTCAGGCAAAACACAAAGGGGTTTGGAGTGAGGGATCCAACCTGCTTGGCAGTTAGCGTGATTTATTTTAAAACCCTTCTTTTCCGTAGATGCCTGTAATTGTGCGGGGCTTATAATGTGATACTTAGAAATATAAACAGACAAGGAAAAACATTCGTACTGTAACAATTCTGTCTGAAAGCCGCCGTCACGCCTTTATCAGTCAAAGTGGACAATTCTATTATATGCTTTACTTTTTCCCTACCAAGAAAAGCTCGTATTTCGGGAATGCAAAATGTTACCTTTTTTTTTAGGAGTGGAATTTCAAAATTGGCATCAGACAGCCTTCGTAAAGTAACGCAAAAGTAACGAAATGTTTCGTTACTTCGTTATCGCTAAAAGTAACTAAGTTACAGTTACAGTTACTTTCTGAAAAATGTAGCGGCATTACTCGGCGTTGCCCCAAAAAAGTAACTGTTACAAGTAACGGCGTTACAAGTAACGCGTTACTCCAATCCCTGATAAAAACCTATTTAATAAATTGTTGTTATTCAGAACCAAATAAAAAATTCAAAACCAATACAAATATGCATTATTAGTGTGAGAATTCTAAATAAACAAGTCATAAAAAATACTTTTATTAAAATCCAACAAACCAAATGAAGTTTATTGCCAAATGAAGGATAGTTTGAACAAAACACCTAACAAAACAGTATGAACACTTTTTATGGTACGCTACCTTGAAAACTCACAAAAAAAACAAATATGTACATAATGCCTTTAAAAGGAAACATGTTTATAAACAATGAAAAAATTATTTAATATACATATTTGGAGAAAAAACATCATTTGTAGCATAGAAAAATAGTAATTTCAATTTTAGTACAAATTATACATACAACTGAACATTTAAAAAAATATGATTGAAATAATAAGTTTCCATGCTCTACCTAAAATTTAATATGAACATGTCAATTGAATTGCTAAAAAATCATTTCAAATTAACTTTTTAAATGATATTTTTCAATAGTATTTACAAAAACATAAAAAAAGTTACATTTGTTCAAATTCTATCTCATGACCACATGATGTACATGTCTTAATGTATACATCCTTCTTTTCATTATAAACATCAGGACCAAATGTATGAGTGTGTGAATTGTCCTTTTTTCTGTACAAACTACTGCGAACCTCCATTCTTAGAGCTAAAAGAGATTTCAAAGAATATATTTAAGCATGTTTATTCATTTTAAAGGAATTCATACTAATGCTAGCTAAAGTTCATAACATTCCATAGGTTAACGGAGAAAATATACTGCAGCAGATAAAAACAGCTTCAAAAATATTTTTGTTTTCTACAGTAATCTATATGTCTAATGTAACCAAACTAAAAAAAATATAAAAATAATTTTTATAACCTTAAACTATTAACTAAAATAAAATGCTCAAATTTTAAACAGAAAACCGAAGAAACTAAAATACTTTATTGTGTTTAAATTTCTTTGCTTACAATGCAAATTTTGTTTCAATACCAATATTTGTTTGCTATTTTAAACTTATTGACTCTATGAAGCTCACACTATTGTAACATCGTGCATTCATGATACTCTGGGTTGTGTTGAAAAGAAAAGGAATTTTTAAAAAAAAATGGTATTAATAATTAATAAAAATTACTTTAATAGGATTTATTATTATTACATTTTAATCTGTTTTCTGAAGTTTTAGAACCAACCTAGAGGGCCATAGACCTGCGGTCGGACAACATTATATAAAAAGTTAATAAAAACAAAATATTTATATTAAACTAGTGATAAAGAAAGGGCAAATTCAAAAGTTAAAGTAAGTTGGATTTTTTGAGGAAACCATATAATTAAGGTTTTTTTTTTTACAGAATTCTGTGTCACATAGCCAGAAAATGCAAATCCGAAAAGGATACTTTATAATTTATAACAATTTTAAATATATTTTTCCTGATATTTTTGTAAGTTCAATTTTTCTGAATTAGTGTCTGATTTTGCATTTTTTCCACAAAAACCAAATTCCTAAAGTAAAAATAAAGAATTCAATGATTTGTTGGTTTGATTTTCTCTTTTTGTTAACAGTTGATAAGATGGTGGGGACAAATACTGAACTGGCAATGTCAAGAGACTGTGGAATATTTCCTCAACTTACTTTTCTACTAAGAACCACCAATGTTAGGTGTAGGTAGTAAGATACATATTTACTACCACATCAAAAAATTAAATTCTCGAGGTAAAAAATTTAGAATCAACATTTATACAAACAAAGCAATTTGAAAGATTGAGAAATTCACAAGAAGATCCAAAACGTTCTGAATTTATGGTAAACCTTAGAGATCCAGTTTTATTTTTTACGAATCATGAAATTTTTAAACTTGTTTTTCTTTCTAAAATGTTAACATTTGCACCATGATATTATTGTACAATATATATATAATTGTAAAATTAATAATTATTCAATATATTTTGGCACTTCACTGGGAATACAGATTCAATGAGGTACTGTAACTGCACAACATTGTTCTAAAAATACTTAATATGCATTTGATTTGACAATGAAACAGTTTTGAAAAATATTTACTTTTAACTTTCTTGTCAAAAGCTCTCTTTTTTCTTTTTAGTGTTGCTTCTTCTTTATGTTCTTTTATTTCTTCAATTGCATCTTCTGTACCGAAAATTTCCATAGCTCGATTTTCAACCTAATAAATAGTACCCATAAGAATAAGTATGATTTATTATATGACTTTAAACTTTAAAGTACAGTACAAGAGAGTACTGTACATCGTAAGACTGTACAATGCTTTAAAGTTTAAAGCATTGTACGGACTTGAAGAGCAAATCAATACAAGAATAATTTATATAAATAAATATGTAAATGTTCTTTGGTCTAAAATCTTAAATCTCCTTGAGGGCCTTAGGTCCGGGCCTAAGGGCCCTTATGGTGGACCCAACCCTGGGTATACCCATAATAGATGACGTTCCTTGCAATAATATGACACATTTTATCTATCTCAAATACTATTGTCATTGATTGTTGTGAAATTCAAACCAGTTTTAAAAATACATTGCATTGTTTAATTCAATCAATCCTGGGAAAAGTAACAGTAAACAGAATGAGGTAAAAAGAAAATGTGTACATAGGATCCCTAGAACACTTCTATTGAGCAAACACCAGTTGATAAACTGGACAAGGCATGGTTAACTAAAAACTGCCTTATAGACTCAGTATAGGAAATAAAAGAATATGAGATGTTTAGATTCCCCTTAAGATAACAATATAAAAAAAAAACTCTTCATAAAATACAAATTTAAAGAAATAAACAATATATTAAAGAATATTCCAAAATCTTAACAGGCAGTCTTGACTTTGAACGAACTCAAGTTAAATAGAATAAGTTAAAATACTATGAAAAGTACCTCACATGAAGTTTGATGATTAGATTCAGTACCAAAATTTTAAATTCAATTTCAATTTTTTAACTTAATAAAAAAATAGCAGAGACACATTAAAATAAAAAAAACCATTGTTAACAACAATAAAAATATTGATTTTTTTTTAAATCTTAGACCAGGCAAAGGATATAAAGTAGAGTTGTTACTCTCTACCATAGATACATAACAAATCAAGTCACTTCAAACCATACCTGAAGTCGAAGATACAGCTTCATATTTCCATGTTTATTGTGAGGATTTTTTCGTAAGATGAATCTCAGTGGGGGTTCACGCTTATCGAAATCACAATCTTTCAAGAGGTATTCTTTTTTTGCATCAGTTTTACTTATGAGCATATGGGCACCGTCATTATCTCTAAAGAATAATTAGAAGATGCATGAAAGCTACAGATAAATAAAGGATTGGAAAGTTACTTTTAAAAAGTAACTCTTTTACATATACTTCAATAAAAAAGTAACTTTGTTATGGCTACAGTTACTTAATTTGAAAAGTAACCAATTACAGTTACTTTTACAAATTTCAAGAAAAATTTTAGCAATTTAACCATCTTACTGTTTTTCAAAGGGAACCAAGATTTAAAAAAAACTAGAGACAAAAGGAAAATAGCTAATAAAGAAAATCCAATGTTGTTAAGAGCTACATTTTAAATAGTTAAGTTTAAGACGAGTGTTGAACTACAGAAATGATACATGAAGAGCCACGTGATAAATAACGAAAAAGTAAAGAAATTTTTTGTTACTTCATTACCGCTAAAGTAACTAAGTTACAGTTACTTTCTGAAAATTCTAACACCATTACCGAAAAAAAGTAACTGTTACAAGTAACACCTTACTCCAATCCCTGATATAAATTGTATAAGAATAGTTGCAAGGGGACAATAAAACTGCATTTTGATACTCTGGCAAACAGGGAAAGGTATAAACTTGTTTTTACTGCATGAATTTACATTTGAATTTTCCAACACATTAATAGTTTTTAAAAATAATTAGTAGGGTTCACAGGCCAGCGTAGTTACATGATGAGATTTGTCGCCAATCGGCCGAAAAATGTTGCCTAAATCAAAGACAAGGGCTTCAAATATGTTGTCCTATTTTTTGAAACCCCTAATATTTATTTTGACTTATTATAAGAAAAGGGTCAAAGATAAACAAAAAAATTTGCTTAATGCAAATTTGGAATTCAGTTAAATTATTTAAAAAATCGTGAGCACTCATAATGTGTTTGTAATCATCATTCGCCATATTCCAATCACTCATGCTTGTCAGTTGATGAGTACGACAAGCAGACAATATAAGATTGGACGAACACAGTTCTATGTTTTGACCGGATTTCAATGTTTCGGAGGCAGTAACTTATATGCACACATAATATAAGTTCAAGTTTTTTACGAGTACAATTACTTGCTTTTAGGAAGTTTTTGAATTTGTCTACCAAGTTGTGAACCACTGAATTGGACCACCAAATCAGAACCTTGGTAGACAATTCGGGCCACTAAATTTCTTTTACTGGCGTGAACCTTAATAACTAGTAAAATTATTTTTCTTGTAGCTTGTAAATAGTTTTAAATTAGTAAAATTTAAAGTATTAACTTATTTTAAAATTTCATAAAATTCTAAAACTTATATTAATATAAAATATATATGTTGCAAGGAAAAGTTGCAGTTAGTCGACAGGTTTTGGTTCCAGACAGAATCCAGAGAGGGACGGAATTCTGTTAAGGTCAAAATTTAGACAAATCGATAAATTAATGTCTTTATGCTCAAATAAGGCTAATAATTTTTGCTTAGTGTTTTCGCATTTTTTGCTGTCAGGATTTACGCTGTCCAGATAGGTTTATCCCTCTGTATACTGTAAGTGATTAACTTTCTTACCTACAGCTATCACAGACATGCACATCAAAATGCAACTGCAGGTACGAATCACTGAATTCCTCATTGCACTCAATACAAATGGGTCTGTCGCACGAAAATAATGGAGCAGGCGTGTTGTGGATGGGCTTGTCTTCCGGATTCACTGCATCTTCAGCGTCATCTTCTGCAAAGAATCCAGCACCAGTGTCGCGAGGTCGAGAGACTGTGCTGGCTTCCTTGGAAGAGACAGCCCTGGAAAGATTTAATAGGCATGTTTAAGATGACATAGTTCAGAAAAGATTTAATTCCTGAATTTCTGTGATTTCATTGGTGTGTTTCAGATGACACAGTTAATTCTAGCTCTTCTGTGATTTTGTTGATGATCGGTGGTATGGCATGGTAAGCTCCACCCACTACATTAAATAGGTATCACATGGACCAAAATCACCAATCAAGGCCTTATTTTTATTCCCGAGGAACTGTTGCCACTCAGTATGTGAAACATGCCCATTAGCCTTTAACTAGTAGGTAAGAATTGGCATTTGATCAAGTCTACAGCTGGCATTTTTTTTTTAGTGTTTAGTTCTTCAACACTGTCAATATTACAATGTTTGAGCAAAAGTAATATATATCTGACTTACAAATATGGCATTTTATGTTAAACTTACTTGTTGTTCCCCAACCCTAAAGGAGCTAGACTAGGTCTAAGAAACCAAACACCTTGAGAAGGTCTAGGACCAGCAATACACTTACAAGAAGATTTTTATAAATGAGCCTCAGGCACTCCAAGATGTGGAATGATGAAGCCTGCTCAGAGAAACACTTGGTGCAAGTGTAATTGGGTGCCTAAATATTAAGAATTTAGGAACTCTTAATAGTATTTAATTAATCAGTACAAAAGTTAGGCTACAATAGATTAATCTATAACTTTTCCACAATGAAATGTCATGGATGCTCAAAACCTTGGACGATTCTATTGTAAAATCTGTTTTTTCTAAAATGTCACTTTTGCACATATAGGGTGAAATGTAACTCTTATTTTTTAATCACAGTAACAATGTAGATGCTATCAGCATACAAAGCACTTTAATATTGCTGAGCCTATGGTGGAATCGTTCAACCAAGCAACTAGAACCTGTTTTTCAAAGGACCGGTTTTTAATTACTTTAACTGTTCACGCTTAAAACCGGAGGGAAAAAAAAGAACCGACTGAACCGAGAAGCGGTTTTATTTTTCAAAAACCGCAAATTTCTAGAATCTGCACATTCATGATTTTGTCATATGACCGACGATATAAAGCTTTCTTATGTAATATATTGCTATTCCCTTAAAAAGTTTTGACATGATTTTAAAATGCAGGCTGACATATCACATGGTGGCTTACTTTTCTGCATTGGCCAAATTTGCAATACGAGCTTTTCTTAATTGCAATGCTTTTTCACGATTCTTTTTCATACGTTGAAGCTGAGTTGCAGTAAGTTCTGGTTTTGAGTCACTTGTACCTAAAAAGAAAATTCTTACTTTTGCATACTTGGAAAATTTTAAAAACTAAAACTTTTGCAAAAAAAAAGCAAATTGCGGAAGATTATTTTCATAGTTCTGTAAAAACAAAAAGTACTCCTAACTAAAAAGGAAAAGTTAGATGGGCATATCAAAATTTTAATGAGATGATTGGAAACGATCCACTGAAATTTTAGCAAATCTAGTATTGGAATTAGTTGTGCACCAATAGATAAAATTTTAAACTAGATTTAAATAATAAAGAAAAATATAGTAAAAGAAACTTAAAAAGAAAGAAAAATCAAAACTCGCCTTCCAAATCTGACATTTTTTTTTGTTTATATTACGAGATATAAGGTTACAGTTAAGTAGGTATGCGATAAAGTTGTTTCTGGTTTGTAATCCCTCAAGATGGAGGGACGGGCCATATGAACTTTCGCCTACCGAAAGTTTTCTCCCACTCTTGGGTTTAGTAGTTAAAATTATCGTCGCATTAGAGCTACACGAGGGCTATTGGCGACGGGCGTCATATTTTAGAACCACAGTCAAGTGTCGAGCTGATACCTGAGTAGGCACCCAACGCAACCGTTAAGAGCGACATCGTACGTCGTACGCAGCGTTAGGACTTTGAAGGATATTTAACGTGCACTCCCTCTACACGGGGTATAATCGTCGGACATTTTGGCTGCACGGGCCGTTTATAGGTCAGCAGTTACTTTGGCGATGCTTGGACCCGAACCTGGGACCGTCCGCATGCTAGGTGAACGCCTAACCGACTGGGCTCCCCAGCGCCTCTCGCTTATAGGAGTTCTGTACTGTAATCTTTTAAAAAAAGAAATTGTTTCTTTGTAAATTTAAACATTTGATTCAATGCTAAATTTTCTTTTTGGTTCTATTTCATTGAAGTTCTGCAAACATATCAAGTGTTGTATAAATGCAAATGGTGTGTTCATTTTCTCTTTAAACTAATGAGCAAACTTGAACTGATTATTAAGTATTAACAGTGAAATGTAATTAAAAAAAAAATAATAACTAAGGACTGTACAAACCTTGTCAAAAAATGGTAATAACAAAAGTACAAGCCCCCATTTTTTTTTTTTTGTGAAATCTGTCGTATAAAAAAAGGAATAATAAATAATTTTTTTAGAAATAAACATAGATAACTTCATTGTTGGCCTTGTACAAATTCACTTACAAGTAGCAAATTAAATGAAACATATAATCTGTAAAATTAGATAAAAGAATTGTTTTATTTAGAAGAAACGCTTTTAAGTTTATTATGAGCCTCATTAATAAGAAAATGAATTGTAAAAATATGGAAAGAAAAGATGCTAAGCTATTCCAGAGGAAAAATTACAAATTAAATTAATAATCATAGCATAATTATGGTAAAAAATGAACTTGAAAATTTGAATTTTTGTAAAACTATTGAAGTGCAAAAATAATGAAAGACAAAACGTATTTTTATCAACATTGTTTTATTGTAAAAATAAAAGTAAACTAACTTTGTGTTAAAATGTTTAATGACACAGAAGTTTTAATATTTGTTCACTATAAAAAAGTATACAAATTCAAGTTGAATAACAAAACAAAAGTAGAAGTATAGCTATAATTTATGTACTAGAACAATTTGAGCTGTGTAACCAGAAAATGCAAAACTAATTCCGAATTTTATAAGAATTTTTTAAATATTACAGAGAAGCATAATCATGAATCAAATCAACCTTTTAAGATATGATTTTGTACATGTTGTTGCATCCACTTCTATGGTTTTACCATTCTTATTTGATTTATTCTACAAATACAAATTCATAAACCACATGCACATATTTATTGAGAAAATATCCTTCAATTTTCTTTTAAGTAAAAGATATGTGGAAAAATATTTACAGTTGTTTTAGTTACTAGTATTGGATAGAAGCAGACATTTGGCTTAGAAAGAGCCTCAGTAAAAATATATATTAAATTAGATGCAATTTTTTTTTGTGAGTACAACTATTAAATTATGTATTTTATTTAGTTAAAACTTATAATATGTGTAAACTATAAAGAAAAAGGGGCGAGAAAATCTACAATATACACATTTACTTATTTTAAATTGTTAGAATCAAGAAACATCAAATTTTATCTAAAGCAAAAAAAATTTCTCCACAAATGAACTAAAAATAAAATGCACAGCAAGAATGACATTCAAAATAACAATCAATTAGCAGCACTGGACTTATTAGCTTGTATAAAGGCCATTCCATGGCTTCTCATGTGCGTTTTGAGGGCAGTTTCCGTCGTGAAGGTCTTAAAGCAAACACTGCAAATAAGCGAGTCACAAGAAAACACCTCCTTTTCCTTCCTAGCTTCTGCCACAAAGTTGCTGCCTTCTTCTTCAAGATACCGTTTTGTGTCGTCTATTCTGTGACTGATTCGCAGATGCTTCGTCAAGGCTGGTTCTACGACAAAACAGTGGCCGCATTCCTGGCATTGGAATGTGTTTTTGTTTGTCTTGTGGGTGGCAATGTGCTCTTTGAAGGCTGTTCTGTCTGTCGACTGGAAATTGCACTTGCCGCATACGTTTCCCTCGATGCGAGGTTTTTTAGGGGGCTGGGGTTCTGTTTCTTGGAAGGCAGCTAAATTGGTGGGTTGTCTTGGTTGGTCCATGCTGTGTTTGGTCCTAAGGTGCTCTTGAAGGTCGTCATCTTTAGCTGAAAAAAAGTTTAGTGAACATACATTTAGGTATTGTTATATGTCAGAAACAAAGTTCTTGCATAATATATTTGTACTTCAACTCAAAAGTTGAGCATTTCTAGTCTAGACAAATTTAATTTCATTAAATTCAGTTTTGGATTTTTTTTTAATCAAGTGGCAACAAAGCTACTTTTATTTTCTAAGGTATTTTAATTTCTTAAACAATTATTTGTTAAATACTAATTAAATTCTATCCATCACTTGTAATGATAATTATAATGTTATTGTAAGAATAAGAAAAATAAAAACTGAATATACAATATCTCCATAAAAAAAATGGAAATAATAAACAATTAAAAATTACCGAATGAAGTTCGACAGAAATGGCATGTAATGCTTTGAGTTTCTGGTTGGGAATTTACATCCGTCTTGGTCAAGGAGGGATCATCTTTACTGTTGGTGAGTAAATGTTCTACACGTATATGTTTCAAAGCTTGTTCAGTTGTTGGCAAAAGTTCATTGCAAACTGGACAAGCACTGCAGTTGCTTAGTTTATTAACATGATAGGCTAAATGCATTTCTAAATTCTTTTCAACATCACACTTTTTATTGTTACACAGTAGGCATACAACATGGCCTTTCTTCAGATGTTTCTTTCCATGCAACACCATTTCTTTCCGGTTCCCGATAATCATGAAACAATAACTACACTGCTGATTTACGTTAATATGAGCTCGATTAATATGGACACTGTAGCCTTGAAAGCTGTGGAATGAACAGTTACAAAGAATACATTCCACTTTTCCCCTGTGAACAGCTGTATGCACAACTGTAGGCGTTTTTTGTACGATTTCAGTTTGCATGATGTGCTTAAATAGCTGGGAGTGGGAGGATTTAATATGCACATAAAGAAGAGATTTATTTTCCAAACTTTTTCCACATTGCATACAGTTAAATACATATTCACAAATTTGATTTTTGAGATGCACAGAACAGTGATCATGCATCTCTTTATCTGTTAAGAGTGCAACGTCACAGATGGTGCACTTATAAATTGTCTTGCTTTTCACAATATGTTCGGCATGATACTCCTTTTTATGTTCTTCAAATACGGCCGGCGAGGTGTATGCCCGGATGCAGATTTCACATTTCAGATATTTTTCGTAATGAAGTTCCATGTGCTTCAGCAATGAGTCATTGCTCGGTGAAACACGTTTGCATACTGGACACTTGTAGCCAATGCTTCTACAATTATGAAAGCATTTATACTTGACATGATGCTGGAAATTGGCCCAGTAGTAGTCAGGACTCTCCCCACATTCAGGGCAGACATACGGACTAACCTGTAAATGAAGTCTTTGATGGGCCTTAAGTTGACACTTGGATGCACACACCATTCCACATGTATTACATGTGGATGTCGTCACAGGGATTTTATCATCATTGGTGAGATGCTTCTTTCTTGCCTCTGTGCTTTCGAATTCCTCGTTGCAATCCAAACACTTTAATTTGAGCACAGAAAAGGGACGATTCTGCACACCTGTATACGATTCTTCATCCCCTTCCTTCAAGGAACACTCCACCAACTCTGTTGGAGTAGTGGTGTTCGCATCCTCCATACTGTTTAGCTCTTCATCGAGGGTATTGGCTAAACCAACCTGAAGGCCGTCCATGAACACTCGCGGTAAGGGACTAACCACAGCCCGACTGATATCGGCACTATCGCCCTTATCTATATGAGACCTGATGTGCGATAGCAGATTGCACCGATTGTAGAAGACCTTGGTGGCTTGGCATTCGTCACAAGGGAATTTGATCAATACTGAACGCCGCTCCAAATGAAATTTCAAGCTGGACTTCAGAGAAAAGGAGTCGCCACAGTCCAAACAGCAGTTCACCTCGTAAGACTTCTTGACTGGAATAGGAGGGGGCACTGGACAATATGGGGGCAAAGCATTTGTGCTCAGTTGTTGCAGACTTTCTCCTTTGGAACCTAGATGCACCAAACCATTAGGTTTGGGTCTTGAAGGCTCAGTGCTAACATTCACAGTGTCATTGTTGATTGTTGGGGGCATTGTGGTTTCTCTTGATACTTTTAAAAGGCTACCGTTTTCAGAACTATTCATACTATTTTAGATAATTAATGCATTGCAAATTTTGCAATAACTTTGAATTTCTTGTAAGCCTACTTGATGTATTCGTTTTTTTAAACATACATAGGACCTGAAAAATAAGAATTCAGTACATAATTACGCATAAATATAAAATTATCAAGAATAAAATATGGACAAGACAAAGATACAGTTTAAAATAATGTTTTTCAAAATCTAGTGCAATATTTAATTTGTATAAACAAGAGCAAAAGCTCAGTGTTAAAAAGGAAATTTCGCTTAACGTTGTATACTACTGTTGGGTTTAAATTTTATTACAATATAAAAAAATATTACTTTAATTTCAATTTGTATTTTTTTACTGCTATTATTGTTTTAAGAGGGTTTTTTCATTAAGATAAACAAAATAATTCTTTTCTGCATGGTTATTCTCTGCGGAAAATATATCGCTTATGATTGCTTTTAAAATTTATAAATATTATTTCTTTAAAATTAAAAAATGCTCCTTGACTTAAATATAGCAAAATCCAATGCAATATTTATCGTGGCAATCCAAATCATAGAACTGAGGAAGGAGTAATAAACCTTTTTCACTATGAAAAGGGGTACAAAAATAAAAAAAAGATAAACAAAATAATTATGTTCTGCATGATTAAAAGAAAATAAGTTTTTACAGTTTTAATTCTTAGTTCTGTTAAGTGATTATTTAAATTTTTTTAAGAAGGTGATTTGGGTAAATAATGACCACCACACAGAATTGTGGGTAAATTTTAATTTCATGGTACTGCTTGGCGCGGTTCCAGAAACAACAACTTGGCGAAACTTGTGTATTTCCCCATTGCCAGATTCCTTTACGCCGATGCAGTAACCCTAGTTACTTTTGACAAAAAAAACCAGACTCAGGGTTTTGGTTTGCTTTGGGCAACACGAAACAAACTTTACACTACACAAGGGGCTAGTAGTGGCAAACCAGTTTAGTTTGAATTTTCGTCGCACTAGAGTTACACGAGTGGCAATCCAGTTTAGTTTAGTTTGAATTTTCGTCGCACTAGAGCTACACGAGTGGCAATCCAGTTTAGTTTAGTTTGAATTTTCGTCGCACTAGAGCTACACGAGTGGCAATCCAGTTTAGTTTGAATTATTGTTGCACTAGAGCTACACGAGTGAGTGGCAATCCAGTATGCACGCGTTTGGGGCCCCGGGCAATTTTATTTTCTCTAAAAAATATCAGTATCCAACATGGGGCAGTATTGTAGGGCCCATTGAAAGCCTAAATACTCGTTTGGGGCCCCGGGCAGTTTTGTTTTACAAAGCAAAACTAAAAAATTTGTTTTGCAAAGCAAAACCAAAAAAATTTAGTTTCATTTGTAAACAAAACCAAAAAAAAAGTTCGTTTTGTTAATCCTACAAAACTGAATGACAGCTAGCTGTCCAGCCCTCTTGAAATCGATAAAAAAAATTCAGATTTTAAATACGCACCATCCATAATAATCGGATGTTGAAAAGCCAAATGAAACCTCACGAAATGACGATAGAACAAAAAGTAATTTTAGAATAAAAATAATTCCGAAGCGCACAACATCCGCGCAACCTAAATTCCACACAAGTATTACCAGCGCCGGCGATTGGACAAAACAAAAATTAATTTAGAACAAAATAATTCCGACGCGCATAGCATCCGCGCAAGTATAACCAGCGCCACCTAGCCACAACAAAGACGCCGCAACGCATTTCACCAGAGAAAATGCCGTATCACCAAAAAAAATTGTTTATCGCTCCCTACAAAAGCGCCAAATCCCTTGGCGACAGAAGTACCGTCAAATTAAAATTAACCGAATTGTGACAAGTTAAATTTTTTATAAATTTATTCTGTGTAAAAAAGTAATTAAAAAAAATATGTGAATATTTTATATTTTGAACAAGTTTCAAAATTAAAGGTTGCTATTCGCAAAATGTGACTAAATCCTACCATTTTGACACTTCAAAATCAATTGAGTCGAAGTTATTCCAAATAGTTTTTTCTTTAAAGTGTCAAAATCAATTCTCTAAGATGGTTTCCAAAGATCTAGCCAAAAATAATCATCTTAAAATTGCAAATCTGCAAAGATCTTAAATTCTCTTCTGTAATTCTAAAAATCCCCAAACTCCGCCGATACATAAATTGCGATACCCTGGTGATCGTAAAATGTCAAAACTTAGGCAATCATGGATGGAAATTAAAAAAATTTAGAACCCCAACTCTCCTGAAATTGAAAAACTCTTGCAATTCTATGCATGCACAACTACGGAAATCTTAAAAGCACACAGTGTCGCTGAAGAGTGAAGAGTTTTAGGATAAATCACATAAAAATAAAATTTTTTCAATAAATACTTTTCTCAAAAATACTACCCGATAATGTGCATTTGCACTAAGATTTCTAAGATAACACTTAGGATTACTCCTAATTTTTTTCATTCAATTTCTAACATTGTTCGTGAACCTTTAATGGTAATTGTTAAATAAAAGTTTTTTTTTATATCATACTCTTTACAATGGTGGTTGCAATTACTAAACATCAACAGATCAATGTAAGTATAAATATATCTTTTACCTATATATAGTTTTCAGTAAGTTAAGTATCAAAGTGCAGTATTCAATTCCTATAAATTTGCACCTAAAATAGAAATAGGGTTACTTTTGTACTGGTAATAAAAATAAACTCATTAACATTTAATTAAAAAAAATAACTCAGTAAAATCTGAAACCAAACCAACAACAGTGGAGAAATCAATGAAGTTCAGAAATTAAATTAATGAAATAGGTAGCTAATAAATAATTTTAGGTATGTGTACTCTTAACTATTCATTCTAGACGGAAGCACATAAACAAAATTTCACATCACATTTATTTAGTAACTAAAATTTTCAATGGGAAAAATAATTGTCACATGGAAATTATCTTGTTATAATTCAAAAAGAATGTTGCAAAATAATAAAAAAATGTAACAGTTAATAAAATGTTTGTAATTCAACTAACCTATATTTACATTTATAAAAAAAAATGGATCACCACTGGGGATCAAAAATGGTCACCACTGGGGCTTAAAAAGTATTTTTATTTCTTAGGTGCCTTGTCTGTTTATGAGAATAAGTGTCATGGAGTGTAAAGTATGTGCCCCAGTTAGGAGGTAAACCTCATGCAGGCCCCCAGTGTTTAACCCTTTCAGTCCCAATGACAATTTGGCATCATCATTTTAGAAATATTTTTCTGATCGTCTATAAACCATTTATGATATCAAAAAGCACATCATTCGATTCTTCAAACTTTTTTTTCTATTAGAAAAATATTTTTTATTAATCCAATAGATGTCACGCCCTATTTATTTTTTTAAAAATTATTATCAGAAAATGATAAAGTAATTTCATAAAGAGGTTATGCAATTAATAAAAATATTGTTTAGACAGAGGTCTTTTCTTTGATTCGATACTAGAAGGCCAATTTCAATATTTCAAATTAGTCAAATAATAATATTAATTGATAAAAAAGAGGTATTTGTGTAGAGCAGTGGTTCCCAACCTTTTCTAGACTATCGCCCCTTTCATTAGGTTGACTAACACATATCCTTTTAATTTTCCTGTTTTGTCCAATTATAATTTGAGTTAAAGTGTAACTAATAAAGCAATTTTATCATTTTAAACACTAACTACCATATATAAAAACTACCAAAGCAGCTGTATCCGGTCACTTAAATACAATAGAAAGAAATAAAATTTTATATTTAACAGATTTTTTTAAAGAACAAAAGTGAAATAATTAACTAGATCTTTAAGCTGGATTCTGCAAAATTTAAGAGAGTTGACAATAAAAATTAAATAATTTGAATGTTGAAAACTTTTTTATTATTTTATCTTTTGTCAAGTTCATGCGCAAGTCTTTGAGGCAAATGTCCAACTGATTTCTTTGTTTAGTAAGGAGCTGGGTGATAACAGAACCAAATCCTTTTTCAACTAAATATGTTGACGGGAACGAGATGAGAAGTAGTTCGGCTTTTTACCACAGTTGTGGATAAGTGTAAATAAGTTTCATGCAGTCTAACTCATAACCTCTCTGCTTGAAAATGATTTACGCCTCACAGTCATACTTCAGATCTACAAACTCCGTCTGCAAAGTGCAAAGAGTTATCAAGGTTATCCACAACCCACAGCTTCAAACGAGAATGGATCTACAATAGAATCAGGAATTTCTAACTTGGTCAAATCTTGTAAGCATGTCAGTTTTTAACTTGTCAAGGTGATCAATAAAAATTAGAATGGTTTTACTGTACTACGGTGTATATTATTTTAATTTTCCACCTTCGAATACTCATCGCCCCCAAACTATTTATTGCCCCCTTGATAACACAAACCGCCCACTTGGGGGCGATCGCCCCCAGGTTGGGAACCACTGGTGTAGAGGGCAACATGGAAGCCTACGACAGTGTTTATTCTGATTAAAAAACTTATATAAGATAAAACTTACAGCTAAGGAGCTATTTAAAATTATATTTAGTTGAAGAGTCCAGAAGAAACCCTTCATTAACTAGGAATCTTCCTGTGTTCAGATCTGCTTGGTGGACATTGGCGACAGGAAATCGTTTCTCCCTTGGTTCTTCTCTCTCGCTGCAAACATGGGACTCGTGTAAGGTGTGAATCAGGGTTGCTGCGAGAGAAGAACCAAGTGAAACAACGGTTATTAGGGAGGATTATATTACTTACTATCGTCGCCAAAGAGGCCTGATTTGTACAGAAATCCTGTAGATGACAGGGTTTTTCGCCTGTACTCTTCAGTTGTAAATCAACATATACCACTATGTAAATTTAATAATGCAACTATAGGATAATTAATATATAAATTTACATCCCTTGTTGAAAATATATAAAATTTAATTTTTTTGATAAAATTGGTTTTTGAAACAGTTTTTTTAAAATGAATTTTATAAAAATTTAGGAGTACGATTTTTAATGTAGATAGATAATGTGAATGTATTTTTTATAGACTTAATAATTTTCTTTGTTTTATTCAGGTGAATGATAAATAAATGAAATTTAGACATTTAAATGAAAATTACCACTTATACGGTTGAACTAGGAATCCTTTTATCCTTTGAATTAAGAAAAGTAAATTATCTAACTTATTAATATTAATAATTAATAGAACAAGAAAATGGCTAATCAATAAGAATTTAGCTATAAAGAGTCGAGTTGTTTGAAGGCTGAATTTACAACATAAGTCCAATAAAGAAAAGAACTACTATAATAAAAAATATGTTCAATTATCTTAAAAAATTAATGTTTTTAAAGCAATAAACTACGGAACAATTGTATTTAGCACAATTATAAAGATTATGTATTTAGGAAGAAGTGAAAACAAAACGCGCCAAAATTATAGTTGATGTTAAAGCTGGCAACAGAAAAAATTATAAACAAAATCAAATCAAAACAGGAAACCAACAAAAAAATGGCTGTGGCTGGAAATTTGAAACGTTTTCGTAGTCTTTTAAGGGAATATAAATTAATCAGTGACAGTTCTAAAATTCCTGGAGAATTTCAAGTAATTTGGATATATTCATTTATTAAATTATTTTAATCAACTTTTATAATTACCTTTTAGTGTCTATTTAAGACGGAATGCTCGCATATGTATCTCAACTTTAAACTATTGTAATAGTATGTTAAAACCTATTATATTTCTTTCTAAGCTTTATGAAGATAGAAAAACAAGTGAATTGTTAGTTTTCTCTTGTAAGCAATATTAAGTACAGTTCATCATTAAGTACACAAAGTAGATCATATCACAAAGTAACGACAATATACAAAAGTAATTTTTACTCATTGTTTTTATGGGATGCTGATATTCGATTAGTATTTTAAATAAAATTAAACAATATTTGTAAAATTAACACTAAACTATCGTACAACTATATTAAAAAAAAAACCAGTTGTTTACTATTTTATGCCCAGTGAGAAATTATACATTTTCTGTACTAAAGTTGTATTTTTTCAGCTTTTATAATATAAGAATAGATTGTGTATCTGAATGTATTGGTGAAGCTCTAAAGCAATACAAGAAAACAATGTCTTATTACTTTAAATTACTTTTAGATAACTTTGTCAATGGGCTGGTGCAGGTTACAGAATAAAGGAAACTAAAGTTGTCAAAGTCCCTATTTATTCCAAAAGCAGTTGTATTCTGCAGTGGGTAAACTGTTATATCTGTAAAAATTATAGGACTATTTTTTTCTGAAATAATCCATCTTTGGTATACTTTTTTATTGTTTCTAGTTTTTAAATATTTATAATTGTTGTCTAAGTCATTTGGTACTTTCCATTTCGTCAACCGGAATCTGTTGACAAATGGAATTTTTTGGCGACAAAAGATAGTATACACAGTTGGAGGTTCTTCTTCTTCCCCAGCACTACAGCCTGTTTCCATCCAAGGCTGTCTCGGTCAGTTTAAACCACCTTGTCCTATCCGACGCCACAGCTCTCCATCTGCTAACAACAAGACTCCCTATTCACTTTTGCACATTGTTCAGCCATATCGTTTGTGGCATGCCTCTTGTTTTTCCTTTTGATTTATGAAATGTTTCTTTTTATCAGGTTTTCTTCTTCATGTCTGTAAATGTGGCCAAGCCATCTAAGTTAAGACACTTGACTTTGATGACTTTTGAAAAATTATATTCTGGAAACATGAGTTGTAACTCATAATCGTATCAAATTCAGTAAAATGTTACAATTGGAAATATTCCATTTGGCCGCAGTTGTACATTTTGGTGAGTTTATCGTTTACCTCCTAGTAATGGAAACATACCCGTTATTTTTGTAAGTATGGCATTTTATAGGTTTATTAAAATGCATCTTAATTTTTTTTTGCTACAAGTGCATTGATTAGTTGGGTTTGAAAATAAAAATTGTCTTTTCCCATCCTTTTAAGGTTATTGCTATCTATTGTTATTCTGCTGACAGTAATTTCCTCAAAGCCTTAACTCCACCACTGGAAGAAAATTATAAAGAAGTTATTTATCTCTATGATATTTTATTGACTGATGGTGCCGACAAGTTAAAGTGTTTCCTAGCTTTGCCCTTAGGTCATTTGGTTCAGAAAAATATTGTGAGTATTACAAATTTGTTCTGTTCTAAAGTAGATTCTAGTAACGTTTATATTTGAATAAATTTTTTAAAAAAAATAAATCCTGAATTTTTGTAAGAGTAATTTATGAACAGCATTGAAAAATAACTAAAAATTTCATTCTTAGGACCCCTCCTAAAATTCCTTATAATAGGCATACCATTAAATATTCTATATTAATTTAACGTCAATCACAACTTTTGGAGAAAAATTGTCCAAGTTATTCCAAAATTCTAGTCTATTCCTTCATGTTACCTATCATGCATGTGCATTAAAAAAATAAACTATTTTTGCAGAATTTCTTTCCTACTGGATTTTATTAATGATAGCAGTCGAAATTAATTTTAAACAAAATGATAATTTTTTTCCATCGGCCAAAGTAGAACTGAATCAAAGTCACTTAAAAATAATAATAAAAAATATTATGGTTTATTGTGATGTATTGCTAAAATTTTAGTTTTTTTAAGCTAAAACTGAAAATTGATTATTTTTTAAATGTGTGCAACTGTTAAGTCTTCAATTATATTAGAAAATTGTTGTTATTTAATTCTTTAGTTAAAATTTTGAAATCACATAAAAAGTAAACTTTTTTAAATTAATCATTTACTAATGTCATTACATTATTATAGTTAAAGGTTGGGAGCTATGTACAGATACAAAAAGCTAAGTTGTGCTACTTAGAAGGAGAATACAATGATTCACATATTGTACAGTATGCATTTCTAGAAGCAGTTAAAATAGTTGAATACTCAATCGTCCAATTTCCTGATCTTGGTAGGTAGTTTTTTTTTTCAAATATTATTTGTTATAGTTTTAATTTTTGTGTAGTTGCTATTTTACATATTTTATAACAAGTAAAGTGAAGAATTTAATTTTCATATTCAGGTCTTTTCCTACATACCTCATTCTTTAAAAAAAAAGAAAGAAAAACTTTTAAATCATTGAGATAAATTTTTGTTGTGATTTATTGTAAAATTTTATTTTTTTATCTACTCATGTTATAGGAATAATTATAATGAATTGTTTAGTTAGATTAAAAAAGGTTTTTTATTTTTATGAAACAATTAAAAACTCTTTTAAGGGACTTTTGTTAAATTTGAAAATTTATATATATTTTTTATATATTCAAATGTTGCAGACACTTTAAGCTTCCTTGATTCTACAAATTATCGAGAAACACAAATGATTCCTTTAGTCACTGGACGAAAATGCTATCTTTACCCTTGGATACCACCATATCCCCATGGAAATGAATGGACAGAAAATAGTAAGCCTAACAATTTGTTTTTGAATTTGTAGTTTACTTAATAAGAAAGGAGTTGAAATGTTTGAAAAGTTATTTTTTTAATGACCAATAGCACAGGTCAATAATAATGACAAATATTGCCAATGAAAATAGCTTATTTCTTCTTTCAGTTTTCTTGTGCTGAAACTAAGTATTATATTTACCAAAATAAACTTAATAAAAACCTTAACTACCCACAATTTTCTTCACAATTGAACATTCCGTACTCACACATAAAAAATTCATTTTTAAATGGGTTGTTTCACGGAGGACCTGGCAATAGCTCCACGGTCTTGTTTTCCTGTCTCTCGAATTACTTTTGTTTTGGTTGGTTGGTTGGTAGAGATAATCAGGTTTGTGTGCTGACCAAGCACACTAACCTGAATATAGGTCTACCAATCAACCAATTTAACCAAAACAAAAGTAATCGAGAGACAGGAAAACAAGACCGCGGAGCTATTGCCAGATCCTCCGTGAAACAACCCCATAGGTATGTTTCAGGTCTTGAGTGGCATCAGAAATGCTGAATGAAAATGTATTCTTTCTTGAGTGTCGATTAGTGAATCAATGTCACATGGGAACAGAGCAATTGAAGGATCCTGGAATGAAAGCTGGAAGGAAATACATTACCTGAAACATGTACTAGTTTATTTTTCGAAAAATAGCGGGAAAAAATGGCATGGGGTACATTAAAATTATTGTTGTGTGTGTTTGTAAAATAGCTAAACATATATATCTGTACCTTTCAAATTTGTATATGTTTAATAAGTTCTCTAATTTATAGTTAAAGAAAATTACTTTTTAGATAATGAGGTCACATTATGACAAAACAGTGGAGACCGAAATTATTGTAATATTTTCTGACTTCTCTAGCTGTTCCAGAGTTTGACGATGCAGATAATTCCCCACAAAATATCTTGGCGCTCCAAGACATAGCCGACGATTGGATGAGAATGCCAAAGCCGTATCCAACTATATTTGTGAGAGTCATGGCGCGTGGGATGATACACTATTATGGATTCAATAAAAATGATCATACCCTTCCATTTATGGTAATCAATGATTAATCTCAGTAAATTTAAGTTAAATCCTAATCCACGTGTTTGAAACTGTATTTTGTATAAGTACATAGTTCTTATTTTTGTTTTGAAAGTATTTTTTTTAAGAAGTTGATAATATAATTTTACATTTGAGTTTAATTTGAACCCATCGATGAGTTTGTGTTAAAAAAAAGGTAATCTAAAAGTGAGAGGTTTCAATTTTTTTTTTTAACAAGTATGTACTATTATAGAGTATGAATTACTAATGAGTTAAAATTGCTTTGATTGTTAAAATTTGATATTGAATTTTCTTTTATAAATTTTTAGAATAAACACAAAAAGTTTTAAATCTGTTGAATATTACTAATTTTGTTTTTAAAGAATGAAAAATATAAAGAATTATTAAAAAATATTCTTAATATCTTTTGTTTATTGTTTAGTTATAAATAACATTTATTTTACAAAGTATTTCAAAAGTACTTTAGGGAACATACAATTCCTTTTATTCGATTCCCAGTTATCAGAAAATTGGCTTGATCAGTAACTTTTTTTTTGTTTGTGCTAAATCATGTAAGGTACTTTAAATTTTAAAAAAAAGTTAGCTCTTTTCAAAATATTTAATTGCCTAACATTGTTTTCTGGAGCCTTAATCCAACTCATCTATGGAATATCAATAAATTTAAAATGCTTCCATTCTGTACCTTTTGGATTACCAAGAATTAGTGGTATTGCTTAATTAACCTCATTTCAAAGTTCCTTTTTCTCAAAAATATTATTTTTGTAGGCAAAATTAGTAATTGCTGATTCCACTCGAGCGTGTATGTGTGTATTGTTTGGAAAAGGTGCAGCTTCTCTGTATTACAGGTAATTTTTAAGGAGTTGTATTTACAGAATGTATTGTACCCTAAGGTGGAGGGGGATTTTTTTATTAGCCTCTGACTTTTAAGATCAAGGTCAACACTATTGTAATTTCCATAGTAATAGTTGTATGGCTATTGTTAGGAGAGAAGACACTGTCTTTGAAAAGTCTGTCTTCTGCCATGTCCAAGGGTAGTATAAAACTAGGCAACATGGAGGGACTCGGTTCCTTGAACCTGACTGGAAGTATTTTTTTTATTTCTCTTTCTTGATTGGGGTCCTGTGCCCACATGACAAGCAAGCTCTGCTGCCTACAATATACTAATCAAGAAGGAGAACAAAATGCTTCTGTTCAGATTTAAGGGACCGAATACCTCTGCGTATGACTAGCTTAACATGCTACTAATGTCAACAGCATTAATTCATTTTATAAGACTTACATAATTGGGGTTTAAAAAAAAATACTATCTAAACTACCACAAAAATAAACTATTTTAATTGATTAATCTAGATTTAAAAACAGTAAAAATATCTTTAAAAATATCAAATGTTAAAAATCACAGGTGGGAAGAAAAGAAAAGATATATGTAATGTTATTATCGCTAGTTAGCTAAGAGAAAATATGGCTGTAAGAAAATAGAATGTTTGAAAATTGTTATAATATTTTAATTCAACCCATTGCTGTTTCTAACTTTAGTCCTGGTCAATGATCAAAGAACTCTTTGATTATTAAACAGTTTTTTAAGAACATTTTTTATTATTACAGATTTGTACCTTCATTTAGAAATGTTATAAAAACTCATATCTCAATTATTTAAATTCCATTAACTTTTTATCGGAAATTTATTTTCAGCGCTCTTCCAGGAACAATATTATTGATAGAAAACTATTCTATCACTAAACCTCAAAATCCACTGTATCCACGACTGAGGGGAGCAGCAGGAAATCTCCCAATGGCAGATATTGAAATCGTCATTGGAGACTACACTAGTGTCCGTGTTGTGCCAGCGAACAATAATTATCTTCTCATGCAAATAGCCCTCTTGCCTGTTGTAGAATTTTCTTTTGGAAACAGAGCGTCTTTGGCGTAAGTATTGTTTGTCTGATTATTGAAGGTACCTATTTGTTTGTAAAATAATATTTGTCTTATAAGATATTACATAAATATTTTAAGAAAGGATTATATTTTTTTTACATAGCAATTCTTAAGAGAAAGTATAAAAATGTAAATAATTGAAAATTTGAATTTAATCAGGGTCATCAAGACATATAAAGTAAATTACTAAGACAAAAAAAAGCACTGAACCTTAAAACGAGTTTTTTTGTATTTGCTGTTTTTTTTCACATTTATTTTACATGAAATGATTGAAATGTAATGACTAAAAAAAGACCCATGACTATTAAAAAAACGTGTGTTTTCTTTTTAAAAGTGGATCTGAAAATCTTTTTGTACTAATTATTATTTCGTTCATGCAGACTAAACATTTTCAATGTTTCTATGAGAGTTGTCATTAAAAGTTAAAATTTTTTACTCTTTATCTATATTCCTTCGGTTTCCTTTTTTCCTAATTGGTGTTCTGATTTTTAAATATTCAAAAAATGCAAATCTGTAAGTTAAATAAATAAATATGCTAAGAATTAAATTACCCACATTTAGTAAAGAAATTATTTTATGCTTAACACATTTTAATTGTATACTGTTTTCAAATGTTTGCTAAAAGATGTATTTCTTTTAGGCTAGCAGCAGATGAATCCACTGTTGATATGATAGGTTTAATTACATATGTTAGTCTTTTCCACAGATTTATGTATAAATGTAAGTACTTAAAATAATTTTGCATTACATTTACTTTTTGAAATTTTATAGTATAATTTACTATTTGGTTTTCACACTAAATCCATTCCCATATTTTTTTTGAAATTCAAATTTAAAATCTATTGGTGCAGACTGGCGGATGTCTAATGATGTGACCTAAGTACCTTATTCAGCATTTTGTCACGAATTTTTTCTGTATAAAATTGTATTAAGGGGAGTCGGATGGTTCTATCTTGCCCATGTTAATTTACCTAACTTTAGGAACATTTTTCTCAGGAACTATATGCGATATCATTATAATTTTTTTTTATAGTTTATTCCTTAAATATATTCTTTGATTTAAACTGAGGATATTTCAAAATATAAAAAAATACTTTTACAGTGGGTTTTTAAAAATTTGTATTGAAAAACACACACACAAAAAATCAGATTTAAAGTTATATATATATTTTTTTTTGAGCAGAGATATTTAAAATTCCTCAGTTTATATCAAAGAGCTATTAATGGGGAAGAAATAACAAACTAAATATGTTGATATATTTTATAGTTCCTGAGAAAAATGTTCCTAACTGTTGAAAAACCTTATATTTCAGGAAATGCAAAAGAAAAGTAATGTTTAGATAAGAATTGATGTTAAAAGTTTCTCAAAAATTCTCCTAAAAAGAAAACCACTGAACAGAAATCAACAATCTTGGTCTTAAATTAAAGCTAAAGATAAGCAGAATAAAAAAAAAGGAAAAACGGAAAATAGACATTTTTGACCCAAACACTTATCCGACCCGATGTTTTATCAGCTGTTCAATATTAATAAATTTATTATTTGTTACAGTTGGGAAAATACATGCTAGATGTTACCTTGAATTAATTGATAGCTCTTCATCATTGCCTTTCATAGCAGTAGTATACGATAATGGTTTAGTAAGTTTTTAAAATGAGTTTTGTTGCATTTTATTTTGGGTTTAATTATTTTAACTTTTTTATCTTTAAAATACTGTATTTAATAAGTAATGAAGATTATCTTAAATTTATGGTATTAAGGTTTTAATCATTTAATTTTATTTTGTAAATCAACAGTTCATTCAAAATAAATTAGGTATAATACTTTGTTTCTCTACTTATTTAAGCTTGTGTGATTGTTTACTAACAAGAGATAATGAAGTTAATCTAAAAGATTCTCATTAATTAATAATTACAGCCAATTCAACGTATGGTGTCAATCTAATAAAGTACACAAAAAAATGAATAGCATTGTAGTGAATCACTTACTATCTAAGCAATTTTTTCATTTAATATTTAAAATTTAACTTTTGAAAATTCACAGAGGTTTCCAGTTGAAGATTTGCACCCAGGCCAAGTTTTAGTAGCAACTCATATGCAAGTGTGCCATTTGCCCGATGAAATCATTACTAGCCATGGTGTTAAAACATATTTAAAATCTACTCACCATACTGAGGTAATATATTTTTCAATTATGCATATTTTATCTTCATAAACTATTACTAACTTTCTTATTCAGTGTTGATGTTTAAATAATTCTTTCGTACTGTTTTAGGATAACCATTTTACCCTTTTACGCTCATTTGAAAAGAAAATGATTAGAAGTTGTATTGAATGAAAACTAATGTTAGTTATTTGAATTATTACAAAAAATTGATCTAGATACATTTCCTTTTACAATTGTTTGATGTTGCATTTGAGCATTGTCTGCAAAATATAAAATAGCTAAATTATTTAATACATTTAAAGTGTTTGCATAAGAAACATGTCATTGTTTTTGAGCAACTATACTTCAATAATTGCAATTGTTTTGAAATTACGTTAATAAAATGTAAAACCCTATCCAAGTAATAAAGTTGAGTTCTACATACCTATTATAAAACCTTAAATTTCAATAAAAACTTCCCTTTGAGTAAAAGAAATTATATTTCAAAATATAAGATTTTTCCTTTTCTCATATATGTATCTTTTAATTTTTTTATAACAATAATTTTGTTAAATATATATTAAATAATTTTAAAATATGTTGGTATTTTTAAAGCTTCACACAGTGCATGGACAAAGCAGTCCGTATGTTCGATATCCTGTAGTCACAGCTGTTGCAAGTATTATTCGGGACAATCAACAAGAAGTGGACTATCTTCAAAGTAATGTACTAAGAGCAGGGGGTGCTCCTGTGTTCTTGAGGGGATACAGAACTTTGGAAGCGTACAAAAATAGTTTTGGAAACAGTCTAGCTGGAAAGGTATATTTAATTGTAATTCAACTGTTTATTTATTCCAAAAATATATTGTTATTTATCTTCATATAGAGGTTGTGTCATAGTCTAAGCATTTTAGCGGACTAATTCTTCGAAACTAAGTTGGTAAACACTTGTCTTAGAGAGCAAAAGCATACATAACTTTGGAAGCTTACAAAAGTAGTTTTGGCAATAATCTATCTGGGAAGGTATACAAGTGTTTTATTTGTTCTAAAAATACTTTGTCATGGGAAGTTTATCTTCATATAGAGGTTGCACCATAGCCTAAGTCTTTTACTGAAAGGGTAATTCTTCTAAATTAGGTTTGTAAACAATTTACTTGTCGTAGTAAGCATTAAAAAGTACATGACCTTTTTTTATTTAACTTAAAACCTTTGTACGCTAGAATTATTTTTTCCTTGGCCAACTACTGTACAGCAAGTTAATTGTACTGTATAACCTGGTTATACTGTCATTTAAGACACAGCAAGATTTATGTTTGTTATAAACAAGTAACGCTATAAAAAGTTGAATATTAATTGTTGTAAATCATGTAAAATACATATTTATATACTCATATTCAATTAATTAAATTTCTAAAATGCCATCTATTGATAAATTTTAAATTGTTCATACCCGAATGAATAAATTTCAATGCTAATTTTAGTAACGTAGAGTATGAGGTTTCCCATTTAAACCTTTCAAAAAGCCAATATTTTTTTTTATATTTCGCCCCTTGGATAATACTTAATTTCAGAATATTTGGTCAAAGTAGAAAATAAAAATTTAAATTGTTAAACAATTTTAACATTTTTTCCTGGTTGAGTATAGAAGGCATTTTGACTATAATTATAATTTTAAAGGGTTATAACAAACAGTCTATGGGCAATTCAAGGGAACAAACATTTATGGCTTAATAAAAAAGTTGTCATTGTAAACAAAGTCGTTGTTACTGAGTTTGACTGTATTTTCTATTAGATGATTCCTGGAGCTTACTGGAAAATGGCTCTTGAGAGCTTGATTCATCAAGAACGACGCTGTGTGACTCTTGGCGGGTTTATAATCCAGGCGGAATACTATGACATCCAAACGGTTGATTCTCGGCAACCTGTTTACGGTTGGTCATACGGCAATGGTGCTATGTCAAGAAGGACATTGTTTGTGAACATTAAAGCGAGATACAAGCTAGGAAATTTCGCGCCTTTAAATTCTAGGATGGATGAAAAGCTGTTCTTCCCCTCCCAGTATGCCTCAGAAAATGAACAAAGTTTCAAGACATACAGGAAGTTTCCTGCGATGGATGCTGTTGACTGGACTCCATCTTCTGATGATCAGATTGAAAGTAGGATTTTTCTTTGTTTATAATTACTGTGAAAACATTACGAATCAATGAATTAATTACATTGCTTTTGGGTACTTATATATCTTTTTAAAAAACTTATTAATAAAGAACAATGTTGTTATTACAATCCTTCCGATTACAACACAATTGTTTTGGGCTTTTTTTCGAAAAACGGCACAAGCATCTTTGTTCTTATTTTTGATCCACTCCACCTGGGTATAAGTAGGGTGAACAAACAAGTGGGGGTAGAGATAAAAATAAGAACGAAGATCCTCAAGCTGTTTCTTTAACAACCAATACAGGGAACGAGAAAAAGTGTCATTGAAGCTTGTAATGTAATCCGAATAACTATAAACTGTGATAAGTCACATTTAAGGCTACATGGCAGATTTAGTACGAAGTATGTTCAGTATTTGTCTTGTAATATTGATACTTATTTAGTTAATTTTTAAACATGACATAAATTTTTAAATATTTTTCCTGAACATTTCTAAATGTAGGAGACTTGTGTGGAAGGCAAACATGTGTTGACAAACTGCATAAATAAAAACTAAACAAATATTCAGTAGTACTAAAATAATAAAATATTTTGCAATAAAAATTTTGAGAGGATTTACTTCTCAAACTCTTACATCTAATCATAATTCTTGTTTAAAATCTATAATGCAATTAATATAAATTTTATACCAACTTATGCATATTTCCAACAGATTATCCGGTATTAGCAGATGGTTATTATATTGTGACGATTGCAAGTTTGCACTATCAAGCAGTGCTTCAGTGCATATATATTCCTGAACCTAGTTCAAAACCTCATCCTTCTTTTATTGACGCGTTGAATGGAAATTTTCAACAATTGCCTCTACGCGACGTGGGACCTTTTACAAGTGAGCCTCCAAGATATACGTAAGTATTCTTTATACAACATTCAAAATAGATCTCCTTATTATAAATACTTCATAATTCGTACCTTATATTAAATACTTCACAATTCGTACCTTATATTAAATACTTCACAATTCGTACCTTATATTAAATACTTCATAATTCGTACCTTATATTAAATACTTCATAATTCGTACCTTATTTTAAATACTTCATAATTTGCTTTTTGCCTGTCCTAAAATTAATAACAAAAGGTTGTGACAGATATTGAGTTAATTTTTATGTATCAATAATTAGTTTTGTCTCTTAAGTTGTTCACAATTTATCTTAGGTCTCATAAGTTGTATCAATTAATCTTAAAAGATTACTTACAATTTATCTGAGTTGCTTTAACAATGATAATTAAAACAAAACATATCTAATAAAAAAGCAGGATTTACTGTTTTTATTTATTAATTTTTAACTGGTTCAAACCAAATGAAGAGTTTAGTGGAAGAACATGCTAAATGACAAACAGGTGAAAACAAATTTTTAAGGTTTTGCACTCGGATGTGTTGAAAACGGTAATTGCAAACAGTAAAAAATATATAAAACTTTAAGTTTATGATAAAGCGGAAATCTGTTATAGTTAAAGAAGTTAGTAATAGGTTCGTTGACACAAAAATCTAATTGTTTTCAAAAATGTCACTTTGCACATTCTTCCACTAAGCTCTTCAAATAATAGTTTTAGTGTAGCAAATTTACGAAATCTAATTAAGTTTATACTTTTTCTTAAAACAAAATAAAATATCCCAATTCTTATGGATTTTTGCTTTATTTAAGGTTTGATGAAGTGCAGGAAATAAGTAGGACTGCCTCAGAAGTGAACGATAAGACTTTTGTGTTTGCAATTGAACTGCACAAGCCAAGAAATGATGTTGTGCAAGCACATTTACGAAGAGCTTATGTTTGCCCACCTGATCAAATACAAGAAGCATTAGAGGCAGATAGAGTGCATTGATGTTAAACAATATTAAATTTTTTGATAGTTTAACAATCAAATTTTAAATTAAATTTAAGAATTTTATTTTATAAATTCAAATGTATGATATTTTTTAAATGTCTGTACAACTGATTTTAAGAATTAAAATATTAAGAAATATTTGTACATATATAAATTATGCAATTTCATAAATTAGATGCAATGTGTTAAGAAACATTTTAATTTTAATCCTGCTTGTTTCTAATTTTTTTTTTACCTTGAAGGATCTCATCAATATTTAATTCATATGAAGGTTTTTAGGAATGATTTTAGAACTGTACATATTGTATCACTATCATTGTATATATTATCATGTTAAAAAATTTTACATTTTGAAAATGTAAATAAAAGCTATTTATAAAAGACAATAAATTACATTCAATTTCCTAGTTGCAATGTATTTATATGTTTTCTAATTGTTAGGAAATATGTTATCTAGGGATGTGGAGTAATCTAAGCTTACAGGCAATTCATTAGAACACTATTTTTAATCTTAAATATATTTACAGTTGACTCTTTTAAACATATTTAGCTCAAGGTAATGTAGAAAAATTATTTCTCTACACTTAAATTTTAGGTCTAATTATGTTTTTTTCAATATTCAAATGTGGTTTCATTAGTCTACATTTATGGAAATACTGGCAAAAACAATTGTCAAGAAAAAGAAATTGCATTTGTTTTGAAGAATAAAGAGAAATACAACTGTAAAATTATGCTTAAAGAACTATATATTTAAGTATAAAAAGCAGTTATGATACACAATACAAGAGCAACTACGTACACACAATACAAGAAATATTGTGGAGGAAGGATGTTACGATTGTTTTATAAAATGCAGTAGGATGATACAGGGTAATTATTAGACATTGGAAAATTGGGGAAATTATTGGACAAGGTCCAAAAACAATCATGAATCATAATTTAATACGTCTAACAAACCAAAATTTGTTAATTGAATATTCATCAATGCTCTGATTAATTATTGGAATCAGATTAGTATTTTTTCTTAAAAATATATTAATAAACAAAAGTGCTTGAAAAAAAAATGGTTTAAACTTTTGCTCAATCGATCCCAAAATTGTGTATAATTTTGTTTTCTTTCACATGATCTTGAATTTTGTAATGCCCAGTCTTAGATATGTTTATGAAGGTTGTGTTGAAAAACATCATTGTAGGATGAATAGTAACGTGACACACATATTTAGTAATAGGGTAATTATTGAACATGCTAAGGCATACAGCATCTTGATATGTTTAAATTTATTTGTTATAGTTTGTGTGATTAAAAAACACCATCGACGCTATGTTCAAAGTTGGGGAAATTATCCAAAAAGCTGTGTAATAAATTAAAATGTTTGGTAATTTTTACTAGATTTCACTTTTGTCCAATAATGACCCCAATTAGCAAGGTAATTTTTGGACACATTTATTTTTTGTTCAACTTCTACAGAGGTAATAGTAAATTTCAACATTTTTCAGCGACAGATACGTCAAATAGTCATTACGAAAAAACTTACTGGTTAGAAAATTATATAAATGGTGAAAGTTTGATTTTTGTCCAATAATTACCCTGTGTCACCCTATATTTTATGTTTTTGATGTACTTAAATTTTCCTGACCTTTTTGAAAAATGACGAATTTCTAACTTTTCAGATAAGTAGGAATCCAGTTAAATTATTTAATATTGAACCCTTTCAATTATTTTTAATGTTTTCTCAGAAATTTACATTTCTTTTAAAAAGAAAGTCAGTCGCAAGGAAACAAAATGTCAACATTTATAAATGTTTATTTTTTAAAATGTAACATTTTACATTTACATAAATAATTACTTATATGCATTTGCCTTATGCTTTGGAAGAAAATGAAATTGTTCTGGAACCGGGCCCAAAAGCATTTCACTGAAACATAAAAAGAACATAGCTTAGTAAATGTTTTGTTTTCACCTGTAAACTTCTCAGCAAAATACAAGATTAAAAAAAAATTTAAAGTTACTTTTAGTTAAAATTTAAACTAAATATATTTCCAAACATTTTGTTTTCCACATAATTAAAACAAATATAAAGGAAATTGTTTCATTTTGAATATTACCTTAATTGAGCTATCACTTATTTTATCCACAAGCATTAATTTTGAAGAATTCTTTATTATTTAAAATTTCTTTGAAAAAAAGCTTTACACAATGAATATTTCCTTAACAATTAATTGAAATAAAGTGGCATATTAAGAATTTATAAAAAGAATAAGTTTAATAATAAAGTTATATTTATAAAAAGAATAACATTTCTTTAAAATATAATTTAAAACAGTTGAGATTACCTAATTTTTACCCAATCACTGCAACTGGGACTGGCCATTAAAGTTTCTAATTCATTTCTTCCAAAATATGCAGGAGGTCTCTCATTTATATGCTGTGGAGGTCGCTCTAAAAGACCAACTGGTATGTACCTAGCAAAGACAAGCAAAAATTTACAATCATGAAGTATATTTGTTTTTTTGTGACAGACTAGTAATTTTGAAATTTCAAGCTAAGCAAATTTAATAATACATTTATAGAAAACTAAGTTTATCATACAAGTTAATTTTACCTAACTCTCAGTCTACAAATCATTTTAACTCCTTAAAATTGGATAATTTATGTGTATGAACAGAACAAGCAGGTTTGTTACAGAATCTGTCACATAAACCGCTTCCACACAACATTTGTGCTCCAACAGGAAACAAACTATTTATACACCTCAGAAAGAAATTCGCCAAACAGAGCCTTTAACTAGTTGTAATTAAACATTTAAACGATAAAATTAATTATTTTCATTAATCTTCTTTCTCAGATTTAATAATTAGACATTATCGTTTGCTTAATTTGTTTGAAGTTCGAAGAATAATAATGTAATCTTTTTTAATAAATATCTTTGTGTCGCGTCGCCACAATTTACCATTTACATTTCTTTCAAAAATTCAGTCATTTATCGTTTGTTAAATTAATTTACAGTTCGAAAAATATATAATTAGTGCAATTGATGCTTTAAAAATAAAAGCGAAACTTTGCATATTTTTTTATGCCAAGTTAGAATTCTCTATGCATCTTTCTTCATACATATATAATAAACCATCAAAAGAACTCTATTGTGATATTACAACAATCCAAACTGAATTATATCACATAAATAAATATTTTTATTTCAAATAAAGTTTCTCGTACGTTTAACGAAATGGCAACAGTGAAAATATTGAATAAAAATGGAATTTGCATGTTATTTCAATGTAGATTAAATTTTTAGTTATTTAAATTTTAAATAAACTTAATAAAATTTCTTAATGAATTTGAATCAGCCTATCTGATTTTTGCTCAATGACGATCGCACTTGTTGGGACTTGTAGATGCAACAGTGAAATATAATAATAATTTGCATGTTATTTATGTAGATAAAAATTTAGTATTTAAATTTATAACTTCAATTATTTAATGAATTGATACCTATGGTTCTTCAAATGCGTCCACTTGTCTGTGGGACTTGTGGTTCTTTCTGTGAAAGTGGGTGACAGACAGGCGGACTGAACGACTATATTACCTTCCACTTTTTACATTATAAACGTAGTGTGGAAGCTAATATATATCCATTTCTAATTTTTTATTTGTTTTTGGGTTGAAATTTAAAATAATATAAAAAATCATCATTCATCTAAGAAACACCAAAAACCGCAAACCATTGATTTCATGGGAGCGAGAAGGAAGGAGTTAAATAAAATAATTATCTAGTAACATTATTGTTAAAAAATAACTTTTACAAAGCTCTGAATGTTTGTTTAGAAAATTACAAATTTTTCAGTTTATAATTAAATTTGTAATCCTGGTTAATATAAAAATGTCTAAATCTTGATTATATTAATGGTGATAAAGATAATTATAATGAAATACATAAAAATAATTTTAATGAATGTAAAATAAAAATTATTTACAAATAGTTTAGTGTTCTTACCTATACAAAAAAGACAACCATTCCAACAAAAATCTCCTGGTTTTCTCAACACCCTTAAAATTAAAGCATATATTTTTAATTCAAAGTTCAGAGGTCAAAGTTTTTCTTAACCCTATAAGTCTACATTCAATTGGTTTTAAAGCAATTTTTTTACTGGTAATTATTTTCTTCACTATTTTTTGCCACAATTTATCCTTGATTGATCATTTAAAGTAAAAATATACCTGCAATTTTGTAAAATGTACAGCAGTTATACAATACTCTGTAATTCATGTTGAGGCATTGAAAAGATGTAAATCCATCTTTCTAAATATTTTAAAATTTCTTGCTAAATGTTTAAAAATGGTCATCTAAAAACTTGACATACAGATAATTTTATTTCTCACTTACTTCTGAATCTGATCCCCAGTGTTCTAAACCATAGTTCACAAAATTCTTTAGAATGTCCAGTCTTTCAGATGAAGAAATATCCCAGTGAGCTTGATCTTTTATTTCTTTAAAAATCCATGGCTTTATTAAAGCTCCCCTGTAAAAATTTAATGATTTAATTTATTTTTATGTATACAGATGTATATCTAAACAATAAGTGCACTGCAAGACTAAGGTATTTTAAAGGATTGGAGAAACGTGTTACTAGTAACAGTTACTTTTTTTCCAATAACGCCGAGTAATGCTGTTAGATTTTTCAGACGTTTTTTTTTGTAACGTGGTTACTTTTAACGATAATGATTTTTTAAAACTTTTCGGCTACTTCTCATGCCGCTCTTCACAGATATTTGACGCAGTTCGGCGTACATTTTATTATTTAAAATATAACTTTTAACAACGTCGAACTTTCGTTATTAACCTTTTCCGATTGTCTGTATTTCTTTAGACTTGGTTTTCTTTGAAAAGTGGTACGATGGCTGAATTGTAATTTTTCTTATAACTTGAAATTTCAAAAAGTAACTTTCCAATCCCGGGTATTTAATTAACAAACATTATAAAGTTAAAAAAACACACAATCACCTAGCAATCATGACACCTGATACACCGGTTTCTTTCCTTCGTAGATTGTAGTCTTCGTATGATAATATGTCTCCATTTCCTATTAAATTAAATAACACCAAATTAATAAAATAGAAATATAATTTTAGTTTTTATATTCTCAGATAAACTACATTGTTCTAAAGTATGCTCGCAATCAACTTAGTAATTTTTACTAACACAAATAGACAGGGTCCTCACTTGAAACTTCAAGAAAAATATAAGAGATTCTTGCATCAACTTAGAAGGATATGTATTAGTAGGAAAATTTTAATTCGTCCTTCTTTATAAATGTGCATACTTGCATCAGGTATTACTTTTAAAAGAAAATTGCTTTAGTAAAACATTTAATTTAAGTAAATAATATATTAATTTAACAATCCAAGTTTAAGCAAATTTATCAAAAAGTTATAGCTTTAACTTTGTTTTTTTCACTGTCAGAACTTCATGTACACATATTAGGAGCCGGTACAGGATCCCCTCTATTTTTAAAATAGTAGGGGGCTTTTTAAAGCCTCTGGAACTCAGTAATATAAGATTACTGAATATTAAATTTTTTTCAAAGTACACTATACTTAATATTTGCTATCTTAAGTCTATGGATCATTGTGTTTTAAAGTTAAAAATGGAAGATAAAAAGTACATTTTAAAGGTAAGGTTGGGGTGGGACATAACTCTCAAAGCAAATTAATTAAAAAATGCAGAAATAGGTAATCATTAAATAATGTGGTCAATAAATTTTTTTTTTTAAAAAAGAATATGCCATAGTTAAATTTTACACACACACCATATTTAGAATAACTTAAATACTTCAATATCGAAATTACTAAAATATTTTAACCTTGAAAGGTTGCTTTGGTTATATAAATGGTGCACAAGAAGTAACACACTACTCGATGAGATAGATTGCCATTAACGACTGCATTCTATGCAGGCAGTGCCATACAAATCAGAATTTCACACTTAAATATTAATTTGATCAAATAAGTAGAATTATAATTACCAAATAATGGGATTGGATTGGCAACTTTAGTACAAGTATCAATGTAGTCCCAATCAGCAGATCTTGTATACCTTTGTTCCCTAGATCTACCATGAAGCTGAAATTCAAAATAAAAATTTAGAATATGCATATAGAAGTTTAATATTTAAAAAATATTTTTTATGTTAAAAAAGAATATCTTACAGTTATCAATGAGACAGAGTTTTTCAGCTTTTTAATTCTTTCAATCACATTATCTGCGAGATGTGCATTAGCATAAATCCCTGTTCTCATTTTCAGGGTCAATGGAACGTTAATCACAGATGACACTCCATAAACAATTCCCTCTAATTTCTTCAGTCTGTTCATAAGGCCACAACCTGCACCCTAGGAAATAGTTCAAATATACCAATAGTTCAAAAACCTTTATATGACTTCTTGATTTTTATAAAATTTATGTTAACAAGCATGGTTACATAAAATTCAATATAGAAAAAATGCCTATCGTTTAAACTTATTTTTTCAATTGACTCCTTCTGAACAGTGAACAACCTAAGCTTTGAAAGCACTTTTCATCCTACCCCCTTGTGTGGTTTTCTAGGAAACAGTGTAAGCACTGCTGTTTTAAACATACCTTGTTTGAGGCTCTGCCCTGAGGTTAATCCCAATTGAAGAGCTTAGTGGAAGAACATGCTAAGTAACATTGTTGAATAAAATTAGATTTTTTTGTCAATGAGCATATTACTAACTTCTTAAACGATGATAAGTTTCCCCTTTTTCTAAACTTTAGGTTTAGTATATTTTTTACTGTTTGCAATTATCGTTTTTAACAAATCTAAGTGCAAACTTAAAACTTTAAAGCTCTTTTCCTCATTTTCACCTTTTTGTCACTTAGAACTTTCTTTCGCTAAGCTCTTCAATTGCCTTCTAAACCCAAGTAAGTTGGGGGAAAAACAAGAACAGCAAAGCTCACACTGTTTCCTGGTAAACAACATAAGGGGGTAATAGAAAAAAGTGTTAGCATTGTGGTTGGAAGGACTAGTTATAGGTGCTATAGTGCAAATGTCAAAAATGAAGCATAGTAAATTGTTAATTACATAAAATATTACCTTTTTATAAATAGCATCTAAAGGACAGCCCATATTTATATCAATAAAATCAAAAGAAGCATTTTCTGACAGGACTTGACAACAGCGAGTCAGAATAGATTGATTAAAACCACAAAGCTACAAAAAAATATTTTAAATAATTATAAATAATACAATCAGCAAAGCATAATGTACAAATGTAAGATGAAATGAATGAACATAATGCTTCATAAAGGTAGATTTTTTATCGAATATTTTACTAATAATAAGTTAATTTTACTTATTAATAAGTACTAGGGCAATGCATTTTTATAAGTGTAACGATTAATCAGAACATTAGAAGGTAAACCCTTTTTCATTATGTAAGAGTTGCCTCTAAAATAAAACTCTCTCTTTGTCTTAAGTACACGGAGTTTACATTTTTGTAATACGGGCAACCAGTTTTGTCAAAAAAAAAAAAAATGATACTTAAAAAACTAAATAAACAAAATTTGTGGTTTGTCAGCTCCACAATATGCATCTGCAGAACAACTCTTTCGTAAATGTGTCTTTGATAATAATTTTGTCATTTCAATGGTTCTAACGTTATTACGGTGCCAGGTGAAATGTGATAAAACAAAACATGTAACTTTTTTTCCCAAACATTCCTTTGTAAATGTACAAATAGTTATAGATTTAAGTTATAAGAATAGTTTTTAAGTTAAGACTGTGAAAAGAGCGAAAAATGTCTTTGTGGCCGTGGCGTAACTAAATGTTAATGTAAGGAATTTTAATAATAAATAATAGTCAAATAAAAAGTTAATGCTGACCTGAATACCGTATATATCTTCTGTATGATGTCTTTTTATGAGTGCCCATTCAGAGTTTTGTCCTTGTAATAAGCTTAAAGATAAGGCCATTTCTGAACAAGTTATATCTGCCCCTAATTCTTTGCAAATTCGACGAAAAGGTAAATTTCCAACCTGAAATGTTGAAAAGAGAATATAATATAAATTAGTTAGAAAAATATTAGGAAATAAAAAGGACTCAGAGAATATATAAGGTTTAGAAAATTATGGTAGGTACTTACTGTAGTTAGGGGAGCTAAATACAATTTGTTCTCAAAATCAATCTGAAATACAGTACCAAAATTTAGTAAATTAATATATTAACAAACTTTTCTATTAATAAATAATTGGATGGTTGTTTTTGTATAATAATTGCATGAACAATTCAATAAAAACGGTGAACATATTTAAAAATAGTCGTTTTTAATAAATGTTCCGAAAAAGTGTACGAGATTAATAATTCATAATTGATTTTGAACAATGTTCCTTTTTTCACAATGTTTCAGAAAAAAAGTTCAAGACTGAAATGCATCATATTGCCATTTAGTTCTTTACTGGACTTTCTTATTATAAAACATTAAATAATTTTTAAGTTATAACTGTGCCCCACCTTATTGTTAAACTAATTTCTCATTTATTTATAATGAAATGACTATTGAGAATATTTTCATACATGTTTATTTAATCAACTTATGGTTTAGCAATTATATTTTACTGTACCTGTAAGATAATATAAGTAGAAAAAGGAAAAATAACTTTAAATTATACATACCTTTCTTATCTCTCTTTCAAACAATAAATCATCGATACTTTTATTTTTTTCTAAAGTAGCATTGGATTTCTCAGCAGCTGTATCCTTTTCTAATGGAAGGACAGGTGCAGCATTTTCCTCCAACAAAGAGTTTTTGGAAGATTCATCATTTTCATTTAAATTATCCTCATTCGTTTTACTATTTCCATTAACATTATTTTCATTACTATCACTCTTAGCTTTATCATCAGTGGCTTTTTCATTCAAAAAATGACTATAAGCATCTAGTATTTTATCAGATTTCTTAAAATCATAATTATGCTTACGTAAAGCAAACTGTAAGTCTTTTGTCAGAAAATTTGAAACTAAGTTCTTGGTCTTATATTGTTCATAAACTTCCTCTAAAACCAAATTTTTGCCATCTTGGATATGATCCAATCCATAACGGCAAGAATAACTGTAAGGACATTTTCCAAAAGTTCGGTACAGATAACAGGTTGGTCCAAGATCTGTAGGTTTAGAAGAAAGATATGCATCAACATCATGACTATATACACAAGTATCCCCAAAAGGGCAAGACCCTTCTGTGCCTATTTTAAAACAGAGCTTTTCAGCTTTTGGAACAGATTTGTTTCTTGGCCTGTGTTTGTTTTGTCCTTTTAGCTTCTTTTTCCGAGGACCTTCAGAATTTTCTGTTGGAGCGCCTCGTTTTTTATCTTTAGCGGAAACAAAATCCAAATCCAGTTCTCGTACATGGTCATGCAGAAGAAATCTAAAAAACCAAAAAAAGTAGAAGATAACTAATTATGCATTGCAAAGTAGTTGAATCATTGCTTGGTTTGTAAATTGCTAAATAATTATAAAAAAATACTAACTGTGATAACTTTTGTGAATACAGAGAAAAAAAAGTTAAACATTTAGGGGCGTCTGTAAATCACGTGAGGATTTTTTTACCCTCCTCCCCGCTTGGTGATATTTGGCTCGACCAACCCCTGTAATATCACGTGACATTTTCGAAATTCGTATTTTTGAAAGTTTTAATTTGGACGTTTGATACCCGGATCATCTGATGGTGGTGGAAAAGTACAAAAAAATCACATAAGATGCACATTTTGTCTCTTTTTCCTTTGTGAAATGTAAAAATACTTTGAACACATGTCATTTGGTCTGAATTGAAACTAATAAAGAAAACAGTTAAGCTAAATATAAAAAAAAAGATCGTTCTTTTGAACGGATCTTTTTTCCATTACACTTTTAAGTATGGTTCAGAAAGTCACAATGAATGTTGTCATGTAAGATTTTGCCAAATTAAAACCCAAAAAACAGATTTTACTGCAATTTAACTCAATTTTTCGCAATTCTACGTTGATTTTTTTGCAGGAAAAAATTTTGATATTTAGTGCAACCCCACTCCCCCACGTGATATTTGGCACAACCCCCTTCCCCTTAAACAAGTTACGTAATTTATGGACGCCCCAGTTACTAAATTAATAACTTATCTGAATAGTGGATACACAGTTATTGGACTGATTGTGATTGTAATGGATTGTAAAAGTACCAAATGCAATTATAATTTTAGGGGTTTTTAATAACCTGAAATGTATTTCCAAGACAAGAAAAACCCTTCTATTATTATTCTATAATGATCAGAACTTTCTTACAAGTAGTATTACATCTATTTTAAAGATTTTTTTATATATGATATCTATATTAAACTATTAAAAAGTGAGGAATACATCTGACAAGCAATATTTGTTTAGAATTTAGACGAAAATGAACAAGTTTTAAAAGGTCTCAAATATGATGAATATGTCTGCTTAAAATTGTTTTTGACTATTTTTGTTGGAGAGCCTTTCTTCTAACTTGAATATAAAGATTTTAAAACTGGTAGTTTTTGTAAGGAATGTAAAATTCTAGCATAATTTATTATTACTTACTCTGATTTTATAGAAGCAACACCAGAATTTGGTTCAGTAGAATTTATCGGTTCCATAACTAAAGCTATTTTAGCTTTAAAAGCTGCACGTGTTTATGTTTAATTTTTCTTTGTCAAAACAAAAACAAATAATAAACTTATTTCAGTTCTTTTCAACTTTTTTTTTACTGGTGCGGTTAAAACTGATGTCTTATTTGTCTCTTATAAATTAATTAAAAACCTTATTAAGTCACAAAAACTATTTTTGTAATAGTTGTTAAAGTAGTTAATTTAATAAAGCCACTTTGAATTTATTTAGTTTTCTTTTTTAAAAATAAACAAACAATTATAATCGGTGTTTTTATTTGTAACCATGAGAAGTGCAATATTCTTTCAAGTGGTAAAAGCGTGACCGATTGGATTTTCCTATTGGTAAAAATTTACATGTGATCTTACCTTTTGAGCCAGATTTGGCTAAAACTCGCTATTTTGGCATATCTTTCAATGTAAAGAAAATTTATATTTTAGTTAGATAAAAATTTGCAGAAAAAAAATCTATTATTATTACATATAGAATTATTGTTTCTCTGAAATTTCGAATACGGATAATTACAGAAAAAATCTATAACCGATTGTTCTGAAAACAGAATTAACAATAGCCTTGGATCTTTTTTGGCTACCAAAATATCAAGTCTAATAGCAACCCTCAATCGGACCAATAGAAGAATCCAGCCGGTTGAGAACCTAGACGTTCTTCTCCCTCTTATTCTTCTTCTTTCGTTTTCCTAATTAATGAGTGAGAACGTCTTGTCTTTTAGTTAGTTGTTTAAAAATTATTATTATCTGATTGCCTTTTATAACTTCGCACAATTTCTACGATTTGTCTTTTATTGATACACGATCTTCTCCACATGGTATACATTAATATTTAGCATTTGCAAAAAATTATAATTTGGGTTTCTAAAAATGTTTTGATGGTGTAACTTTGTTAGCTTTTTCTTTACTCAGCCATTCACTTTCCTATTAAAGTCTTCATAAAGAGTAAAAGTTATCGTATGTAGGTAAAATATTTGTAGTATAAGCTTGTGTTTAAAAAAGTTTTAAAAAAGCCTCAGAATACTAGCCACTGTTACATAAATGCTTTTGTAGTTTTTATTTTCATTTAATCAACATTAGAATTTAGTATTCGTGAGTTTTAATAATGTCGTATGAGATTATAAAAATAAATATACAAATTTAAATTAAAAAACAGACTCCATATGCTATACCCAATACTTTAATATTAATACTTTTTGAAATTTCAGGAAGGAAGAGGATATAGTTGAACCTGCATTGTCCTTATTGTGCCATATTAATGTAGTGCACACACAATTTTCTTCTTCAATTTGTATTGTGTAAGTAATATGCTTCATTTTTTTCGCAGTTTAATAAGACATTTATAAAATTAAATCGTGCAACCTTGCTGTGTACATCTTTATACTGTAGCTTAAAGCGTCAAATATAGAAAAAACTTTGGTTTGTAGCTAGTATTTTCTTCTATCCAATTTCTTATAGCAACCCTTTATTTAAAATTTGCTAAATAAACATTGAATCAAGCTGTGCCAAACAGTTTTTGCTAGGTATTTTCCCAAGTGTAACTATCTTCATTACGTAAATTAAAATATACCTTTTAAATGTTTTTTTTTCCTATTTAGGTATAGATCAATTATTGGAAAGTTACTTTGAAAAAGTATGTTATAGTAAAGTCTGTTATAGTAACTTAATAAAAAAACTGTTCCACTTACTTTTAGAAATTTCAAGTTATAAGAAAAATTAAAATTTAACCTTCTTACCGGTTTTCAAAGAGAACAAAGATAAAAGGAATAAAGACAATAAAAAAAATTAAGAAAGAAAATTTGAAGTTGTTAAAACTTAAATTTTAAATAATTAAATTTCAATTGAATGCCAAACTGCCGAAAATATCCTTGAAGAGTGGCGTGAGAAGTAACAAATTTTTTGTTACCGCTAAAAGTAACGAAGTTAGTTACTTTCTGAAAAACCTAACGGCATTACCTAAAAAAAGTAACTGTTACAAGTAACTTGTTACTCCAATCCTGGTATAGATGTATTCAGTGAAATATTTGTTTTTTCAGTTATATCCATGAGCATTATTTCCGAGGAGCTTAAAGATGTCAAAACACATTGTGAATCCCAGATACCTGGAAGCAAAATAGTTGCTTGTGTCACTTCTATGGTTAGAGTTGATTTGAGGTTTGTATTTATCTTTTGAAATTCCAAGTCAAAATTACCCCGTGATCAAAAATATTGGTGCAGTCAGAACAACGCAACCCCCTCCCCCAACTTTTATCAGCAAGCATAAACTGAAAATCATATCAATAAAAAGTATATAAAATTATAAAAATAAAAAAACTTATTTTTCAAAAACATAGCATATTACTTTTAAGTATTCTTTATCATAGCATGGCTTCATTTTTTTAAAAATACAAACAAATGAAATATCGAAAATAAGAAACAAAGTATTCTGTAAACACAGAGAAATTAATTGTTTGTCGTTGACGATGAGTTCAAATTCTTGAAACCCTCACTGTCACATTAAACCAGGGGTTCCCAACCTTTTTGCACCTGCGTAGTACCACTTGACTTTTTGAGAAATTTTGGCATACCACCAGACCTAAATATTTTAATAAACATATAATATTTACTCTTCTAAAAGTTTTTAAAGGCTTTTTGAATTAAATTCCTGAGAAAAATTCATATTTAATGATCAGATATTTGTTTATTTATAACATGCTTATAATAAAGGAGAAATAAAAAGATTAAAATGGTATAATTTACAGTTTTATTTATTACCCATTAGGTCTAAAAACATACAAATAAAAAAATAGTACAAACTCAAGAAAAAATTGATCATCATACAGTATTTAGTGTGAAACTTGTTGTTTGAATGTAATTAAAATATCAGCATTAGGAGTAACAGAACTGATCTTCACTCTTAAGTCCTCTTCAACACTTATTCTGCTTCTAATTATATTTTTTATGTACAAGAGTTCAGAAAAGTATTACTTGGCGAAAATAAAGCTTGGCGGTTACTGCGAAATGTTTGGGTGCTCCCTTTACGTTCGCGTTAACGGGGTTCGACTGTAATAACCTATTTTAGTTTATGCTGAGGAGCCCAGTCGGTTAAGGCGTTCGTCTTCTTGCATGCGAAAGGTTCGGGTCCGGGTATCGTCCAGATAATTGCTGACCTATAAATGGACCGTACAGCCAAAAATGTCCAATGAATAATACTTTGTATAGAGGAAATGTATGTTAAATATGCTTTCAAGTCCCAGCGCTGCATACAATGTCACCCTTAACAGTTGCTTTGGGTGCCTACTCAAGTGTTGCCTTGTCACTTGACTGCGGTTCTAAATTACGATGCCTGTCGCCAATCACCCTCGTGTAGCTCTAGTTCGATGATAGGTCAAACTAACTGAACCATTTTAGTTTAATACTTGCTTTTTCTGCAGGAGAACCAAGTACAAACAACTGACAGCATGTCTCCAATTCCCTAAATCTTATCCACAGCAGCCTTTGTTAGTGGAGGTCAAGAGCAAGACTTTGAGTGACAAGTTTTTGAATGGTTTAACTAAGGTTTGTGATGATGAATGCAAGAAAATTCTCGGGAAGCCACAGGTGAGCACTCTTTATAGTATTCTTTAATTTATTTTATATATTGCAGTGGTCACTGGTTAATTAAATCAGCAACTTAAATAAATTAAATATCATAAGTTAATCCCTTTTTACATTAATGCAATTTTTTAATTAAATAATAATTTAAATGAATAAAAAGTATGTAAAATATCTAAAAGGTTTAATGCTCCATAACAGTCATTTCAATGGTTTTTTTTATAACTGACGATGTGGTTAGGAAGTTGAAATTTTTGTACAAGGAGGGAACAGAGGATTCCCCTATTTGGTTATTATTTTATTCCCTTTTGGCTCGTCGCCAATAACCCTCATGTAGCTATAGTGCGACGATAATTCAACCCAACCTAATTTGGTGTAAACTTTGTGGAAACCTTACCCCCTGTAAATAATCTTGATTATTGATTGAATCTTTTTCAATTTTTCTGTTTACAGAGTAATTTTTTATAATTTTTCTTAGATTCTTCAAGTGCTCAAGTTTCTGAGAGTATTTTTAGATGAAAATCCGTTATGTGTGTGCAGTGATGAGTTGTCATCCATAAAGCGGCAATTGGAGGATTGTGACAAAGTAAAATTAAAACAGAAAACATCATCTGTTTCCTTGCATATAATTAAGGACTTGTATTTTTTGAAAATAAAAGCTACAGTTCCAGAATTGTACCCAGAAGAGCCAGTGCAGTTAGTATTCATTCTTTGAATATTTTTTTTTTATGGCATAGAACATGTTTTCTTCTTTGGCTAAAGTTATTTTTATTTGATATCTCATCATTAATTCTAATTTTGACTTGGCTAATGATGATAAGTATTTGGTATCAGAATAAATTTCTTTCTACTTTTATTTTAAAAGTTATAAATTATTACATTAACACATTCTGCTTCCTTAAATGCACACACAAATGTCTTAAATACTGTTTATTATTTACAAGGTTTTAAATTGTTTAATTTTCCAATTAAACATTCCATTGGCATTTCTTTGAGAAATCACCTCCTACAACAATTTATTATTTTTGATGGTTACTAACAAAATTGTATTTGCCGTCAAATTAATATAAAAAAATGCATTCAAAGTTTTCAATAATTAAGTACATTATTTTTCCTTAATAGAATTGAAGTGGTTGAGTGTAATTTTCCAAAGAATTTTCAAAAGTGGTTTTTGGGCCAATCAACTGAAATTGCACGGCAGTGTACTCAAAAGCCACTAAAGCCAAAAACAAAGTAAGCCAATCTTATTGTGCTTTTTTAATTAGTAGTTTGTATTAAGTTTTTTTATTTATTTCATTACTAAAGATAAGAAACTAATTTTGAAACAATTTTCACTCAGAAGTTTCCTTGTTTCTAGTTATATTGATAACTTAAATTTTAAAAGACAATTTATTAATTTGAGTTACTATTTATAGAAAAGTCCTGTTAAATTTCATAAAATGTTTCTTGCAGCTAACAAATTGTGACTGACATTGTATTTTCGTATTTCAGAGATCCTCCTTTCGTACCCAAACCATCTCTTTGGCCTTCCTTGAAATTCTTGATTGATGAAGTAAAAAGATTTCCCACAGAAATATGCCAGCTGTGCAAGGAAAAGTCTTTTCCTGCTGATCCAAAGGTATGTTAAAAAGACACACCTTTTTTCCTCTTTTATCTTCAACACTATGTTTATATTGTAAAAAGTGGAAGGTATTATAATCATTCAGTCTGTCTGTCACCAACTTTCATAGCCCAAACTTCAAATGCTACGGCAAGTGTGATACATAAAAAAATTCAGCGCATCGAAATTAGAAGACATTGAAAATCCTAGAAAATAGCATTTGAAGTACTTCAATTATGAAAAAAACCCTGCAAAATTTAATGCTCATTTAAAAAGCATAAGGAGCCATTTTTATTAGAATTAAATCACCATTGCCATTCACAACAATCGCTCTAGAAAGTTTATTTCTTTTAAATAATAAATTAAAAGAAATTTATTTTTGTGACATAAATCAGTTTGAAATGATGTCAGATATATTTCACAAAAAGATTCTTTGATTGTATGTTGATATGAAATGTTTTGTTTCTATTTAAAACCAAGAAATGTTACATATTTATTCTTCAAAATATAAATTAAGCAAACGATAATTATTGAATTTTATTGAATAATTGTTGAATTTTTGAAAGAAAATAAATGAAACAAGGCAATTTTAGCATGTAAATGTATGTGCCATACAAACAATGTCAGTTCACTTGCTACCAAATTGGGAGCATCCCCCATTTTTTTTCTCAACGTTTACCACTGGTTATACCATTTTTTAAAATTTGGTGAAGGATGGAGCATTACAGGGGGGATAGAAATATAGAATGTCCTGTTTTAGGTTTTGAAAGGTCACATTAGTCATATACTTGCCTTTTTTCTTTAGGATAATATCACTGAAGAAGGTGATGAAAAGCACATAGAAAGAGTTTACTGTGGACATATATTTCACAATGCATGCTTAGATACATATATGAAAACTCCACCATTTCATGGTAAACAATGCATGCATTCTCATAAAAGTTTTTTTTAATAGTTATAGTACATTTTTTATATTAATATCTCTAACTTTCTAAATACATACATAATAAAAACAAACCTATTTCTTTTTAGTTATAAGAATCGTATTGTTTAGATACTAATTTTATTTTAAAATAATGTGTAATAAAACTCAATATTTGTCTTAGTATATTGTTGCTGTAGAGTTATTACTGGTATTTAATAATAAAGTCATTAAATAAAAAGTTAAATATGATGACTGATCCTTTTATATTTTATTCTTGGTACTTATGCTTCAAATACTTTGTAGGAGGTAAAAAATGCCCTTCTTGTAAACAGAGAATTTACCACGAAAAATGGAAGATCACCCCTAAATTAGCGGAAGATCGTTGGGCTCACCAAGAAGCTAAAAAACGAGAACTGGGAGAAGTGGTAGAATTCTTTGACTGAAGGAATCTCACCATCATTTTTTTATTTTTCATTTGAAAAGGATGCAATCTACCCAATTATTTGTTACCAACTCTTTGAAATACTACTTTGGTTGTTTCTATGCATTACTACTTCCTTTTGAGAAACTTTTAACAAGAGAGTGGGCTTTTGCATGATTTTTCAAGGTATCTAAAAATGAATGTAATCTGTTTTGTATCATTTATAAAACTTACTGCCACAGTCATGTCCTTTATTTAAAGTGAAATAATTTTTGTGCATTTATACAAGTAACAGACAATTACAAACAGAATTTATATAAGTACAGACAGTTACAAACAGGCTTGCGGTCTAACAGGGTTAGTCTATTTATAGTCACCGGCAAAAATCAAGTATGTGTCAATGTGTTTTTAAAATATACTGAAATAATTTTAATTAACACTTTGACTGCTATCATGCGCCAGCGCGTCTCGTGGTTCCGAATCACCGATAACAGCACATTCTGATGAAATTTATAGTACCATTTTGCCAACCGTTCTTATGAGTTCAAGTTCGATTGAAAACTTGATAAACATGATGGTCTAGTGGTTACACAAACTACACGATCTAGCTCTTTCATCTATCCTTTTGTATGATATTTAATTGACACCTAGTAATCCCAGATATGACTGATGAATTTCCATACATAGATTTTAAAGCTTATACAGTTTTTGTGTTATTGCGAAGTGTATCTTTCGCCTATTGACGACAAATATAATACAGCCAAATTATGTAGGGATGTTAACACCTATATTTGAATTATGTTAACATCGCAAGCAAATTTAAGGTTATTTGGTGATCAATTTGAGGATATAGAACATAGAATATTAGATTTTACACTTTTGCAACCGATCCCACTGTGCTTGGAACAATACTTGATGATTTGAAAGAGTATATTCGATTTGAAATTATATCTTTCGTCTCAAGTGTAGGGCGACCAGACACCAGACATACTGATTTCGCAATGCGGTTTAGTTTGTTATTCAACTATCTAGCTATAAAAAAATTGCAAATGGTCTATTTTATTTTTTGTAGTTTTTTAAAACAAAAACAACCCTTAATTTAAAGAAAACCCCCCAAAATATGAATTATGAAAATTTAATGATTATTTTATAGTCGAAAAGTTAATCACTGAAATAAATCTGGTTATTGGCTTTCAATTCAATAATTAGTGACAGTTGATGAGTTATCCGTTCGGAAAAGGCTAGGAACATTTCCTCGTATTTTTACGAGTGTCGTGTAGCTTCAGTTAGCGACGTTAATTCAACCTAACCTTGTCCTTGTAATTTTACAACCTCGAACTAAGATTTTTACTTTTTCGAAAATGAAGAGTTAGTTCACTTCCATTGTAACGAACTGGTTTAAAGAACAGGATGTTCTTCTACTTCACATCAGCCTCTATCGATGAAAATTTTCCATCGCTATCGTCGCAGTCAACGTGTTAATATGTTATTTCAAAATTAGGAATCAGGTTTATCAAAACAATAAAATACATAAAAACTGCTATTTAAAATATTATTAAATAAAAGATTTGGCAATGTGTTTGTTATCAATATATAAAACTGCTAACCTTAAGACATTTTGCTTGCAATTTCATACATTTAACAACAACAAGATATGTTATCAATATTAAACCGTATAAAAATTTGTTCACAAATTCATACCGGAACAACAACAACAAGATATCATTATTAAAACCGATAATCTTATGACATTTTGTTTGCAATTTCATACACTGAACAAGATATTTGTCATTAATATTAAACCTAAATAACAATAAGACATTTTGTTTGCAATTTCATACATTCAACAACAAGATGACTAGATATTTGTTATCAATATATACACCTATGATAACTAAGTGCAACCACTTAGTTATAAATGAAGTCTAAAAATCCTTCTTTGGGACCAAGCAAAAAAATACATGTAGCTATTTTTCATCATTTGCATAATGGGGACACAGTTTTTAGGTTTCCTTAAATTTAAAATTCTGTGTAACAAAAACATCTACAAATAATTCTTTTTAGCAAAAATACTATTTTGACTACAAATTTAATTATTTTTTAATTCAATTAAAAATAAATTTTATGAGCTGACAATTATGGTTAGAAAATTAGATTGATTACAGAACAGGTGTTTTCATTGCTGATTGCTAAATATTTAATATAAAAGACTGAAAAATGTCACATTTTTAATAATCTTTTACCCTGCGTACGCAAACTGCACAATATTATACAGTTAAAAACTATATAATTAATAAGTTTACTGCCCATATTTAATACAGGATTTTACAAATTATCATAAAAATAATTAACAAAGAGAAATCTTTAGGATTGAACTGCCACATAAATATTTGACGAGTTGCTAAATATGGTATAAATATGATGACATACATGATTTATACATTATAAGCTCATTACATTATAAGTTTCACATATTAATTTATGTGCTTCTTACGATAATTGTTAGGTTAGCTTGAATCATCCTCATATCACTAGAGCTACACGAGGGCTATTGGGGAGGGGCGTCGTAATTTAGAACCACAATCAAGTGACAGGCCGACAATTGAGTAGACACCCAACACAACAGTTAAGACCGACATCCTACACAGCGTTGGATTTTGAAGCATATTTAATGCACACTCCCTCTATATGTGGTATTATTTGTTGGACAATTTTGGCTGCACCGACCATTTATAGATCAGCAGTTATTTTGGCGATGTCCGAACCTGGGACCTTCCGTAAGCAAGGCGAACGCCTTAACTGACTGGGCTCCCCAGCCCCTTAATGATAATTGTAAATGCAACTAAACATAATGAACCACGTAAAAATTACTATAAGAATAACATGGCAAACCTCATAGAAAAGTTTAGGTGCAAATACTGACAGGAAAAATAAATGATGTTTCATAATATACATGACAATACAATAAATAGCTAATACGAACATCTTATACACTAAAAGAATTATAAATGAATGAATTTTTTTGTCAGGACATATGACTTGAATCCTGTGTATTAATAACATAAACCATAACACAACAATGCTGTATGTGTTGCAAGTTATAAGAAATCCTACAACAATTGGCTGATAGCTACGCAATCCTACATAACCACTGTTAACATCAATAGTAGAAAGACTGTTGGAGTTGCCAAGATAAAAAAATGAGCCCATAGCCATTAAGGAATAAAAAAACATTCGAAACACCCCAGATACAGTTAGCTTCAAAATTTTATGAAGAACAACTTCTAGCACTACTGTTGCAGCAATAATGGGTATATTATGAGTTCTGCCTATCAGCTGTATAAGCAGCAGCCACACAATCATCATTTGAAGTGTCAATTTGGTTCTCGAAATTTTAAATATCTTTGTAAATATTAGCACTAAAATAAGGAAATATATTAACCAGGGTACAGCTATTATGCCTACTTTGAATTTCTTAACAAATCGGCATAACCAGGCATTTTGATAATGATAGAAATATATTAAAACTGAGCCAATACACATAGAAGAAAAAGTGATTATGCATTCAACTTCTATAAAACACAATAAAATTGAAAACTGTGACAGGATACCTAGCGTTGAAGCATAACCAGCATTGTCTCCTTTATTAAGCCAATCAGATATGTCAGGTAAATGTTGCCATTTGTCACCAGTTTGGTTCCAGCTTCGTAAGAGTCTGTGCATTAGTAAAAGGTCAAGAATCAGACAGGAAGATATGGAAGACTTATTATGGCATAAGAAATGCATCAAACTTCCTGGAGTTGTTAGTTTTAAAAAATCAATTATCATTGAGCGTAAGGATATTAATAAATACACTGTGAAAATGGAAGATATGAGAAAGTACCAAACTTGGTGTTCCTCTTCAATGAAGCTTGAGGAAAATAAGCCTATGGGGTGAAGAAATATAAGAGAAGTATACATTTTTTCAACGACTGTACAACGCGAATATTTTACAGTGAATTGTATAACGCGAATAATTAAATAGGTTATAACTATTAATCCATAAACCACAATTAATACTTTTGAATTGAACAAAAGCACTATCAGTAACAAGCTCACCATAAAGATATTTGAAAGTGGAAATAAAACTGCGCTTTTTATCGTTTTGAACATGTTAGTTCCATTCACGACAAAAAAGTAACTCATAAAAGTTAAAGCAAAAAATAGCCATATCATAAGTAAGCCGAACACAATGCAAGCTTCATTGTAGCCCACAGTATTTGTGACCAAATCTTCTTTCATTTGATTCAGTAGATTAAAATACGAATTCAAAATGGTAGTGTAATTTGTAGTTGAAACATAAACTTTCGTTTCATTGAACTGTAAGGATTCAGAATGGCTAAATATAACATTTCTTACACGCTCTCCATACATTTCGGCTTCTTTTGTAAACAAAGTTTTATGAACCTCAAAGAGTTGAAATAGGTTATTGAGCATGGCATACAAAGTTTGAACACGATCAAAATGACTATAACGTAAAACCCCAGACAGTAGATTGCCAAAACTGTTTGCTGGTATGGGTAAACCCAATAAGACACTCATAGTAGAGGCAAAATCAATTTGATCTGCTGTTGTCACGCCATGGTAATTGTGTGATCGATTCACATTTATAAAAATAAGAGGCGTCAGAAGTTCTGGCTTTGACACCCCTCCATGACTGCCACTTGACGTCATACCATGATCGCCACAAATAACGATCAACGAATGAAATCTTGATTTTGAACGCAAAGAATCATAAATGAATTTTACAATATTGTCCATTTCTCTTAATTTTGGAGGTAAATGATGGGAGAGTGGCCCATGTGAATGTCCGATGTGGTCAACACCCAGATAATGCAATATCATAATATCCCAATCAATATCATCAAACTCTGATTTCATTTTTACAGTGACATTATCATCGACTTCTTTGAAATCGGACACGAAAAACGAGTGTGTGCCTTTGCTCCTGGTAAAGGAATTCGGGAAGAGCTTCAACCAAGTGTTGTCGCCGTAAAATACAGTTTTTAAGTTCTTGGATTTGGCTTGGAGCAGGACATTATCTTCTTTCAACTCAGCCGCATTTAGGTTCATAATTACATCCATGAAATTTGAAACACCACCAGTCACAAGGGACCTTATTCTTGGTAGGGTTACTGTTGGGGAATGGACCTGGCTTATGAATGGAAGAGCCTTTTTTTGTTTGATGAGTCCTTCTATAAATGGTAATTTAATGTTGAATTCTGGGTTATTGGACACAGAAGGAATGAAATCGGCTCTCAAAGCATCGATTACAATCAGCACTACATGGTCATAGCGTTCTGGGTAGCTTGCTTGAGTCAGTTTCTGGCAAATATCATGCGATTGAGTAATGTTGATGCATTTATGGAATAAAGAGGCTCCTGATGCTGGTTCCAGCTTGTGTATACTGGTTGGAATGAAACCGATGATAAACACAGCTAGACCGGCAAAGAAACACAATAAAAATGTCGCAAATCTGAATCCTGCTAAATAGTCGCTCATGGGGATGAAGATCATGTTTAGTGTAGAATGTTTTTCGAAACTTACAAAAACAATCAAAGAGTTCTATCTAACTCTTTAATAACAATCAATGCGTTTTTCTTAAATAATCCAACTATATATGTATTATTTAGAAATTAATATAGCTGAAAACATATTCTAACTTATGAAGCATAATGATATACCTTTTACAAAGAATTAATTAAAAAATTAAATTAAATAAAACTAATATATTTATCGAAAGCTCTAAATATGCCAAAACCGCCAAAACGAAACTACAAGTGTATTTACTAACAAAAGAGAGAAGCGCAAGAGCCTCGGACCAGGGCTAAGATAATGACACTGTGCACTTTAAAAATTTAATTCTTTTTTTTTCAAACAAACAAAATTGAACTTCAAGCATTATGCTTTAATTTTTATTAATTAATTAAAATTAATTAGATGTAAGGACATTTTTAATGACTACCGCTGTGTTGTTTATAAAATTCAGATACCTTACAACTCATCTTTGGATTACTTTCTTGTCTTTAATCCGGCTGATTTGTTTTGTTTATGTCAATTTTCATTTTCACTTTTCAATCGTTATTCGTTTAGAGGAATTCAGGCGAGTTTTGACAGGTAGAAGTTTTGTATTATGGCTAATTCTATTTTAGCCGAGGAGGATCTAGAACTTGGGACTTCATGGTTAGACTTGTCTTTGCCAGATGTACAAATTTCGCCAGAGGAATCAAATGACGGCATGATAATGTATCCTTTGTAAATGACTGTTGTGGAATTCATTGATAAGATCATCTCGGTCATATAAGTGTAGTTTGGATATTACTAAAGTACTTTTATTCGTAAAATAGGAAATGAACAAGTAATAAAAAACTTAAATCAATTTTAAGAAACGGTTTTAATTTTTAAATAATTTTTGGATACTGTTAAGATAAAATGGCCGGTCTGTTCATTGGTGAGCTTGAAAATTTAACGTATTGTTGCTATACCAATCGAATTGTACGAAATGGAATGTTTACTAAATTTGGGCATTTTCATTGCTCAGCAACGTAACGCCAAATCGAGATCGGCTATTATATCATAGCTGTTCCCTTTTTACCAAGCTTATGATTGATTCTTTGTACTTTACACTGCAATAGCACATTTGGATTGTATATGTAATTTTGAAATAGTTTTTATAACGAACCCATAAGTCACGGTTGCTGGTTGTTTGGTTGTAATTTAAGAAATAGCTTTGGTGTCGAATCAAAAATTGTATTTGGGGAAAATTTAAGAAATCTCTTCTAGAGATTAATCTTATTCAGACACCTAAACTGCTATAGCTCATGTAATTTAAAATAGTTTACTACTCTATTTAGAATCCTTAATGAGCTGTAGAAACCTGGAAATCCCTTTTGCCTCGGTTAGAGATGCCAATATAGCATTTAATAGTTTAAGAATAGATGCTGAACCACCTAGAGGGAATGTTGTGAAAGAATTGGATGTTAGAAACAACCTGTTGCTTGTGTAAGTATTGTTTGATTATGCTAAATAAGGTATAAATACTTTTAAATTTGTGTAGTGTTAATTCTTTTAAAGGGAAATTTTTGTTTAAGATTAACTGGAAGTTTGACGTATTGAACAATCCTAAAAGAGCTAGGTGCTTTTAAACATGTTTACAATTGCATAGTTACTTTTGTGTCTGTTTTAATTTGCAAATTACGTGGCGTCGATTCATGTCAAATTATTAATGATTTAATTTTTTTATGTTTAAGATAAAGGAAAAACACTAAGTTATAGATAAAATTTTAGTGTTCGTAGAAAGTATCGACTTTTAGAATCCCTTTATAGTGAGAATGGTTAGGTGCAAAGATGTTTTTGTTGCCATAGATTGAAACAGGTGAACAATACCAATTTGGCTAACCAAATTTTGCATTTTTCGATTATTTTTTTTTGATAATTTAATCAGTTTATCTCAAGTCTAGTACATTATCCTCTTGGGGACGTACATGAATTACGTCAAGCATAATTTTGACTTTTTTGACCCCTCCCTTCCCCTATATCATGCTGCGTCACGTTTCATCAAACCCCTCCCCATAAAATTAAGTCACGTTGTTGCACCCCCCCCCTTAAAGAAAAAGTTAATTTTAAAATTTTCCTTTGTTTCTGTAATTTGAACAAAAATGTAAAATTTATCTTGGTTAAATAATTTATTCATAGGAATATACCAACATTGTATTTACATTTCCGTTGTCCAAGGTCTAACTAGCCATTCGCTAATATCTTTTAAAAAAGGGGATCTGAGAGTAATCGGATGTTTATTTCTAGACCTTTTCGTGTTCGACCAGGTAGCTGCTAGTCCTTTGATTGGTCAAGATAGTGTCGCAATTTTGCGTGTTACAAAGTACCGTTACGAAAAGGTCTGTAAAATATAGGAGACTAATAATGCCGACTTTGTTGCATATAATTCCGAATCGTTACGTCACGCAAGCGATTACCCCTCCCCCTCCATGTCACGATTAGTCACGTTGGCGCATACCCCTCCCTCCCCCCTCTGAGCGTAACGTAATTTATGTACGTCCCCTTTATTAAATGTTGGCAATATTTGGGGATTGTCTAAATGGGAATAACTCTACATATTCTTCTCACATTTAAAATGTATACATGTGTGGTGTTATGGATTATAGCAATGCTAAGTCTTTTAATATCTTTATCATGATTATCAATTTTAAATTATTTTTTATAAATTTTAATATCTTTTAGAAAGATGTCATCTTCTGAACCGAAGAAACTAAGAACTGCTATTTCAGCTTTTATGGACTACGTAAATTTAGTTGCTAGGACTTTTGAATTATTTGGATCCAATACCAATGACGATGAATAAATATTGATTCATTCATGAAAATTGTTGCTTTATTGAAGATGGTTAAATGTTTAACAACCTGACAATGTTTGGTTGGTATTTATTTTACACTGACTGACATTCAAAACTGACTTATACTGTATTTAAATAAAAAATATTTTGTGTTTTGTTAATAATGTTTCTTTTTTTACGTAATTTAAGCTATGTTCAATTTGAAATAAGAGATACAAAAGTATGAGCAGTTCAAAAATTTATTTTCTATGAAATAAAGTAGTTCCTTGTAACAAAATAAAACAAATATACAATTTTTGGCACAATAAAGTATCACTGCTTGTAATGTAACAAAAACAAATAAAACTGAATAGTAACTTATACTAATAGAAAACCGGAGTTGGCCCAAAACATACATGTTCACTTTTCTTACAGACTAGCAATTATTAAGAGTACAGTGTTTGCTGACTTAATATTTCTTCAGTTAACATAAAATCTTTTACTGAAAAAAAACCTAACCATACAGATCTAATACACTAAAAGAATTGAAAAGTAATTTGGTTGGCATAAAAAAATCACAAATAGTACACTATAAGTTAGATTTAAATTTTCTTTTTAAAATCTAATATTCTTATTCATTAACATCAAATTTTTAACTTACAGAAGTAAACAATATATTGTTAGTAAACTGAAATTGAATATGTTTTATTAAATTCGCCACATTAAGTAAAAAAGTGAATGTATCTGCAATTTTTTATGTGGCGAATTTGTTTTAAAGAATAAGAAAATTGAATGACTGTTATTACACAAAAAACTAATTTGGTTCATTTGCCCATTACATTTTGAAGAAAAGGAAAATAATTTTAATACAAATTTTTTTTAAAAAAGGGAAAGCATTACAGAAAAAGTAATATTTAAACATGGCTATTGGAAAACAAAATTAGTTTTCAAAAAGTATAAATGAGGAACGTATATAAATGTTACAAAAAAGTGTGTGAATAATTTAAAAAATAGCAACATTTCTATGCAGATTGTAGGTAGAAGATAATAAATATATTAACTTTGCATGCGTTAAATATGCACACTTAATGTGCTGTTTGCATTGATATAAAAACAGCAGTTTGGAAGCATTTTACAATAAAAAACATCATACAAAAATTAAATGACAGCTTTATAATTACATAAAGTACTGTTAAATAGAGCAAGTTTAACCATTTTAAGGTTAACTTTGGTTTAAGCATAAAACCCTATTACTAATTTTCAATTTGAAAAAATGTGCATTTATAAGTCAATTCAGAGTTACCACCAATACCAAAAAAAAAAGATAGATAAAAATTATATAAGAAAATTGAATGAAGTTTTATTATAGAGAAATGCTCGGATAAAAGTTACTCTTAGGGAATATTGTTGCTTCATTTCATGTTAAGTATCAAAGTGGAAGAAACACCTTTAAAAATTTGCTATTTTCAAAGGTTAGAAGTGCTTGTCCAAATTTTCTAGTTTTTTCATTAAAAGGGAATTAAATTAATAAGTTACTTAAAAAAAGAAAAATTTATGTTCGAAGCAAATTTTACACCACTAAAGTAAACATTAAAATTTAGCTAAGCCCAAACTATTTTCTAATATTTTGGATCAAAAATTTAATCTTTCAAAACACTAAACTAAGAATAATCTACTTTAGTTCTTGCTTTTTTTTTTAAACTACCAAAGATAAACTAATTATTAAGTACTATAAAACCAAATATTTATTTAAAAAAATGACGGGAGAGAACTACATTAATGTACAAGTTTTTAAAATAAAACCGAATGTTTGGAAGTTAAGAACAATTTAAAAATAAATGCAATGGATTAAAAGCATTAATTTTAGTATACCTAAACTTGAGGCTCAAATTCTTGAATCTATGTGACACGTCCAAGAAACAAACTAAGACATATTTGTATCTATTATTTTTCTTATGTTTATCATATATAAATTACAAATCAAGTATGAAAATAAACTTATGATTAGTTATAGGCCTCATAATTATTTTCTTTTAAGATTTAGAAAGTAGGCAATTATTTAGAATCATATGGCGCAAAAATTATAGCCTCGTGAATGCAAAATTAATTTTAAACAGTATAATTCCTACCTATAAGTATTTCGGCTTATATAAAATTTAGCCATTATAGTAACAAAAAAGTTTCTTACTTTTATGATTATAACTTTAACAATAAATTTAAGAGTTTAAACATATGGGTTAAAGCATCTAAATATATTTGGTAAAGATATATTATAGCAAAAAGATCATACACATTTTTTTAGAGAAATATGAAATATTTTACTGCTACGTGTCAATATTAAAAAGAGTGGTTATAAAAAATAAAAACAATAAAAACGTTATCTACCACTGACAAACTTCCTTTAAAATTGAAGTGGTCATTATCTAGACTAACTGGTATACTACTAAAAAATTTTATCAAAACTAAGACTAAAAATCTGATATCTTTGTCATCACAATGTGTGAGTCATAATATCACAAACTATGTATGGTTTATGAAAATGCAGTTATTAATAAAAGTATGAAAATGAAAAACATTTCTAAGTTGAAAGCATGAATTACAACAAACCTGAAAAATAAGCTAGAGTCGCATGACCAATGCAAAACAAACTCCTGTGAAAAACTTATGAAGTTAAATAATAATCGAGATTCACATCAAATAACAGCTATAAAAAGGACTTCACCTTGCAAAAAACTGGTGGAAAAGTGACCAAATAGCGGCAATTTTAACGCTTTTGTAATATTCCAATAGTAACTGGGTTAATTTTAAATGAATAATGGTTTGATTATAGCAGGACTAAGGCTATATATGGAAACTGGGGACAGGTCATAACATTAAAACGCTTTCAAGTGAGGGGGCTAGCAGCTCTGTGGCTGAGAGGTATTATGTGTCTGCCTCATAAGCCCAAGTTTGTGGGTTTGAGCCCCAGCTAAGTCGTCAGATTTTCTGGATGGGAGAAAATGGTCAACACGCATGTCATATGATTATGTAGCATGTGACAGATCCCTTGAGTGCCCATTTGGCTTGGGTTCTTTCGGCAAAATTACATCTCGGCATACTTTAATATCCACACAAAATGTCAGACTCATTGTAAACTGACTGTCAAAATTGGTAGAGAGAGTCGCCTAGATGGTGCCACAAAAAATGATCCTCAGTTCTGGGGAATATGCCGAATCTGCAAAGGCTAAGCGGCCAATAATGCAGCCCAGTTGGATAAAAAAAGTGAGGGGGCTTAACACATGACCATACTCAACACAATTTCACAGCGACATTGAACATGGCAGTGATGTATTTAAAGCGCATAAACTTTCTTAACATGGAATTCTTATTTGATTGAATTAAGATTAAATCAGAACATCAGAGTTATGTGAAGGCTATTGGCGTTGGAATTCTTAGATAATTGTTTACTGCACAATCCATTTATTGGATGAAATTGTTCCAAATGATCTCAGCCTTCTTAAAACAATTTCATAAAACACTTAACCTGCATAGAACACTTTGTCTATTTGTCAGCCAATGCTTTTATTAGCAAAGCTCTCCAGCTCTTTTAATGGAAGTTCTATGGGTAATAGACATTTAGACCGGTTTATTTCATCTGTGTTATTCCATGTTCAAGTTTGACAGAGTCCTATTGCTAAAACAAGCAGGAAGGCTTTTAACTTTGTCCATGCATCTTTTTTCTTTATATAAAGAGTCAGAGTCTTCATATGAAGTCTTCCCATGGGTATCCTAGCAGGAAAAAAAAAGCTTTTGCCCAGATCACAATCACTTTTCCACCAATAGAGTGATAGAATGTATACTACAGTTTCCAAGATGTTATACAGCTAACACTGTGAACATTCCATTTCTGAATACTTTGCGGAATGGATAAGGGCTTCTGACTATTCGTTGACACAAATTTTCTCCATCTTTGTTGGCTGGATCTTCGATGTCCCAAAGATCGACCATTGCGCAACCCTCTCTGTAAGAAAAAATATGATAATTTAAAAGCCAAACAATGTTGTTGTTATCATGTCCATTTTAAGCTATTACTATATAGGGCCAAAAGCGTTGATGATGAGAGTCGCCAGGTCAAAATACCAAACAATGAACTATTTATTTGTATTTAGTTAGGGTTGGGTTGAAATATTGTCGCACTAGAGCTATATGAGGGCTAATGGCAACGGACATTGTAATTTAAAACCTCAGTAGAGTCTATACCTAAGCAGGCACCCAATGCAACTTTTAAAGGCAACATCGTACACAGCCTCAGGACTTTGGAACATATTTAATGTGCACCCTCTCTACACAGGGTATAATTCAAATGACTTTTTGGCTGCACAAACTATTCATAGGCCGGTAGTTATTTTCTCATTGCCTGGGCCTAAACTTGGGGCTGTTGGCATGCACGAAAAGCACCTTACTGATTGGGCTCCCCAGCCCTGTATTTAGTTAGGAATGAGTTGAACATTTATTCATATTTGTTTAAAAAACAAAATATGAGAATCTGATTAGGAAAAATCTTGAAACAAAATTCTAATTTGAGTATATCAAAAGAATCAAGTGCAATTTTCCAATGTATATACAAGTTAAATTTTGAAACTTTTTTTTTACAAAATCTTTTACGACTAGTAATATATTAAAATAATCATTTTAACAATTAAAAAGACTACTAAGAATGAAAGATGCTTACACAGATATTTTTTCTGATAGTTTATCAAAACCTAGGTATGTTATTTATTTAGGCTAGAACTAGTTAAATTAATAAGACTGACGGTTTTCAAACACTCTCTTTCAAAATTTTAATATAACATTTACAACAAACTCTAAGAAGTTAATACAATTATTTTTCAGTTTACTTACTTAAGTTATTAATTGGTAAAATGCTCCGTACTTCCTTTTAACATATAACTTTAAAAAAATTAAATTATAAATAAAATATTTGAAAAAGTCACAAATAACATTTTAAAACACATTAAAAAAACTTAGTTAACCTTCTTTTTCCAAAGCACCAGCTTCTCTCCAAAACTACATAATCTATGTCCATGGAAGCAAGCGTACTATAGACTTCATTTATAGGCTTCTTGCTGAAAACCTGGTACACCTTATGAGTTCTTGCCCTTGAATGAATTAAGAAAATAAATGTACATTGCAGCTTTTTCTTCGTGTAGACTTAATTATAAACAAGAAAATAAATTCGAAATAATTTTAAATTTTTTATAACCCATTTGGCTTGAAACTTAAAGGCAATGTAATATTTTAGAAAAAAATAATTGGAAAACCATTTTGCAATAAAATCAATAACATTATTTTTTTTATTAAAAAATGCTATGTAAATTTATTTAAAGTTAAAATTTATACGAAAAGTCTATTTAGCATTCTCTAAGATATTGTAGACAAAACGATTTGAAACAATAAACACAATTGTAAGTGTTTCAGTTTAGAGGGCATTAAATAATAAGAAATTGCTATGAATTTTTTTAACAAGAATAGCACTAAATATATGGATAGTAATATTCATTTGAATCATTCGTCTCAAATTTCAACTTTGTTAGATTAATTTTATATAAAAAAGGGGAAAATTACCTATAGACAGGCAATTTATTAAAAAAAATTGGCCAATGTTATAACTTAAGCATAGTAAACATACTAAGCATAGTAGCATACTCATTGTCCTAACTTACAAATAACTAATGTCCTAACAGCAAATATTATTTGACAAAATAAAATTACACCAAATGGAATTAATCTTTAAATAGTGCATACCTTAGTTCAGCATTTTCATAATGAGGATGGTTAACAATAGGCCTTCTTGTAGACAACAAAATATTTGCCATAGTAGGCATTGGGCCAGCAAATACAGCATCTAATTAAATAAAATTAAATATAGTAAAAAGTTAATTAAATGTAGGGTTGAGGCTTTCTTGAGAAATAAGAAGAAATTATTTTATTTACAATTAATTAAAACATATTATGATGAAGCTCCGAAAAGCACTTTTACAACTACCTCACACCTACAATTCTCTCTTTGATCTCACAAAAAATGTCAGCCAGGTGAGCGTCGTTCATGCATGGCCAGTAACTTGCGGATCCCACATAAATATAGTTACCCATATAAATTATTGAATACTAGATTGCATACAGTTTATTAAATAAAAAAAGTTAAACTATGAATCATTTTAGGCAATACTTGCTGAAACTATCACCATATTTAATAAAATTTATGATTATTTCATGATTTTTATGCAAAATAAACTTTCAAAAACATGTATTCAAATTATATTATATATCAAATAATACAGATACCACTACATACCAAATAATACTGATACTATTACATATCAAACAATGCTCAATACTATTACTTATTAAACAATACTGATTCAACTACAGTAAAACCCCTCCTAACAAGCTTAAATTGGACCATGGGCAAACCTATTAAGCGAAAATGCATTAAAACAGGAAAATTGAAACTAATTAAGATTGGGATATACATTTAATTGCACATTTAAACTTTGATGATATTTGCCTTATAAATAAATATGTACATAGTTAAAGGAATGCACCATTTTATTCAATGAATTCAAGCACTACAAGTCATATAACAAAAAATAGTCCATTACTTTTTTTTTGTTGAAGCCTAAAAAATTGGATACCTGCCACAATGTTTTGCTATTTTTTATCAGAATCATATCAATGGGGGATTATGAAACAAGTCAATTTAGCTAATTAAAAAATGTATTGATAAAAAAATTTGGACGGTTAAAGCCGAGATTTGATTTTGCAGAGTCCGGTTAAGAGGGAGCCTACTGTAAATATCAAGAAATACCGAAAGCATTACCTTCAGGTAGAGTAGAATTAACCCATGAAATAAGTTCTTCTAAATCTGGATGGCTGAATTCTCCGATGATATTCCTCTGATGCTTGATGTTTGTAACACCTTGGACACTCATGGCTCCAAGAAGTCCAAATACAACATAAAACCTTAGGTCCTTTTCATCTAGATATCTGAAAAACTGTAAATAATAGTCTTGTATTAGCAGTGGTTCTCTACAAGTTGTGGAAAAATTCTAGAAGTTTACAAGAAAGTCAAGAAATTTTTCATTTGACAAAATAAGTGAAATGGTTTTAATATTTTGTCAGAAGTCATAATTAAATAAACACACAATTTTAACCATTTATGTCGCAAATAACTCTGGAGTTTAATCATGTTCAAAAATTAACAAAATTTATTCAGAATTCTCTAATGGTATTCCTCTGATGCTTGATGTAGTGGAGTTTTAATCATTTTTTAAAAATTAATAAAATTTAGTTTGAATTATGCCATTGAAGTTATTATTATTAAAAGATTGGGATGGAGAAAGTTAAGCCCAAAGTTAAAACTTTTTGGGCCACACTTATTGACAATATTATCGACTTATAGTTATGTCTTATAATGATTTGAAAATCACATCTTCAAGGTTGGTTTTTTTGATAATCAATATGTACATTGTTAAAGGATTTTTTACTATACTAAAGTCAAACATAATCAGTATACTTTCATTTGCACTTCTTTTTGGGCATAAGCTTATAGCATAATTAAATTTCCAAGGAATCAATAAACATGTCAAAAACAACATAAATAAAATACCTTTCCAGAGTAGGACAATGCTACCAGGAGGCATAAGTGGGGAGTAAAAAATAGCTTGAGTCGCATCACAAGAGCAGCCATAACAAAAAAGGCTAAACACTGGAAGATGTTGTATAGGATCTGTTCAGAAAGTAAATAATCAATATCATACACTTTAATTAATGATAATACTAGTATAAATATATAGAAAATATTTATTTCATAAAATTTTTAGATGGTACAGTCAATACTTGATAACTCGAAGTCCGAGGGGACCCCAAAAAATATTCGACTTATCCGAAGTTCGAGTTAGCAAAGTTACCCCCCATTCCTCCTGGCACTTATGATGGGTAGACATGGTTTAAATGATTTGATATGTGCCATAATACTATAGTTGTACACATTTCATATTTTTAATAGCCTATATAAACAACAAGAGAAGAATGGGGTCAATTTTTTTTTTATACTCACAATTTTTTTTCTCTCTAATGGGGCTGCAATATTGGCGGTCAATCCTTTCACAGACTCGGCATATTCCCCAGAACTGAGAGTCATTTCTTTGTGGCACCATATAGGCGACTCTCGCTACCAATTTTGCCACCCCGATTACAATGAATCTGAGTTCTCTGTGGATGTTAAAGTATGCCGAGATTTAATTTTGCCGAGAGAACCCAAGCCAAATGGGCCCTCAAGGGATCTTTTACATGCCACATAATCATATGACATGCACGTCCAAGATTTTCCCATCCAGAAAATCCGACGACTCAGCCGGGGCTCGAACCTGCGATCTTGGGCTTACGAGGCGGACACGTTTAACCTCTCAGCCACTGAGCCGCTCAAAAACTCACAAAATTTGGCCTCATTACATATTAATTAGTATACATACCATAGATCTCAATTAAAAAAAGCAGTTATTTCTTGTTTGTATTTTTTAAGGTTGTTTGATTTACAAAGTTATATAATTTTTGAACGCAGTTAAATAGAGTGTTGTCTGTTCCTTCGGTGGTCTCCAGGTATTGTTGTGAGATGCGAATAGCGTACTGTGCTTGCCTGTTGGAGATGGGGAGATTTCCTCTTTGTCCTCATCTCTTTCGGGTTCTCCGCAAACTGCATTCACTATTGCCTCATCAAACAAAGGTTCTGACGTTGCAATGTTGTCATCAATGTAATCTTTTCCCTTGTTTTCCCAGTTCATATCACCCATATGCCTTCATATTGATCCCAATTGTTGATTTTTGCTTCATTGTCATTTGCACTGAAGAAACCACAGCTCTTGAAACAGTTCTCGACAGAAGGAAGTCATGAGTGGACTGGCATTCGAAGTTTTGAACTGAATTGTGTTTTTTACCGGGGAAATCTCTCACAAAAAATTCGACTTACAAGATGTTCACTTCGAGTTATCAAGACAGTTTTATAAAGAAAAGTATATAAATGATTCGGGACTTGATTAAAAGTTCGAGTTAGACAATTATTCAACTTATAGGAAGTCGAGTTATCGAGGTTTGACTGTATTAAGAAAAGTTTTGAAGAAAATGAAAAAAAATATATGCATTTTACTTTACAACTGTAAAAGAACAAAGGGCATAAAAGTATGGGCTATAAAGAATAATTATCTGAAATTTAATGAAATGTGTTTGCTTAATATAAAAATAAAAACGTTTTCAGAGACTAGTAGCTACAATTATATTTTATCTAAGATTAACAACTTACATCAGCATTTTGGAGAAACTCACAGTTATTAGGTTTGTTACGTAAAACCTGAAAAAAAAACCCAAGTTGTATAAATGAACACGAAACAAATATGTACTACTAGTCGAACAGTAAAAAATGTTAAATTTTTTTTTATTTCTGACAGAGATAACAAATATTTTGCACATAGAAAACAGTTACAATTTTGCTCATGCTAAAAAAAAAGTAACCAATCACAAATTGTTATTCATCAGTCACCATTTAAGAAAGATAAAACAGAAAAAATGCCAAAAGAAAAAAAAAAGATGAACTGATAATGAATATAATTTTTGAATCTTGTGTACAAAATTAAAGCTTTTGTATTAAAGGTGGCGATACATATAAAAATCAAATTTTTAAATTTCATAAATAGTTAAAATAACATCTAAAAAATATGCCTGTAAATTTTTATAATGAAATTTGCATTATTTATTGATTAAAATCTCATTAAAATGCTTCACCTCAACTCGGCGCTTGAGGGTTTTGTCAAAACTTTAAGCATGTTTATCTAAAAACTACTTTCTCTAAATTGGTGTGCAAGTTAACTCAAAAAGTTTTCACTAAATCCTTATGAAATTTGGTACACGTCTTCTCTATAGTATTAGCTTCTAGTTGAACCTCAAAAATGCCATTTTTTAAAAAAAAATTACAGTTTTTTACCCAAAAATCGTATCCGCGAGGGTCTCAGGAGATGAGTTACTACGGCGGCCATTTTGAAAAAACTAAAACAAAAAAAATCTGATTTCTGTATTTTAATGTATACAAATACTGAATTTTAAAACGATTCATGTATTCCTTTCCTTTTAATAACATCTCTGAAAAACGATCAAAATTCAGGCGGTTACATGTATCGCCCCCCTTAAAAATGTGTGGTATACAGAGCATCAAATCAAAGAAAACAAAAATAAGATAAAAAAAAAACAATTCATTTTAACTAATCTTGTTACTATAATTGTCCCTTTGCAAAACATTTTAAGTTAGTGTTATATTTTTTAGAGTTATCTATCCTTATTTATCACCAAATAAAAAAAAGAGAAATAGCATAATGCAAATGAACTTACAAAATAAACAATCACTGGTATGGCTAGAGCTACGATTGGCAAAAGTAGTGTTTTGCTAAGCTCTTTGTACGTCTGCAAGTAAAATATATTTAATCATTACATTTATTAAGCTAAACCACAGAAAATAACCAATATAGCTGCATAAATAAATGTTAAAAAATAGGTACCAAGTGTATTGGAGAATTTTCTACTACACTTCTGCATTTCAACATTTTAGTGAAGGAAGAAGAGTGTGCGGAAATCTTCCTATAGACTTGAGCAGTGTTCGAAATTGGATAAGTTAATTTAGAAGGAACCTCTGCTACCAACTTAAAAAACTAAGGGCAAATGCACATTCCCCAAGAGCATTTTTAAAGTTGGATTTGCATGATTATAGAATCATCAACGTTTCATGATTATAGGATCACCCAAGTTTCACAATTTTAAGATAACTAGAATTCTAAAATTTAAAAAAATCACAATCAATGATAATTGGAGTAACTGCTGCAGTACTTATAATAAATAAAAAAAATATTATAAATATAAATTAAAATTTGAAAGGAAGAAGAGACGTACTTTTTTTATTTATAATACGAAGTGTTTTAAAATGTTTGCTATAATATTTGAAATTTTAATATTATTACTTAATTTAAAAAAATCTTATCGCTTGCACATATTCTTTCAAGACTTGAGCCCATTTTAAATTTAGCGATTCAATTATTGCGAAGAAAAGCTATTACTTCAAGTGGCAAGAAATCGAATTCCACAGCACAAGTATACAGCATAGTATGAAAATCTTTGTATTCTGTAAACTTTGACTTTAAAAGGTTCCATATATGAGCCTATGAGTGAAAAAAAAGTATCTAGGTAAAAGTAGTAATGTAATAAATATATAAAATCAGTAAACATTCTATATTAATAAATAAATTACTTTAGAAAGCACCATAAACATTAAAAACAACAACTTTATGTTTAATGATTAGATATTTACAAAGTAAAGATGTCATAACTTTTATTGATAGGTTTATCAAATTTTTTTTAAGAATAAATATTTCTTTAAATAGTCATTAAAATGTACACTAAAATGTTAAAATAATTTCTTTGTTTTTTAGTGGCTAAAACCGATTCTCTTTAGAAACTGTATTAATTTGGGAAAAAAGTTCATTTTTAATTCATTCACATTTTTACACTTACATACACTTTCATTGATAATTCAATTTCAACAGACACAGTTAATTTTTTTATTTATATGAAAGAAAAAAAATTCTTACATCATCTTGCACTTGTAATATGGTTGTTAATAATATTTTTATGATCACACATCCAACCAATAAAATTATTCCTTCCACAAACTGAAAAAAAGTCAAATTAGAAGTTAATATACTAATATAACAAGTTAAAAATGTAACAATAAATTTTAAGAGCCTATTAATTTTACTTATAACTTTTCAAAGGGTTAAACATAGCAACAATGCCATTATTTTTTTGGAGAAATAAATAAAAATAATGAAAAAAATCAGTAAGTTAATACATATAAAACCATAGTTACTAACTTAACAGACAAACAAAAAATGTAAAATATATCTATCTTTCAAAATTCAAAATGTACATTTCAAAAATTATTCAATCAAATACTTAAGTTTTTTTTCATTAATTCTTAAAAGAAATTTATGAGTTTAAATATCTTTTAAGAAAATGTATTTTAAGGATCACTATGCATTTATATATTTTTATACAGAAATAAAAGTTATTAAAAAATAACGATGTAAATTAACTTACTATTCTTGCAATAGTATTATTCAGCTTCTTAATGTTACTTTCAAATGAAATTATGACCTATAAATAAAATTAAGTAAAATAAACACCTTCATAGAAAATGTCAAAACCTAAATAAACTCACAAATATTATTTATTACTATTATTGCAAAAACCAAAAATGTGAACACAGTAATACATACCCAGCATATTAAAAGTGTAGACGTATAAAATGATGCAATTAGCATTTTGTTTCCAAACAGGAAAAACACTGCTAAAACGAGACTCATCTGAAAAAGTAAATTGAACCTTAAAAGAAGGTAACTTCTAAATATAAGTATAATTTAGTTTTTTTAAAAAGAAATTAAATAATTACCAGATGCCCTAGAAGTATGTGTTTGAATACATTCGAAGATAGGAAGCCTATCATATATACTCCAAATAATCCCAATATTTGTGTCAATAATGCAAACTGAGCGAACTGAAAAATAAAAGTTTTATTATTAAAAGCAACATTATAAAATTAAGGGGAAATTAAAACATCTAGAGTCCTTCTTTAACTTCCCACCTTAATTCCATGCGATACTTTTTAAAGCACTGCCTTTGGTTTTAAGTTTATCATTTAGCATTTTTTTTTCACAAATTAAAAAAAAAGTCTGATTCTTTCTAAGTTTTTCTAAGTTCTCTCTATTTTTTTTATCTTGCTAATTTTTTTTAAAGAAAATAAATTGAACTTTTTAATAAATAAAAAAAATAATAATGAAAAAGTGCATACTATAATACCCCTAGGAAACTTTATTGTGCAAATAACAGCTTGTTGAAAAACTTAAAATCAAAGGTAGTGTGTCTTAAACACAAAAATAGTATATTTTTGCATCCTGCTAGATAACTTCCGAATGGCTTTTTGAGAATGATCTCAACCATACCATAGTCTCCTACATAATAATGCCTTACGATATTGAGCAAAAGTAAGTAGTCAGCAGTCGGTCGATGGCGCAGGCTCTCAAACTTCAGATGACATGTGGTTTGCGGCATGCTGGTAAAGTAACACACCATGTACTCTGTTTGTTTTGCGATCTAGGTTTTTGCTCCGGTACACAAGTTTCAGAACATTGAACTGAAGTGTATTTATTGTTTTTCCTAACTCATATCCTATCTTTGAAATGTTGCTTATTTGCAGACATTAGAATTTGCTTGATGATTTTTCAATAAAATTTAGATTAATCAAACATTATAAAATTCATAATTTTTTAAAAAACTTTCTATTACGTTTATATTTTTTTAAGAGAGAGAAGAGGATGTATTGTAACAGAGATTTTTACAATGGCCCAAAAGCATCAGGTTATAATTTTTTTTTTCAATAAGACAGTTATAGAAAATGCATAAGAACTTTAAAATTTTGTCAAATATTTGAAATTAAAGTTTAGTAAATAAGCAGTTAAACTATTCAGCAGTTAAACTATTCAAAAACTATACAGCAGTAAAAACTAAAGCAGTTAAAATTGAAAATCATATTCAAATTTCTAGAAAATTTCCAATAATTTATCTGTAATTTTTAAATTTCCCATTTACATGTAGAGAGGAAATTCTGCTCAACTATACAAATTCTGCCTAACTGCCAGTGCCTGATCTAGGAAAACTCAGACTGTTTTTAGGAGCCCCTTTACGGAAAATGTAGTGTATGATTGCCCGCAATGATGGGGTTAGTGGGCCGATGTATTATATTTTTTGATACAATTTCATAGGCTTCCTTAAAACATAGATCAAACCAATCATTTTAGGTCAATGTCTGAGTCAAAGTCAAGCTAAAAATAAAGTGAGGTCACAGAAAATGTTAAAATTTACTGAAATTTTGGGGGTCTAGCACTTAGCATAATAAAAACTATAATTTTGGGGCCCTAGGCACGGGCTATATGGTAGATCAGGCCCTGCTAACTGCTATTTTAAATCTATATTATGGTTTCTTATAATCAGTTTATCTGATAGCTTTCAGACAATTCAAAATCAAATTTTCATGCATTGTTATTGTCGTTAGCGGTATTAAGTCCAATATTGAAACTGCAATGGATAAAATTAAGAAAGGTTTGAATACTTACTTGCCAAGACAACATGAAAAGCAGCGTAGGAACAGCGATGATAACAGAATGGGAGAAAAATGATTTTTGGCACCTGTTAGAATCAAGGTAAAATAATAAAAATATTCAGTAAAAATTGTTAACAAAAAACAATTAAAATTGTCTGCAATATTTGGTACTTGAAATATTAAAACAACTTAAATATCTCAATTTTTTTATTTCTTAAAACACAATAAGATAAAAGTTAGATAAATAATGTGCAAGATTTTTAGTTATTATATTTATGTAAAAATTTTACAATAGTCTGAATAATCATGGCAGTACCTATTGTGTTTCATAACAGTTATCAAAAAAATTTAAAGTGAGAGATATAACTTTAAAATCCAACTCTCAAAGTAGATTTTAAAAATTATAACCACTGATTAGTATAAATTTAAAAATATAATTTTCAATGACTCTTACTTTAGCATGATGGTAACTAACATCATTTGAAATAAAAACAGAGGGTATCCAAAACTTTCCCTTAGAGGGGGTGTCCACTGTACTCTGGTACACTGCAAGAAAAACAAACATACAATTACTAAGAATCATGCACATTTTACTTCGGGAAAATGAAAAGATTTTACACCATAAAACATAAAGTAAGCTATTGTTTCATCTTTTGTACTTAAAATGCTATCAGTTACACACATTTATTTGACTTTCTTTGATTTTTACTGTGTTGAATGGGCAAGATTAGACTTTACACATAGAGTAAAAATTAAGGACTTTTAGGACCAATTTTTTAAAAAAAAATAAGCATTTTTACGGTTTTTGAAATTCGTTTTTGGAAAAGGTATTTACCAAACTGTATGCACATTCAATTGCTAATTTGTTTTAAAATGATTAAATTTGGTATTTTAACGTTCTATAATTGACTGAAAATACAAACCTCTCCATGGTTGAAAAAGAAGCAGGCAGCAGATATTAATCCACCAATTATTGAGTCACTAAAGTGGGATAAAAATACAGAGTTAGTTTTTTTAAAGTGAAAAAAAAATAGATATAAAACACATAGACAAATCTAAAATAGTTACAACTATAGCTAGAAAGTTTAAGTTTTATTTTTACAAAAATCAGCTAATAATACATGGTCTTTTGTGATCTCGTTAAATAAGTTGCCAAGCCTATCAAAGTAGTAGAAAAAATAGCACCAAATGATAGAAATGTGGTTTTTACACTCTAATTGAGATTTTGACTTGAAATTGAATTTTTAAAAAATTATTATTCAATTAGCTTAACTTGATTAAGTGGGAAAATAAAAGAAGCGTAACCTAAGACCAGACTAAATGGTAAATAATAGAATTTCAGTATTATTTTTTAAGCCTATGCTAAGAACAGGTAATAATTTGATAATAACAAAAAAAAAATTAACAATAAAAAATAAATTTGTCTTCAAGTTATCAAGAAATTTGGATTCTTTTTTTATTTGAATGCACTAAATGTGTTTTAGTTTTTTTTAAAAAAATAGTATTAAACAAAATTATAAGATCTAAAATAGAATTACAAAAAATTCAATGAAAAGTTATTTTTGGCAGATGCCTAATAATTTAATTCTAAAGTGCCTATATTATGAAGTTTCCAAATTAAAAAAGTATGTATTTGCCAAAAAAATATTACCTTAAGATTGTTCCAAACAAAAACATCAAAGAACCCACTAAACCATTTAATAGAAACACAAAAGTCACATAGAAGTATGCTGGATCTCCTATACCTATGCAAACAAGGAAAACATAAAATTTAACAATTTATTTAAGAAAAATATCATATAATATGAATAAAATAATTTCAAAGTACAAAAAATCACACAAGTTGTACCTTGGAAGTCATTTTATAATATTTAAAATATCTTGATTTGTGTACATACTTTTAAAAAGATGAGATAAAACAGTTTGAGATTGTGAAATCACTATAATATATTAGAAAGGATTTGTTTCATGTGAATTTGGTCCCCTCAATGATTTAATTCAATTGTAGTAGATTTTTTGTAGCCTTCTTAGTGATCGGGGTAAAGGCAAAAATATTGTTGTTTTTTGCAAACAAGTAAAAAAATACATTGGCAAAAAAATGATAGTAATTTTTATATTTTTAGTTTCAAAATTAAAGAATTTACATAATTTCATTTTAGAAACTAGAATAAGGATTGATAATCTAATATATGAGTTTTTCTTCTGTATCTCATGAAATTAGCATTTAATGAATCAAATGAGGTAAATAATATAGATTTTTTATTATTATAATAAAAGAATTCAATACGTTTTAATTTAGCATTTTTCAAAGTCTCACAAAGTGTTTACAAGTAATAATTTATACCAAAAATTAATAATTGAAAATAATTAATCATATGGTTATAACATTTATACAAGAAATAAAGAGATTTCAATCAATAAAGGTATATACCATCACAACTTTCAATGGGTGGTAAATCGTCTCCTCGTAATACCTGCCAACACTCTTTAATGCTTATATTGAAGAAATTTGCAATGCCTACAATATTTCTATAACTTGCAGCCAAAAAGACCTAAAATGAAAAAAAAAATCTTAGGTATAACTTTTTACAAGGAATTACTTTAAGTTAACAAGCACAACTAACAATGAAAGTTTTTCCTCATGCTATAAACCAACTTCATTGTTAATTATTTAAATTCAAATGATTGTAACTACTAATCATATAAAATTAACAAACAATCTTGTTTCTGTAAAACAGAAACATCATAAAAGCTAAGTTTAGACATAAAAGTACACTGTATAGATAAATAACAATTGATTAACAGCGGTAAAATAATATATCTACAATATAATAACACAAAACATATTAATTTTAAAAAAAATATAATAATAATCTTTATTATTTAAACCAAAAGAAACACATAACAGCATAAATGTGCACCAAGAGAAACATATCCTGTTCAGACGAACAAAAGAAAACTCACATAAATTAGCAACTAAGGAAAACAAAATGAAACAACACAACAGTATAAAATGGCAAAAAGCTGGCACAAATGAAAAGTTACCATGCGTTGGAAACTTTAATTAGTTCTAATACAAGATGAGTGGTGATATTTTAAATTTAAATTATTAGCGGTTAGAGTTAAGTCCAGGGTTCGAAATTCACGGTCGCTAGTCGCAAATTGCATATCCTAGAATTTTGCGACTTCAAAATGAATTCAGTCGCAGTTATAGCGACTAGTTTTCTTAAATGTCAACTATCAACTTTTTAAAGTGGTTTCCAAAGATGTTGCCGAAAATAATCATTTTAAAATCGCAATCGATCTGAAACTGTAGTTTTGTAAGCAATTCTGTGGATTTCTGAAAAGAAATTTTTTCAAAATTTTTTTTCAACAACTTTTCTTTTTATTAAGGAAAAGATTTGGGGAAAATAAAAAGTTTTAAATATAAAATTAGTAAACAATTTAAAATAAAGTCTTAAAATTCTAATTAAAAACAAACAAACTTACTTCTGGATACAGAGTGAACCGTTCCAAGGTATTAATAACTGATGGATATTCTGTAAGATTGTCATTCATAATCTGATTGAGACCGTCCAAAAGACTAGGAGATTCTGTTATTCTCTTATAGTAAAAGTAATACAGCCCCTGAAGGAAAAACGCATGTTGAAAGGACATAAAGCTTAGACAATATTTATATACAATATTTATATATACAAGGATACAATAAGAAAGAAAATTGTCAACTTATAACTTATTTTTATAATATTACACACATTTTACAGATTTTTTTTTATTAACTTTTTGAGGGATATGGAAAAAAAAATGTCTATGGACTGTGATCATCAGTTTTTCATAACAACACTCCTAATATTTTAAAAAAATTAAACTTTATAGATTTATTAAATTCTAAGCACTGAGAAATGCTTTAAAATAATTTAATACACGTAAAAATTTTAATAGAGGTTTGACTGTAGCCCCTTTCAACACATTATGTGCAAGTCAGATTTTTATATGCACTAAAAAGACTTTTTTTTAAAGTGAGACAGCTATCTTATTTTTATGACATTTTTATCAGCAAAAAGTAAAACAATTAATAACTCAAACATTAAAAAAAAGTAGCTGAAAACTTTTAAAACAATTAAATGATCTATTGTTTCTAAACTTTTTCACTTTAGCCATTCACTAAGTTTTCTGCACACAACGCAAGTTCAATGCACTACAACAAAAATAGTAATGGGGGCATTGGTTTTAACTATGGATCACTCAACACACTCAGGGTTAAATTCAGTTACCCCCCTATCTACCCGGGTACGTTGAAACCCGGCAATCACCTAGCGTTATTCCCTACCCCAGGGTGTATGGGGATTATTCTTGGGTCTTACCCGGGTCTCCCCCACTAATCTTGACACATATAAACGTGGCTTTAGTAGCACAAATATGAAATAATATGCATTCATTTTTTATTACAAATCATACCATTTCTGTTCTAAATGTCATTTCTCTTTCCAAAGTAGATAGATGGGAAAAATGTCTGTCATTTTCAAACATAGTCCCTTGATGGTAGCTGAAATATGTATTAAAAATATTCAGTTATTGTATAGCTAACAATCCTAAACAGGGTTACCACTAATTTTTAGTAAAATTTAAGAGGTTTTTTTCAAATAAGAGCTTTTCACAGCAACTTAAAACGAACCAAATTCTACAGTTGCGATCATTTGGACCAACTTCCTGATGTGCAGAAATCAAATATAAATTAAAATACAAAAGCTGAAATTAACATTTTTACAACTTTAGGGGCCCATAAAACTATTTAAAAATTAGGGCGCTTTTTAGTGTTTTTGAAGGCAAGTGAGAACCCTGTTAAAAATGACAATTTTAAGTAATAGTAAGGGAAATTGATGGTCTAAATACCAAAGTTGTTCACTTACCTGTTTAAGAAGCCAAAAAGCACAGCTGCAAACAAAAAAAGATATATCCTTAAGTATATAACAATTAAAAGCAATAAGCATTTGGTACAGCTATAACATAATGGCTGGTCTGTTCATTATCGAGCATTAAAATTTTCGATACCTACGAGCACCACATTTTGGGCATTTCCTTGCTTGGTAATGTAACACAATACGTCAAATCGAGACTGGCAATTATATCATAGCTGTTCCAAGCATTTTGTTTGAACCTAACTATGCATATTGATATAGGATCAATATTTTATATGAATCACTTCTACTTTAAGTTAGGGTCTTGTTACAGGCATGTATGAAAGGAACCTTCACGCAGACAATCTCACATTTTCACACCCTAGCTCTCTTGATTATCATGCATCGGGCAATATAGAAAAGATATTTAGTATTCACATGTAAAAAGGGTTACAGTCCATAGGAGAACATCCCAACATGATTTTTCCTGTCAAAAATTTATAAAAATGAAAGGCATGTAGGAAAATTTTCCAGTGAATTTGACACATTTTTACATTTAGCGATTCTCTGACTTAAAGTAGAAATTAATATATATATATACATATATACATATATATATATATATATATAATATATATATATATATATTATATATATATATATATATATATATATATATATATATATATAATATATATATATATATATATATATATATATATATATATTGGTCATTATATTATTGGTCAGGTTTGACAGACTACAATGAAACTCATGCAGCTTAGTTTATTTGACGTTGATAGAACAATGAAGATTCGGCATGAAGAACAAGGAAGATATATTGCACTGTGCACGGAAAAGTGACCTATCAGTAAAATGCTAGTTTTTCAAAAAGATTTACTGAAGTTCCCCATTGTATTGCATTATAGAAAAAAGATAAGGATTTGCTTACTGTATTCCAACTATTTTACCGATTGATTTAATATTTGCTGAAATCGCTAGATATTTAAATTTTGAATATTATAGCCGTTACAACTCGAAAAGTGATATTTGTCTGATAGGTTACTTTTCCGTGTACGGTGCGATATGGTTTAACTTTATCTATAAATGGGATTGTGCATGATTTCTGTTTTGATGTTGAAGTCTTCATGTGACCTCCGACCAAATTTAAGGCTGTTTGTTTGGTGTGCTAATGGGTAAAAAATGGTCTAATAGTTTTGATATTAAAGGCTAATTATTAAAGGTTGTCTAAATAGTTTTGATATTGATGGGCAGTAAAGTAAACTGACTGAGTACCAGCAGTATATGGTGACCATATATTACGAAAAATAGTTTTATTTAAAGGACATGAACCTAAGAATTACAAATCGTCTGAAATAGGTGCATAATAAAATAAATGGTCATTTTTTTTTCTCTAAGCACAACTCACAGCAACTTAATTTGGGAGAAAGTGCTACAAAAACTATGTATGAGAAACACATTTAAAGTAGCAGTGAAATGAAGATTAACATTAAAAATATAATCGCTATTTTTATTTCGATATAATGATTAATGAATGAAAGTAAACAAGGTATACCGAAACCGGCAATGGTAAAAGGACGTATTCCATCAATTTTAGATATACGTCTTGTGATGGAAACATTTTCCGACGGTATAGATGGATCTGATACATTTCTTTTGAATTTATTTTTTAAAATGATGTTATCTTTTTTCACATTTAATTGAGAATTGCCGGATTTGACAGGACGTTTGTTTACTCTTTTAGCCATGTTTCTGTTCTCTGGATGTCGGTTCAGTTCAGTTCTGCTGAATCTTCTAGCCTAACCAAATATTTAGTTTTAAATCAGGCTGTGGCAGGCTTTACTTATAGAACAATTGATTATTTGAATTTTAAATTCTAATGAGTTATGAGAAATTATTTCAGTTGAGTTGAGTTGAATACGTCGCACTAGAGCTACACGATGGCTATTGGCGACAAGCTTCGTAATTTGAAACCACAGTCAAGTGACGAGCCAACATCTGAATCGGCTCCCAACGCCACTTTTAACCTCCAGCGACCTGGCGTCCCCATTTGGGGACATTGTTTAAAACCTCCCCACACACAATTAACATGTTAATTAGTTCCGACATTGACCTGGTCCGATAGAAGAAGATCCAAATATCAGTTTTCAGCCTTTGATTACTGGTATCAGTCATTTATTTCTATAAAAAATGAAGTTGAATGATGGGTCAATACGATATTAGAGTACTTAAAAAAATTAATTTAAACTTTTTTTCAAACTTTTCAAAAAGTTATTTTAGTGGTTAATTTTAAAGGTATTTTGCATTAAAAACAATATTAAAATAAACTGTTAACTACAAATAAGTGATACGGCCTTTTTTTTTGGCATTTATAGCAAAAAAATGTGTATTTTTAGAGCTTAAGGCGTGTCTCTCAGTAACTATTAAACATAATTTTAAAAAAATTTCTTTGCAAACATACTTTTTAGCATATATTTGTATGAAAAGTATGTTTAGATTAAGAATATACGTGCAGGATTTTGCTCGGGTCTTAAGAGGTTATGGGCGACATCGTACTCGGCGTCGAGACTTTGAAGCATATTTAACGTGTACTTCCTCTACACGGGGTATTATTCATTGGACTTTTATCTGCACATACCATTTACATACCGGCAGTTATTTTGGAAATGCCTGGTCCGAACATGGGACCTTTCGTATGCAAGGCAAGCGCCTTACCAACTGCCGACTGGACTCCACCCTCCCCAGCCTCGGAAACTATTTTTAACCATATAGGGTTGTTTACACACACACACACATGTGCTTAATACAGTGGCGGATCTATAATTTTTCTGAGGGGGGAGGGCGCAAATAGAAAAAAATTCTGGGGGGAGGGGGGGGGGGGATTAATTTTTTAAATATTATTTTTTAAATTAAAATTATTTTAATTTTAATCTTTTTTTATTAGAATTATTTCCAATTAAAAATATTTTTAACTTAAATTATTTTTTTTAATTGTAAATGACTTTTAATTGAAATTAACTTTAATTATAAGTGACTTTTAATTAAAATTTTATTTCCATTTAATTTTCCATGGTAAATACATATTTTTACTATTATTTTTTTTTACTAATTACTATTTATGAACTTACATTACTTCTTATTTTACATTTAACTGTTTGATTTGGGCTGGAGAGCTTAATCAGTTAAGGCGTTCGCCTTGCATGCGGAAGGTCCCAGGTTCGGGTCCGGGTATCGCCAAAATAACTGCCGGCCTATAGAACGGCCCGTGCAGCCAAAAATGTCCGACGAATAATCCCGCGTGTAGAGGGAGTGAACGTTAAATATTTCCTAAGTCCTGACTCTGCGTACGATGTCGCCCTTAACGGTTGCGTTAGGTGCCTACTCAGGCGTCTTCTGGTCACTTGATTGTGGTTCTAAATTATGACGCCCGTCGCCAATGGCCTTTGTGTAGCTCTAGTGCGACGATAATTCAAACTAACCTAACATACCAATGTTTGTATTGTTAAATAGATAATTAATGCTTTTATAAATTAGTGTATACAACAACAGGTTTGAAACTTATATTAGCAAAGTATTTCATAAAAATAATAAATAAAAAGTTAGTTCACACAAATTTTTTAAGATGCGAAGTAGCCAACAAATAAACAAAGCAAACAGTGACTGTATATCTTGAAAATCACATAGTAATTTGTAGAAACTAACTAATTAATTAAACTAAACTAAAAACTAAACTCCTCGGCGCAACAGCCTATTGGTGGGCCAAGGCCTACCGTGCCCAATTCAGCTTTTGTGACCAAGGGCTCTGGGGTGCTAGGTATATGTCCCGGTTAGGTGGTCAACCTAACGCGGGACCCCTAGCTTTATTGCGACGATAATTCAAACTAACTTAGCCTACATGATAGTCTTTAAAATGCCACACCTTCATAAATATTATAAGTATGAAACTTTAAAAATGTTAACGTATTATTATTTTTTTTTTTAATATCATTGAGACAATTGCAAGAAAATCTTGTTAAAAAGCACTTATTGATTGAATATAGAAGTTTATAACTTACTCTTATTATCCAATCTTGCTCTTATGAAAATTGATGGTAGAGAAAAAGCGCGAAAACTCCTGAGTTGACCTGAGTTGTATACCTCGACTTTAATTCATTCCTCGTTAGGTTGGACCCTAAATCTACTATATTAGAACATTAGACTTTTATTCCGATTATCAATAGTTGAGCGTCGAAAATAAACCTTTAATAAAGGTATTTTCTCTCTTTTTTTTTAAGAAGTTAAATATAAGTTTAAGAAGTAAAATATAATAAGTTATTGCGTACACTGTTAAAAATATCCCTGGAAAATATCGGACAGAGAACGTTTAATTACAATTATTTTTAATTAACATTGTTTTAATTAAAATTAATTTTGAATTTATTTTTTCCATTGTAAATGCAGTTTTTTACTATTAATTTAGTATGTATTACTGATTACATTTTATAAACATTAATTAGTTTATATTTTACATAACTCATATTTGTATTATTTAATAGATAATTAATGTCTTATTTTTTGAATAAAAATGAGGTTGTTTCACGGAGGATCTGGCAATAGCTCTGCGGTTTTGTTTTCATGTCTCTCGAATTACTGTTGTTTTGGTATTCGGGAGTGAGTTTCCGAAGAGAATATTTTAGTTGTTAATTTTTTTAAATTCCAACTTCTTTCAATGCAAGATTTCCTTGACAAATGATTAAAACAACCAACAGTACAGCAAGAAGTTGTAATTTAGAAATCTCAATCTCGAATAGCAACAAAAGTAATTTGAGAGACACGAAAAACAAAACCGCAGAGCTATTGCCAGATCCTCCGTGAAACAACCCCTTTAAGGGTAACAATTAAGAAAAATTTAATTATAGAATGTTTTTATTTAAAATTTAACAACTTAGATAATTTAAATCACCTGATTTGTTGTACAGAAATTAAACGACAAGCTTCTTCTAATATTAAATTTAATTATAAAATGATTTGTGTATAAATAATTTTAACATTTATTTAGTTTATAAAAACAGTAGTATATTTAACATATTTCAAAACTTAATTATTTAACTATACTGGTAGTTAATGAACACATTTAATTAAATAGTAATTATTAAAATATTAATCAATATTCTATCTAAATAAAAAAAAACATTCTTGATTTGCATAAGAAGTTGTTATGTATCCATTTTAAATAACTACAACTATGGCAACCAGTCGCCAATAGCCCTCCTATAGCTCTAGTGCGACGATAATTCAACATAACCCTCATCATTTATGTCGTTAAAATATATAAAAATAGTAGCTAGTTTTTATAAAACATGTACTTAAATTTTAAACAGCAATTAAAATGTAATGAAAACAGAAAGCTTATTATAAATATTAAATACATAATACATCTCAATGAAATAAATGTTAATCGTGCAACAAATCGCAGTTTTTGATGCATTATCATTAATCTCGTGAATCATTTTAATATCATTGAGTACAGGAAATATCAGAAAATGTTATAAATTGGAACTTACTCATTGATTAGATGAAAAAACCTAAAAACTATTCTTCTTACTCTTACTCGTATGACATCTATTTTGATCCTATAAATGTAATTGAGACATACGAGACAAAAAGGCGCGAAAAACTCCGATTGAAGCATTGAGTCACCTGCTTAGACGCCACATTTATTCCAAAAGAAAAAAAAAACCACATGTAATATGGTCTCTTTGGTTATCAGTTTAAAAAATCCAAGTAAAAAAATCAAATCTTGTCGCACGAAACAAGCAACTCATAAAAAAAAAACAGTACAAATGAAAAAAAAAATCGACGCCACACGATATTTTTTCAGACTTGCCGTTTTCTTATTGTAACCGATTCGACGCGTTTTTCCGTTTTCTTCAAAACACAAGCTTTAAAAAAAAAAAAAAAAAAAAGTGTTATGCAAAAGCCGTAAGATTTATTACGCCAGCTGCAAATGTTTAGACATTTTTTTAGAACGATTTTTAAATGAAATTCATAATATTGGTCACGTTGGCTCCACCGTTCGTCATCGGTAGTTTGCTTTTTAAGTATACTATAGTTTAGTTTGAAATATCGTCGCACTAGAGCCACACGAGCGCTATTGGCGACCGGCGTCATAATTTAGAACCACAGTAAGGAGACGGAGCCGACATTTGAGTAGGCACCCAACGCAACCGATAAGGTAGAAATCGTACGCAGCGTCGGGACTTTGGAGCAGATTTAACGTGTACTTCCGCTACACGGGGTATTATTCGTCATATATTTTTGGCTGCACGGGCCGTTTATAGGTCGGCAGTTATTTTGGCGATGTCCGAACCCGAACCTGGGACCTTCTGCATACAAGGCGAACGCCTTAACCGACTGGGCTCCCCAGCCTCTTAAGTATGCAATAACTTTAAGGTTTCGGTTAACCGTCTTTATATCTTTATGGTCAAAACATATATTATTAATATTATGGCTCTTTGGAAAATTTTTATTGTTGACAAAATTTTAAATTGACTACATTAATTTGTGTCTGACGCGTAACAATAAACATACACATATTCATACTCGCTACAGATACTTTACAGTAGAAATTGCGATAGAAAAAAGCGCGAAAAACTCCTAACTTATAGTATACTTATTTCACTTGTATTAAGCAAAATAAAACCCTAAAAATGAAATTAAAAAAATAGTCATAGTGGAATTTCTTTGATTTATTAACGAACAAATTGCACTATTATACTTGAAAATGAATTCAAATATATCTGTCAATATTTTATTTCTATGTTTTGTTTATACTTCCTCCCTATTTGAGAGGATAGTCGTCGCCATAAAAAATGTATCTAAAATCTTATTCCCGCCAAAATTGCGATTGGCTAAAAAATAAATCCGAAGGGGGGGGGGGGGGATTTCTTCTTTTTTTTAACATTGCGTAATAACCTGTTCCCCCAAAGCGCCCGAGCCGTAATATTTTTTTCTATGTTCTAGTTCTAAGTTGAGAATGCAAGGAGTTGTAGTATAAATATAAATATTTGTAAAAAATAAAAACATTTCTTTACAAGTCGATTTTATCTAGTATGAATTTTAAGATTTTGGGGGGGGGGGGGGAAATTTCCCCTTTTCCCCCCCCCGTGGATCCGCCACTGCAGTATACAGGACAGAGATTCCAGTCACACCCCGTTAAAAAACTCATGCCCATCATTTCTATAGCTAATAGATGAGCTATAAAACTGTAATAATACGGGAATCGCCCTAACTTTCTAACAGTGTAAGGCAGGGGTTCCCAACCTTTTTGCACATACGTACCACTTGACCTTTTGAGAAATTTTGGCGCACCACCAAACCAAAATATTTTAATAAACGTGTAATATTTACCCTTCTAAAAGTTTTCAAAGGTTCTTTAAATTAAATTCATGAGAACACTTCATACTTAATGGTTATGGTTAGATATTTGTTTATTTATAACATGCGGTTAATAAAGGAGAAATAAATAGATTAAAATGGTATCAATTTACAGTTTTATTTATTACCTATATTTCTAAAAACATACAAATAAAAATATAGTACAAACTCACCAAAAAATTAATCATCATACAAATTATACTTTTATAGTCTTTAGTTCGAAACTTGTTGTTTGCCTGTGATTAAAATATCAACATTAGGATTAATAGGACTTATTTTCACTCTTAAGTCCTCTACAACACTTATTCTACTTCTATGTTTATTTTTTATGTGCAATAGTTCAGAAAATCACTCTCACACAAGCACAAGCAACTCGTTACAAATGTCATCAAAAAGAGCAGAGCTTCAAAGGGTGCTAGGTTTTACTTACGATCCAGATGTTGATTAAAGATTTCTCTTTAAAATAATGTTAATGTTTAAAATAATTCGATCATTCGATTATTTAAATAATTCGATTTTAATAGAAAAAAGTTTGAAAAATCGAATGATGTGCTTTTGAATATCATAAATGGTTATAGACGATCAGAAAAAAAATTCTAAAGTGATGATGCCAAATGGCATCATTGGGATCTGAAAGGGTTAATAATATCATGTTGCTCACATGACTCACGGGTACCACCTGAAATTTTACTGCGTACCACCACTGGTACGCGTACCACCGGTTGGGAACCCCTGGTCTAAGGGATAAGGCCATTTATTTAGTGGGTCAGACCATTTTCCATGAAATAAGGCTGTTGCCCATAAAAATCGAAGGGCAATTGTTCGTAATTTTACAGTTTTTTTTACAGTGTACTGTATGAATATTTTTTACAAATGAACATAAAAGACCTAACTTATCTTTTATAAATGCAAAAATTTATTCAGAAAAGTGCGTTAGTACGTAGTAATAATGTCTTTTTAATAAAATAATCAGGTACTGTGCGTTGCTACTGTTCTTGAGAGTATTCTATTTTCTACAAGGCGATATCTAGTCGTTAAAAAAACCGCTATAATTCAAACACACCTGACATAATGACTCGGGGTTGTGCCCTTGACTACCGAATGTCTTGACAGTGTTTAACATTGTCCCATCGTTCATATGTTTTATTAAGTTTTTTTTCTGTTCTTTTTTTAGAAACCGAACTTGAAATATTTCCCTAACTGGTAGGGTTTAAGTGATTAAAAGCAGACGTTCATCTCAAAGAGCAGCTGCTCTCCTCTCTTCTAGCCTTTCTTTCAATTTATGTGAAATATGTTAGTAAAAAGTAAGTGTATATTTTAAATTAAAATTGCAAAACGGTAGCTTTAAAACTTTTGTACATTGTATCCTGAAAAAGCTAAGATATACGTATGATGAAAAAAAAGGATATAAATAAAAAGAAAAGACAAATTTAAGTTGAGGGGTGAAGGATAATAATATTTTTATGTAAGTAAATGAAATATTGTTGTCGTGTGGCCAGTGCAAAAATGGAAAAGAAAAAAAATATGTAATTAGAGAGAGAGAGATGGGATGGCACAGTTAAAGTTAGTTCTAAAAGCGTGGAGCACTGGTCAGGCCACATCCACACAGCTTTGTCCGTATAGAGGGTCTCCCGGAAACAGTTCAAGTCGATCTTGAAGAGTGCTGCAGTGATGTGAGGGCAGCTGAAGAGATGCTCGGGATTTAGCTGCGTGACCGCGCAGTGCCGACATTCTGGGTATATTCTTGATCCGTCTGGCAAGATCGGTCGCAAGACGATCACCAGACTGAGGACGATGCACCTCAGAGGCATGAAAAAGTAAATAAAATAAATGGGAATATGGGATAATTGATATATACAAGGACCGACTTACAACCTTAGGGGCCCTGGGCACCAGCAAATTTGGGTTCCCCCAAACATATGTCTTTAAAATATTCGTGTATATTTGCACATCAGTGTTCATGTATTTTTTGTAAATTGATTAAATCTGAGTTTGAACACAATTTCATAGTCAAATTTTCTGAAATTATAATTTTTCCATACTTCATATTTAATGCATATACTTCATATTCCTGAACAAAATTTGGGGGCCCCCTTAATGTGGGACCCCTGGGTACGTGCCCCTTTTGTCCCACCGGAAATCAGGCCCTGAATATACTGAAGGAACAACAGATTTATAATGAAAATTTCTTTAGTTAAAATAAGAGTTTGAATGAGGGCTGTCCCCGAGACAAACGGTAATGGTTGCTCCCTCTCTTCTCATTTGAAAAGTAAGTTTAATTTTGAATGTTTAATTTTGATACTGCTATTCAGTCGGAGGTCAGGAGAAGTTTCGTTACCAAAGTAAATAAATGTCAAGAAATTTTGAGATGTGATAAACTAAACTGTACACCGTTTGGTGTAACATTACTCCATAAAATTGATAGAAGCAAGTGATGCCCTCTAGCTTTATATTGAGTAACGTTACAGCTTAAAAAGGAGCAAACTATCACCAAAACTGACTTTACAACAACGACAACAAAACGGAGTTGAAAAAAAAAATAACATTGGCACCGAAGCTGCCTCCATATTAACGGTGGAATTGAACTGCTTTTAATTTTGTATAATATTGTAAAATTCTGTTGTTGTTTACTGCTTTATACTCAGACTCTCTATACTCATTTCAGGTGAAAGTCCGACTTGTTTTCAGAATTCCAGCTATGCATCCATGGCTAATCAGAGACTCGAGACCGGGCCCACTCGGTGACAACCAAGGGTCATAACCACCATCAGGGCATGATCTAGGAAAACTCAGACTATAGGCACAACAAATTTTGGGGGCCCTCTTTACTTCAAATTGTATGTATGGGCTCGTTATGATGGTACTAGTTGGCTGATGCATCATATTTTTTGCTACCATTTTATCGACTTCCTTATAACGTCGATCAAACCAATCAAGTGAGGTCAATGTCTGAATCAAAGTCAAGCTACAAGTAAAGTGGGGTATCAGAAAATTTCAAAATTTATTTAATTTGGAAGGTCTACAGCATTCAGCATAAAAGAAACTAAAATTAAGGGGCCCGAGGCCCGGCCTAACGACAATTATGGTAGATCAGGCCCTGACCACCATAGTGGTTGGACAGTGGCGCCGGAACTTATTCTTTAACAAGAAATGTCTCTATCTACCCCTTCCCCCCTCCCCCCACTTCCTCTAGATGTTTTAAATATAATATTATATTATTTAACAAATAAGTATTTTTTAGGCAATCAACCAATATTTACTTTTATTAGAAGTTAGTTTTATTTCAATAGTTTAAAAAAAAAAAAAAAAACATATTACCTGCGAGGTAATATATGGAGGTAGAGTATTTTTTTTCTAACTAGGGGGCTCCGCCTCCTGCTCGCTATCGCTCGCCAACCCCCGGAATCGCTGCGCAATTCCATTGGCCGCTTCGCGGCCGGCTCGCTGGTGAACGTAACTTTTCCAACCCAACTTTGCACAGGCCTATGCATATTTTGCCATCCAGGTCTGTATCTATGACAAAATTATGTCGAGCCTTGGTAATATAGTTATATTCAGCCGCAAGCTCGAACCCTTGGATATTGCTGCGCAATCTGACTGGCTCGCAAGCTTGCATTCTTGGATTCTTCCTCTACGCCTCCTGCTCGCTATCGCTCGCCAACCCCCACAAATTCGCAGACAAAAGGACACATTCTTACCGAGAAAGAATTTAACCACGTGATATTTTTCATTAGTTCGTGTTTGATAAAAAAAAGGGAAATTTTGTGATTCCACTTTAGCAGAATTAACCTAATAAAATAATTTTGTTATAAAACATGTTTGTTTATTGAAAATGTTTATTAGAGTAATTGTTATGTTAAATGTTAATTTAAAATAGTTTTGTCATAATTTTTTTTGTTATAATCTATGATGACATTTTAAACTAAAACAATCTATAAACCTTCTATCTTGCTATAATATATTTTAAGGCAAAATCATTTTTATAATAAAAAAATATGTAAACCTTTTCTATATATAAACACAAAACCAAAAAAAAACCTTGTTCATTTTACTGAAAAGATATATTTATATTTGCCTGAATTCTTCCACGTGTAAAGCAACTTTTGTAAAAAGAACAAGTTAAATAACTGTTCTTTTTAAAAGAACAGAGCAGAGAGCAACTGTTCTTTAAAAATAACGTAACAAAATCACGCATTTCTGATTATTTTTACCGTGGTGTTTTGCTGAAAAGGACTAAGTTTTCGTTTTTGGCTGACTTATTTTTATTTTTAATTAAAAAACTAATTGGAAATTTGAAAAACAAAAAAGCAGGCATCGAGGCATAAGGGAGACACACCTTCCCAAAATTTTTTGGACTTCTAACATCAATATTTCATCATGTTATGGCTGCTGACACTTTAAAAGCCTATACTTTAACATAGAGAGAAACTAATTTTTATTTTTAATTAAAAAAATAATTGGAAATTTGAAAAACAAAAAAAAGGCATCGAGGCATATGGGAGACACAACTTTCCAAAAATGTTTGGACTTGTAACATCAATATTTCATCATGTTATGGCTGCTGACACTTTAAAAGAGCTTAATATAGAAGGATTGTTGCATTAGTATAAGATCAAAGTGGAAAGGCAGTATGGTTGAAAATACAGTATCTTAGGCTTTGTTTTGGATATTTGTTGTGAATTTGTACGAAAAGTTTTGAACTACAGGGTGTTTCATAAATCCCGGTACTCTTGCTTTGAAAATCACTGTCTGTTCTGAAGGTAAAATACCAAACAATTTGAGAAAAATAATAAACTTATAACAGGAGATAAAATTAAAAAATTCCTAATAGAATACGCACAGTGATTTTCCAAAGCCAGAATAAAGTGACTTTTGGGACACCCTGTACTTATATAAAAAAACATTTCAATGTTACCGACTAGAAAAAGAAGTTGTGTTTAAAGAGATTAGTTTATTTGTCAAATGTCTGAAATTAAACAGCTATTTGGAAATATAAAATGCAGAAAGCAAACAAACTGTTTTATCTATATATAGAAACGTTAGTTAACATTAAAAGTTAATATTTAGAACAAAAAGATATGCATATAATGATACATCATTAATTATGCCCATATGTTGATTTCCTTTCAGTTGTTTTAGAAAAAAACTCTTCAATTATATTCTCAATGTTTATATTTGATGTTCGATCAGAGTGTTCATACAGCAAAGCAGTATGTGTTAAAAGTTTTTTTTCGCTTTTTCATGCTTCTTAAAGCTCTGTACGCCATTTTTCCATTTTCGGAAACCAAGAGACAGAAAAGCTTTTCCCATATTTTGAGAAAACTCTTGTCTAAACGCTTGAGACTTATTGCATTCATAACACAGAACATAGTCGCCTTGCTCTTCATAATGCAACCAAGGAAATTGGCAAGATCTATTGCCATCTTTAGGAAATTTGACTATAAACTGCACAATATAAACTTACGATTTGTTTTCTGAATCATTTTTCTACATGTATAGGTTACTGAAAATAAAATATTTTTACAGTTATCTTAAAAATTTGTTAAGAAATATAGATTTAATTTACTTAACAAACATTTAATTATTAAAAAATTAACCTACGCTGATGATTCAGTGCTTAGATTAACACATTTTAAAACATTGTTTTAACAAACCAATTTTTGGTAAACATTTCCTTTACCTTTCTCCTAAATTATGCAATAGATTTCTTGTCAATTAACTAAATTTAAATATTTACATAACATTAAAACTTTTTAATTAATAAAAAATTTGGACTATAATAGGGCTTTTACAACCCGAGTAAAGTAACGAGCCTTTTTTTTGTATTGAATCCTTTTGTCCGAATTTCTTGGACCTGTCCCTGTGTTCAGATAGTGGAATGCGATACCGAAAATTTTCCTGAAACATGGGACATTAGGCCATTACTGCAGACCCCCAGTAGGGGAATGTGTATACGTGTTATCTTTCTCGGTGTGGTGTGGTTGTGGGGTAGGATATGTGACACTTTTGGGTTTGATTCTGTGGAATGAAAAAAACCCCGCATAACATATAATCTGTGCAAAAGTTGGTATTGCAGCTGCCATACCTGCCATACCGATTCCGGCCCCACTGCAAAAGCTAATATGGCAACTACCATAACTGCCATACTGGTTCCGGCGCCACTGTGGTTGGAGGGCGCTCACAGATGTTAAGTGTGTTACATTTTAATATTATTAAAGAATGCATGTAAAATAACAGTATGCCCTTTTCTTTGCAATCCCTATGCGACACTCAAAGGCCCGTGACAAGCACATGGACTGTCAGATCACGTTGTGCGGCTTTATATAATCGTCAGGGGAGGTCCCACTATTGTCCCACACATGGAACAAGCATTGGAATATAGATCAGATCTGGGTACTTAAACCCTGGCAATCTTTTTTCTTGTTTTATTTGAATCTTTTTGTCTCTAATAAGATGCATGGGTTCGAAGATTTACTAGGTGAGTCGTTTGCTGCTTAGTGTGCAGAAGGGGTCAGTTTTGACCTTGTCTGGATGATTAGTTGCCCTTTTCTAAAAGCCTATCTTTAAATGAAGGTGACACCTTTCTACATTCAAATATTATCAGTTTAGGGTATTAATAGTTTAAATTTTGAAGTCGTGCTACAGATTTAATCTTTTGGATTATAAGTTTGTGTTTGTTTATTCTTACAAATTGTTGGTATATAGTCTGCCTGCCACAACTTAGCTTGTTGGTATAGTCCGCTTGCCACACTTTGTAAAAAGGTAGAGAACCTCAGGGCCGTAACTTCAAATTTTTATTGGGGAGGGCGGGGGGGGGGGAGACGACGTTTTGGCGTCCTCTTAAATTAGTTTTGATGCCTCATAATTTGTTTTAAATATTATTAATTGGTGTAGTAGTACTAATTATTAACTCCTAATTACGTTAATTAGTAATTATGAATAAATTGAATTACTAATTAAATTATTATAAATTTTTATTTCATGTAATTAAATTAACTGCATAAAATTTATTTGTAAATTTATTTAAACTTAATTTAAAACTAAATTTGAAAAAGTAAACATTACTTCAGTTAAACAAATGACGAGAATTATTAATGATATAAAAATACAACAAATCATCACTTACCTTTTATGCTTTGAAGACTTTCGTAATTAAAAGTACGGAGTTTTATTTTGTAAAATTAAGTAATTTTGGTTATTTAATTTAAATAACCAAATTGGCCGGCAGCCATGTTGAGATCTGTTTGATGAGTTTTGTAGAAAAAACAGTACTAAAATTGCGTTGTTTCAGAAGCTGTTATATCGAAGTCAAAGGCTATAGTAGCTTTTAGAATTTTTTTATACGTTGTACTTTTGTTATTCATAAAATATATAGAATCTTTTTTTTGGGAACTTCAATTTCTCTTTATCCAATTTTTTTTTATGTCAAACTCAATTTTTCGTAATAAACACTTTTAAGTGGCCCGTAATTAAGTATTAGTAGTTAAAATAATAAAACACTTAAAAAGCTCAAATTTACTAATTTAGTAATTTTTAATATAATTGATAACATATATTTTTAATTATTATGTAATTATTCATTTATTATGAAGACGAAATACGAATTTTAATCTACTCAATAATCTTTTTAAAAACAGTTTAAAAAAAAACCCAATGTAGAATTGAATTATGGGCCATTTATTATAAGTGTTTATTGAGAAAGATTGGGTTTAACACTTTTTTTTCGCTGATTAGAAATGGAACTTACCAAAAAAAAAATTAATAGTTAAGTAATTATGAAAGTACTATCAACGTCTAAAAAAATTCAAAGAGCTAATAGCCATCGACTCTGATACAAACCCCGCAATTTTAGTACAGTTCTATTCTACATAACTCCCCGAGCAGACCTCAGTATAACGGAAAAAATGAGTCAGCTCTTCACTCCCCGTGTCTCCGGAGACCGACTCATCTTGAAAGTGTGTGAGAGCGAAAGGAGCCCATACCCCCCCCCCTTCCCCGCCCTTCTTGGATCTTATTTCCGTACTGGACCCTCAAAAAACGCTCAGTCTGGGCCGTTGTTTACTTCCTCTAAACTACAAGTCCCTCTTGCCAAAAGCAGACCCCCTATCCTACAGGGTTTTCTTTATCTTAGGTCATAAATTCCATAACCCCAAATGTTTAAATGGTTGCAAAAAAAACTTGGATCTTCCCTTCTGAACGTAGTTCTACAGTAGCAGTTCAGGGAATTCCATGGAGAGGGGCTGATCAGTGAGAGGGTGGAATTTTGCTTTCCAGACCTTCCTTCGGACTGAAGCGGTAAGAATTTTCGAAGGAATTTGGTCTGAAAAAATGGCGGGAAGAAATTACTGAAGGAAGTTTTCAGAGGGCGCCCAAAATGAAATATAAAATAAGGACTTTTTTTTTTACTTATTTTTGTTAAATAATTGTTTTAAAAAGTTATAACTGTTAAAAACATCAAAGAGGACGCCCAAAATGGCACCCTCTTCAAAAATTATTGGGGGGGAGGTGAGAAGGAGGAGGCTCCCCCTCTTTCCCCATAAGTTACGGCCCTGCGCTTGGCGATCCTGCGGATTGTTGGGTTAGTTTGGTTGGAAATAATGTGTCACACTAAAACTACACATAGGTTATTAGTGAAAGGAGGATTATAGTTAATTGCTGAAGGTCGTCATCAATTGCATGTGCATTTCTTTTCTATCTTGACTTGATGGTGAATAGATTTGCATCTGTATAGAATGTATTATTTACTATATGCAGTATCACTTCGGGCCTCGGGGAACGCTATAAGTTAAAAAAAAAAATAGCTATGCAATAATAGTGAACCTGCATGCAAGTTCGAACTGCCCTTCAGTTGAGAAACTGTTTCTAAACTTTAAAGAAATATGCAGCTGCAAAAGTAATGAATCGCCAAATATAGTAACTCTGGCTGAAACCAAAATCTTCCTTACCCCTTTTCGTTTTACAAGTGATAGTTTGGACACGTCTAAAACACACGTCACAGATGGCAAGAAGTTGTGGGAGGACTATAGTTTAAATAAGTTTAAAAGTGAAAGCGTATTGTTGCCAACGTTCGGTGCGCGGAACTTGCAGTACTGCGACATCTTTCTGTGGTCAGATATCATGATTGTTCTTTCGTGGATTACGAAAGAGTCATCGCAAATCAAGACTTTTGTGACTCACCGAGTCGCAACTTGACTTGACGTCAACGCACCAGTGGAGACAAGTCCCCACTCTCCAAAATCCAGTAGATTTGGCATCTAGAGGACTTGATCCAGACAAGCCAGACAAGCTTGACCCAGAACAACTTGTGATTCGAAGGTTCAGATTTGCTAAAGAAGGATGTTTACTCCACAAAAGTAATTGCTCCTCCAACATAACAAGAAAGCTTTAATAATCAGCTGAAATACTTTGACTCTAGAAAAATAAATTGTTTTAATTTAACAGTTGGCTCATTCATTGATGATTTACTAAAGTTTGTCAGCAAATATGTAAGGTTAATCCATGTGTATCAAGTTTTATTCATAGGTTTCTTTATCCATCCAGGTTACGAAGTAACATTCCACCAAAGTCTTACAGTGCACATGCCATTGCGACATCAATATTATCATCCTTTTTTTTTATTATCTTTGTTGACAAAAATTTCCCTATCCTCATAGCGAACCATTTTAAGAATATAAAATAATTCTTGACTGGAAGTTTTTTTATTTTATTTTTCGTCTAATTTAATGTTAATTTCAAAACAAAATATTTAAAACTAGAGAAGAAATGAAAAATGGTCCAATTGATATCCCATATCATAATACTTGTAAATAAAAATTATAAAAGTATATGATGCTACATTGCATAAGTTCTCCCTATGCTTGGATTTGAAGACAAGGCCATCTTATCTTCAGAATAGAAATTTTTAAGGTATTGTGAGGATCGGAATCTTTTATGGCATATTTGACGCTGATATAAATAAGAAAAGAAAATGCAAAAGTTTATATTCTACATTTGTTTATGTTTTAGTTTGCTTTTGTGTAAAAGCAATCTGCCTTCGACATAATATTTGAACACTAGACGACCTTTGTTTGAACTATAAGAAGAAGTAAAAATAAATAAATATTAGTTTCCGGGAAAGTGATGGATGACACATCATGTCACAGAAGAAAGAGATTACTTTCATGCACTTTTTTACCGCATTTTCTCTGAAACATTGAAGATTAAAAATATTTGAAGAGACAGACCAATTCTAAAGAAAAGAGAAGACTATTCAAACACATGCTCAAGGTTGATTCTAACCTATTCTCCTCTGTCCCGAAGACAGGACTATAGGCCAAATCGAAGGACCTCCCTATTGAAATATTCCTTTTGTTTGCAGAAGAACCATCTCTTGATGAGAAGCCATAAACATTTTGACAAGTATACCCACCTGCGCCACCACCTTTTATCACCCAATATACCTGCTTGGTATTCTCCGCTGCAAGCTATTTTCCGATCATGACGATAGGATTTAACCCCTACATCCCCTTATGCAAAAAGATGATTTACCCGGGCAGTAATTCGTTAATACCCCTGCCTCGCATCTTTAGAGCAACAATGGATTAAATCCAATATGAATATTTTCAGTTAGCCATATGACGGTTTTACTTGTAGAATGTAATTATGAAGTGGGTTGTAAACTCATTTCTGTAAAATTGAAACTTTTTTTTACTGTTTATAAAATCGGATATTAGATTTCAGTTGACGACTAATCACGTTTTGTTGCTGAATTGCTCTTCTATAAAGTTTACGTTGCGGACTTAAATTAGTGTGGCTCCCATTCAGAGTTATGTGGCGTGATTCTTCAGTTTCGAACAGAAGCCATGCCACAGGGCAGAGGTGAATCCGCAATGGACCTTCTCGTATTCTTCTATCCCTTTCGAACACCTGCAAAAATGTTCCACTGTAATAGGGTCTTTTGCCCCTGGATGGCTGTCATTTGCAATCTTTTAAAAAAAGTGAAGAGATTTTCGCTTTTTGTCGGCGACACTGATGGATTGTGGCCGTTTCGCCCACGATCTGGTCGGACCCCCTGCGACGTCTTTTCCAATGTCAAGGGCACGGGTTCGTTGGTATCTGTGTGAAATGGCTTATTGCTTTTACTCTATCTACGTCATTCTTCTGTTTGGGATTTGAAACTTGAATGAATTATAAAGAAAACTTTGAATGAGTTAGGGCTTGATTCCACAGCTAGTTGTTCGTGTCCAAGGTTCGCACTTTCACAGTGACTAATTGGTTAGTTTGCCGTGTAACTTAAGCAACCAACCAATCAGGCGACGAGAAAATGCGAACCATGGACATGAACCCTACTGGAATGTAGTCCCAATGGAGATATCAAAGGCCAAAGCCACCCAAAAATCAACAACGTTTCAACAATAAAAAGTCGTTTAAATCACGTATTTTTGATCAAATGAATGATCAGTAAAACTGGTGTCTTGCCCTCATTTAAAATGAATCAGAAGAAATACTCTGAATGCCTTTGCAAATGTTGTTGTCAAAATTCTTGGTTCATGCAGTAACTTAGACTAATAGATTACAATGTCGAATTCATTTTGTCGATAAAACGTCAGTATGACGGACTTTCTTCACCAACACCAAAAGACCGTGGAATGTTTCGCCCACGATTGTAGGAGCTCTGGGTTGACATTTGTGCTTCTTTTCATGGGAATAAAAGGCAGTCCTTTCCAATGTCAAGGACAACGGGTTCATTGATTTTTAGCGTGAAATGGCTTGTTGACTTTATGCTTATTACTCTACTTATTTTTTTAGTTTTAATTTAACAGCTTAAAGCAGTTAACAGTATATTCTAGGTATATAATTTCAGTTTTATTATGACTTTGAGATGCTCCATAAGTATTTTCCCTTGTCCTCGCGCTTTGCAAAGGGCTTCTCGATAATATATAGCAACAAAATTTAAGAAAACATTTAATTTTAGTTTAGAAGGTAGTTTAAAACAAGTTAAAACTAATTTAAATCAAACAAAAAATGTAGCACATGCATAAGAAAGTTTAATTGTAGAAAAAGCTATTTTAGATCAAGTAAGATTGAAAATGTAAAAATGGTGTCCCTCTTATATAAAAAAGCTTCAATAAATGGTAAAAAAGACGTATTTAAGACCTTCATCAACGTCGAATGAATTGGAATGATTACTTTTTATTTAAAAAAATAGCATCATTTTGACTGACTTTGATGACCAAATATTGACCCGAATTCTGATGTTCGTGAAATATTTACGAACGTATTGTGTTCTGTGATGGCATGGTTTGCCTTGCAGCCTTCCCAAAACGTTATGATAGTTTGTTTAAAATACAGCTAACAGTTTTTTTGCTTCTCACGGAAATTATGACGTTATGAGCAAAAAACCATTTATGACATTCGATGGCATTTTTTTTAATGACTTACGATTTTCACAAAGTATTTAGCAGTCGCCCTTCCTCTGGATCATCTAATATGTCCCCCTACAAAAAATGGGTCTTCAAGATGTCATTGAAGATATTTAAGCCTGCTTTAGGATGGCTTCAATATCTCTTTCTGTGCAAATTAAGCTTTGGCGTACACTTCGATGGGTTTCAAGATTAATGTTATGAAGCAATCTATAATAACTTGCAAAAGAAATATAAAATACAGCTTCTACCAAGGAAAATAAAACTGTCCACCAACAGTTCTTCACATTAACATTAAGACCACTTGGTATTCATTTATTTGAAAAAATTTAAACTAATACAATATGTTTCATTGAAAAATCTTTCGTCTTTAGAGTAATATATTTAGTTAACCGCATGTTCAAGAGGAGAATGAAGGGTTGGGGAGGGGGTCCAGACGCATGCAAGAAATTTTGCCTCCCCTGTTCCATAACCACCAAAACGTAGCAGGTTAAGGAACCCAAAAATCACATTACCAATATTCTAACCTTCTAGAAGGCACGAAAAAAATCTTCTTGCAGATAAATTAATCTCTACACTGTTCACTTCCAAGAATAAGTTCTTTAAAAAAAAAAACCCTCAGCGGTATTCTAATACGCTTGTCATCCATGCAGGTATGCAAAGTTGAGAGGAAAAAAAAATACCAATAAATTAGACGACAGCTTCTAGACTGCATGGCTACTGCCCCATGAGGAGACTCGCCAAATAAAAATAAAATCCTGGACACGTTTTCTTCTCTGTCCGGTTAATCAACGACTGCTCTTCGACCCCGGTCCATTCATAAAGTGGCCGGTTCATTGGTGATTCTGAGGCAGTCGCTTTAAACAAGTTGCGCCTTTTTTTTTTTGCATCTTCTTCTATTTTATGGAAACCGCAAGTTGGTTTATGATGTGTTTATTCAATATCCGGTTCGTTCGTTTTTTGGGCTTTGTTAGGGATTTGAATTTTTTTTTATGTGGTTATTCATCGTTATGAGGTGTTTTCAAAATATTTATGATTCAAATGTTGTTGCTTGGGAGGTGTAATGATGATATAATATTTCGGTTACTGCTTAAAGTGCAATACAATTTTTGTGATGCGATTGTTGACACAAAAACTAAACTAAACTAGTCGGCGCAACAGCCCGTTAGTGGGCCAAGGCCTGCCGTGCCCATTCCAGCTTACGTGACCAAGGGCTCTGGGGTGCTAGGCATATGTCCCGGTATGGTGGTCAGCCTCACGCGGAACCCCCCGTGTTTAGTTCCCAAGCACACTTGGTACTCATTTTATCGACCCACTTAAGAGATGAAAGGCTGAGTCAACCTCGTCCAATCCGGGACTCGATCCCCGGACCTGTGGCGTGGCAATGCGAAGCACTACCACTAAGCCACTGAGCCTGATTGTTGACACAAAGAGGAGAAAATATTTAAAGTAAAAAAGAACATTTATATGAGAAATTAAAATGAAACTTTTTGAAATGGGAAAAGAGGTATGGATAGGAGAGAAATGAATAGAAATGCAAGAAATGTGAAAACGGAATAGAGAGAAAGAAAAGATGAAGAACGATAGAGCAAGTTAAATGTGAAGAAAATATGGAGAATAGAAAAGGAAAGAGAGAGATTGAGATAAAGAGAGAAAGAAAGAGAGAGATTGAGATAAAGAGAGAAAGAAAGAGAGAGATTGAGAGAAATAGAGAAGGAAAGAGAGAGATTGAGATAAAGAGAGAAAGAAAGTGAAGAAACTATAGCGATATATAGGAAGAAAAGAAGGAGAATGAGATTGAAGAGAGATACAAGTTAGAAAGAGAAAAGACGATAGATATGTGTAGGAAGAAAAGAGATATCGGGATAGAAGAGTGAAAGAGACATAGAAAGAAGAAAACGATAGAGGGGAAGAAAAGAGAAATTTTGAGATAGAAAAAAATTAACGTAAACAATTGGTATAAGTTTATATGAATTAGCCAAGCTGTGAAATAAGTCTTCGATACATAATTTATAGTATATATTAAACCAAAAATATTCCTGATACGCACCAAAATCTAAAATATTATTCACTCTACTATTGTACCTGTTTCTTCTCTAATATAAGGGAACTAAAATTTTTGTGGGAAAAAATATAATTCGAACCCTTTAATCTTCGAACTGCAAAAAAATTTTACAAACGATAAAGAATGTTAATTGAATTTTTAATTAACTGCAATAGTAGTAAAATTTAAATTGTTTGAAGCATAGAACTCTTCTGAAAAGTTATTTGAAAAAAATTAATTAATAAAAATTCAAAAAATAATCAATTGAGCTCACACCCCTCTCCTCTACAATCTGATAAAAATTTTGTTGTTTACACAATAATTTTGCCATTTTTTACAGCAGATCAAAAACTGATCATTTGAATGAATGGAAATATTTAGTTAACGGATAGTCATATTTCACGTCTTGAGTGGCAACGGAAATGTTGAATGAAAATAAATTCTGTCTCCATTTTTTCTTCTCCTCGATCGGTGAATTAATGTAGTGAGCGGAGTTTAACCTGTTATGTGGGCACAGAGTACCAATCGAGGCGGAGGAAAACCAAGAATGATTTTTTACATGTTACAAAATAATAGTTCATTACAGAACAAGCTATACAAGTTAATCTGCAACTTTATACAAGATTGAATAATATGAAGTCACAATTAGATATGGACTCTGTTTTAAAAAATCACCCATTACAAAATCTTTGTATTTTTGTGCAGTACATCATGGAAAGCTTACTCATGGAACGACAATTCTGTTCCAGGAAGCCATTTCTCAAAGATCCATTCGAAACACTTTTCAAAAGACGATTAAGAAAATGGCGCACCTGGCTGGGCTCCCTGCAGAGTTTGGAGAAATGATTTTTAGACCTTACGGCAAGAGGATGAGTTACAAGCATAAAGAAAAGAGCATCGAATGCACTTTAAATATAAAAAAAATGACTCTTTTTCCCGCCATGATGGATCGGTTGACAAAAGACTGTCGTTCTCTGTCAAGACACAGACTGGAGTGCATTTCTTATCAACGCATGGAAGTAGAGGACGCACTAATTTAGGGGGTCAGATTAATTTCAAGGCCAGGATTGGAAATAAATAATTTTATAATAGCCGAATAGTATCGAAGATGTCACATGCAAATGACTTTTAAATACTGTTCTCTAAATCTAGATGAGCGATAAGATAATGTAAATGCATTAGACGTGCAGGGAATTATTCTGCCGTGGGCGGGTAAACTGCAGTAACTAGCCTAAAGACTTGGTTCAATGTTGCCAGCACTTAATAACTCTAATCTATAAGAAAACATACTGAAAAAGACTGATTATTTCAGAGCCAAAATGGTCTAACTCATTGTTGGGGTTACTGCAATTTACCTACCCACGGCAGTATTGTCGTATATGGATTGCGTAAAATTGCTCTCAAAACTGTAATTCATATCTTTACTGGTCTCAATGTATTTGTATTAAAAATATTACAAGGAACTTATATAATATATTCATAACTAAAATGACATTAGAATCGATCAAAATTTACTATAATGAGGAAACTTTTGCAATTAAATTTGGAACTAAGGTTAAATTTTACTGAATTTATTTAAGGCTATATTTCCTTTACAAAAACAAAAGAGTTAACTAAGCTGGAAAGTTCTTAATTTTAAAAAAAATAAAATAAAGAAATCTTTATCCTTATTATTGAGTAAACGAAATAAATATTGCGAATTGAAAAGGTATTTTTTCCCACCGTTTTATACATTGCAAAATTATTTTATTTGAACTTCAAAAGTATTTCACTTGTATTTTAAGTATTTTAAATTAATATATAGATACTTGATCTTATTTGATTAGAAAATATGTGAATTAGGCTGCTGTAGAAAGATGTAGAATAAAAGTACATCATATTAGATAGATACCAGATGCAATAAAATCGCTATTTTTTTAGATTTACGAATGTGTTATGTTTATGCCTTGCAAATGAAATTACGTGATTTTTAATGGTTTTGTTTAAGGGTCTTGTAAGGTAACAGATCTTTAAACAATTCCAATGTGGAAACTTTTGACCCTGTTTTTAAATAAAGTATACGACATGTATTCACGAAAACTTACCAAAAAATACAGAAGAAAGTTATTTTACCATTAAAATAATTAATAAGTATAATTTTAAAGATATTAATTAGTTATAATTAAAACAAAATGTTTTGTTTAGATATTTACATGCCGTTAGTGCTGCCATCTGTAGTTTGTGAATAATTACTAAAAAAGTTTGTTTTAATTATAACTAATTAATATATTTAAAATTATACTTATTAATTATTTTAATGGCAAAATAACTTTCTTCTGTATTTTTCGGTAAGTTTTCGTGAGTATATGTCGTATACTTTATTTTAAAACAGGGTCAAAAGTTTCCCCATTGGAATTGTATAGAGATCTGTTACCATGCAAGACCCTTAATAATAAAGCGAATTCCTTTCTACAAACTTTTCTTTTAACTGTTTTCTGTATAGACACGTGCCTTAATAGCCGAATAGCTTCAATTCTTACATAATTCAATAAGTTTATAATTGATTTATCAATACACTATAAACCTTGTCAGCAAATTCAAAATTTATTAATGACACACATTTTGCATCACATGAACTTTAATTTCATTGGCCATAACTTTTATCAGCAACAGCAGTCGACTGAAGTATTTTGTATAATTAGATTTCATTTTCTTTCTTATGATAGCTGTGAGTAACAATTAAATCTAATTTCTCATGCGGTGCGACGTCATATTGGAGGTGAAGAATGGTCAATCGTGCTGATTCCATTCTCAAACAAGGCCACTCCTCCTCAGAGTTAAAAAAAACCATGTTCTTTTTCAAAAACTGCTTCTTTTTTAAACAGAGCGTGATCTAGGAAAACTCAGAGTATAGGCACAACAAGTTGTGGGGCCCCTTTATGGAAAATTTTGAATAAGATTGCATGTAATGACGGTGCTAGTTGGCCGATGTATCAGATTTTTGCTACCATTTTATAGGCTTCCTTATAACATAGATCAAACCAATCACGCTGGGTTAATGTCTGGACCAAAGTCAAGCTAAAAACAAGGTGGAGTCTCAGAAAAAAAAATGTACTGAAATTGTGCAGGACTAAAGCATTTAGTATAATAGAAACTAAAATTTAGGGGCCTCTAAAATCTAAGAGCACTAGTCCTGGACCTAATGGGCCTTGTGGTAGATCAAGCCCTGTTTTCAAATCAATTTTAATGCTTGGTTAGAGACCCTCAAAAAGGAAAACATTAAAAAGAAAACTATTATAAAAATAGCACTGTCGAATGGGGTAACTTTGGCCCAACGATAAAACCCTAGAACTGGCTTTCTGTTTGAATATTTTGTTACTTATATTATAGATCAAGGCAGAATTGCCACCAATTGAAAAAGGCGAGCACATTTTTCAAAAGTTTATTTAATGAGAAATTATTAGCTTAAAAAGCTTGGGCCAAAATTACCCCATTCGATGGTACTAACTCTAAGTGTGAAAAATAGTATTTTCAAGAATTTTCTTTTAAGACGTTTGTTTAAAGTTTAAAAATGAATTTATGCAATTGATTCTTGTATAATTATGTATAATATGGAAATCAAAGGGTATAATAACGTTGTGTCGCAGAATAACATGATTAATTTGATTGAGAGAGGTTGTTGAAATATTTTTTTACTCCTTCGAACCTGAAAAAAAATTCAACAATGGCGGCAAGTGCTCCATTAGCTAGGTTGCAGAGATATAATACTGCCGCACAGATGAAAAAAAAAATGAAATTTCTCGTCTTTAACCTTCCGAACGGTCTGGAAATGGGCAAAAATGCATGGTAGTTTCCACAGAAATAAATTTAGTTTAAAAATTCATGTTGTTTTCCACTACATAAATTTTAGAATGAAATTTATTTCAAATAACTTTAATTCAAATAAAAATTGAATTTGTTATTTTTGAAGATATGACCTTAATATCATTTCCAAATGGAAAAGTGCATTATGAATAAAAATTTATTATTTATAAAATTTTGAAATTCAAGGTTATTGTAAGAAAGGCTGATGCACAAAATACGGGAAAAGCCGGGTCTAACGATGGGAGCAAATAAACTAAATTTGTAAGATAAAAGTGATAAAAGTCATGCAAAGTGATGTAAAAAAAATGACCCTATTACTAGGACGCTATTTTCGAAGGAAAAAAAGATATGTACAGGGTGTTGTTTACGAATTGAAGAACGTTACGGTATTATGTAAAAAGAAAACATCTTATACTCTAGAATAGATGTGTATTCTTCGTGTACAAGAACAGTTTAGAAATAACAGAATATTGTTTTCTTTCACATTTTTACTCTTCTTGGTCCCTGATTAAGTAAGGAAATTCCTCAATGGAGAAAAACCCCTTATTGAAAGTCAATAAAACCACGAAGAAAGGCGGCTTAGTTAAGTTTAGACACGTTTTTTGCAAACTTGTTTCGTGTTCAGCCGATAATCATACAGTTTAAGAGAAAGATATGTTTAATTCGTTTCAAGGTACTTAATAAGATGTGAAAGGTGATATATTAAACAGAAGGTATCCATTATCCATAAGCGTAGAAAATGAATTGCAGTTTGATAGTATTGATATCATAACTCAAGACTCAAGTATTTAAATCCTATTGAATTCAGCTAGCTTTGAAAGAAATTATAATTTGGAAAAGTATGCGTAGAAGTGGCTGTAAGTGACCGCATTAGCCACAACTATATATTTTTTTAAAAAAAATAGTATGGCGGATCTGATTATCATTCTTAAGGGTTGAATGTTGCCGTGTGCCTCCAGGCAGAGGTGCCGATCCCCCCCAGAGCTAACGACGCACCCCCCCCCCTAGAAAATTATTACCCCCCCCCTAAAAAAACGTTGAGGATTTTTTTTATTTATATGGGCTAATGGGAGTACCTAACCAAAGTAGCCTCTAACTACATCTTTACGGTGTAAATAGAAAACCTTATAGTTAAATGATATTTCAAGTACCATCTAATGGGGTAACTTAACTTTATCCTAAGAATTAAAACCCTAGTGCTGACTTTCTTCTTAAATATTTTTCTACTGATAGGTCAAAGCAGAGTTGCCCCTAATCGAAAAAGGGAAGCACCTTTTGGAATATCTTTTATAATACGGAATTACAAGCTATTATAAATTTTCCTTAAAAAGGTTTTCTTTACAGCCAAAGCTATCGGAATCTAAATAATTGGTAAAAATTCCGCTCAAAATTTATGTAATTATATTATTTTTTAAAACAATAAAAATAGCCGGACACGTGATCCAATCAAAAACGGCTTCCAATTCATTCCCTCAATTCTTAATGCATACAAAAGTTTATCTTGGTATAGCTTTTTATTTAATACAACACATTTGACATTATCAAACACATCAGAATTATTTTATAATGTTTACAGAGATTGTTTCACTTAAAAAAAACCCTAAAATTTAAAAAATTAAAGTTAAATATAACAAAATTCTTACCGTGAAACTCGGAATTGCACTATTTAATTATATTCAATTACCCAGACCCGTCACATTTGAGACAAGACGACAAGTATTTTCCTACTGATTCTAAAGCAATCATTTAGTTATTTTGGCTTCGAGTCCAATTTGGAGGGAAAAAGTCAAAAATATTATCCGAAAGTCATTAATTCGTAAAAATGTTATACAAAGTTAAGTTCGAAAGATTTATGAGCCAGCTTTCAAAATATGGCGGGAATATCTCATTGATTCCATTGGGAAAACTATAATGCGAACGTCATCAATTCACCGAAATGTTTTATAAACTGCGTGAGATTTATGAGTGTTTAAACTTTGTTACAGTGATCGGATTGTTTATTGGAAATAATTGTCAGAAATCGTATCGTCTAGTAGACGCCAACGAACATAATTTATAACTCCTTTTATTTACTCTTGTTTTTATTATGGACCCATCCCTGAAAGAATTCCATTATAAGTAAAATATAAAAATAAAATTGAGCCACTTTAAAAATCATGGCGGGAATATCTCATTGATTCCATTGGGTAAACTATAATCGGATCTCCATCAATTCCCGAAATGTTTTTAACTGCGTGAGATTAATGATGTATTTAAACTATTGTTTACATAATCCGATTGTTTTTGGTAATATTGTCAGAAATCGTATCGTCTAGTATGACGCAAGAACTAATTATAACTCCTGTTTTTTTCCTGGTGTTGCTTTGAATTATGGTAACCCATCCCTATTCTTTGAAGATAAAAATATAAAAAAAAATTGGAGCCACTTTTGATTTTCTTGCCACTTTGTGTTTTATTTTAAACCAAATAAAAATTCGCCAGAGTACATGTTCTAAGCCCCCCCCCCCCCTCCCCCCCGGTGTTTTTTTTTTTTTTTATCAAGATTGGCTGTTTATTAATAATTTTTATAAAAAATTCAACCCCCCCCCTAAAATTTCAACGACGCAGTCTGCGTCGTTTACCCCCCCTTGTAGGCACCCCTGCCTCCAGGGAATATTTTGGAAGGCAAGAGGGGCGCAGTAGCTACCGTTGGCACAAGGCCTAAAAACCTATGAGGATGGAAGTCTGACTTATGCTCTGAGAGGGCGCCACCTCCTTAATTTACGCACGTCGCTGTAGAGGCATTTGCTATGACCGACTACTGGGATTTAACACCCACGTTCTGTTGTTCACAAATACTCGGGAAACCACAAATGTACATGCCTAATCTAGGATTTGAACGCTGTTCTATGTTGAACTAACATACGGCTTGTCGACGATGCATCAGTTATTATTATTTTGAAATATGGCTTTATTGGGAAAAAAATTAGTCCATTGAATATGAACAAAAAGAGCTGAAAGGCAAAAGAAAAAGACACCACAGGAACAAGGCTATCAAAGATTGTTCAGGTAGGGACAGCCTGCTAGAGGTCGAGAAGTCCTGGCTTTCCTAGTAGAGGTGGAACAAGTCGCCTCTCATCTGGGCATCACGGTTTAGTTCACGACAAGCAATAACGGGGTCAGAATTTAGAGTGCCCTCTCCACAGATCTGGCACTCCTTAGAGTCCAGAAATCCTATCCTATGGAGATGCTCCTATGCCAGTCGTGGCCAGTCTTAATTCTGAAGAAAGCCCTCGCTTCCTTTTTTGCTACGGATGAGTTATTAAGTTATTATGGTTGATGGCAAATAACCTCTGTTTTATTTAGTATCTTCAGGTGTTTTATGATGCAACAATTTAAACGTATTTTCGAAACACACCAAATGTGTAACAAGGAAACTTTTCAAGAATTGTCAACGTTTGTATTCCTGCAATTTGCTTTGTACAAAAATCAAAGCCGATACCAAGCAGTCTGCGACTGGTAATTTCAAGGTCCACTATTTGCGAAACTGTTGTCTCACATAAACCGCAGTTTTTTATTATATTCTTTCTAGACTTATGTCATGAATCGGAATATTCATGTGGGGTTTATAATAAGGATAATTTACGTTACGATCATAAAAATGGGGATTCGCGCCATACTCTTCTATGACCCTACTGACCTGGAGATTTTGTTACGTAATTTGAAGCGCAGTTGTAACGACAGAGTTGGTCTTAGGACAGCTGTTTTCAGTTCGTTTACTTAAATTTTACGAGTTGTTAATAGATTAGCTTGAAAACATAGCAGTTTATATGTTGTTTTCGTTAGAGAAATGCAATAAAAACTTATGTGTTCCTTAGATGTCGCAAAATATTTACTTCGATTTCGTTTCTTGAGCCATTAGGTTTCGTTATTATACGACTGATTCAAAACAGTTGCGTCTTATGATACAGGTATGACATTGAAATAGTTAAGAAAAAATCACAAAAAAGACGGATTTTTGCTTTGAGAAAATTATGGTAAACATAGAAAAAATAGTAATCAGAAACATTTGATTATACTAGATGTTCGATAGATCGAATCATATTTATTAAAGTTGGGCAATTCAAGTTATTCATCAGGATATAATTTTTTAAAATTAATTGGATTGAACAATTTTATTTTTAAAGTGGTCCGACCAATATTTTTCGTTTCGTTTCTTTAGAGGTGGAGGGCAAATGTGGAAACCCACTTTGTTGTAAAAAAACAAACAAACAATGAATTGCTATTTTAACCTGGAATTGTTTTAAAATAGTCTTTATAACGTTAGAAATAGTGGTCTGTAAATCAAAAGTCCAAAAACTGGGTACTTAATGAATGAAAGTAGAAATGGGCAAGTTTACTACTTTTTCTAGTTTAGAAAAAGTGAGGGTAATGTGGAAACGCCCTAAAATAACAATAAATCAATGTGTAAACACATTTTTTAGGAATATTGAACGATATAGGAATTGTAAGTCGTTTTACAGAAGATCAAATTGGAAAATTGAAGAATAAGTGGTTGGGGGTAAGGATGGTGTAATATTCGAATGTCTAAAGTTTTGTAGCCTTTCTCATTTATTTGGTGTTTTTTTTGTAAAAAAAAAGCCCAGACCCACGCACAAATTTCAACCCCTTTGAACTATGCTTGATAATCAAGGTTATATTTGCTATACTATCGAAAGTACATGTTTGTGTAATAGAGTGTAATGAGTCAGTTAAGACTTTACTGTGCTATTTTTACTTAAAAGTTTGCATTATAGTAAGATTAAGAAAATTTATTGGATATATTACTTCTGAAACTGGCTTGCAATGCTTTTAACAAGCTGATTTATTGGTTGTCGCCTCAGCTCTGAAAGCGTGTTTAATAGTTGGGTTTTATTTTTTGGATAATCTCATGAATATAATAGTATATCCCTTTAACCCCAGACTAATAAATGGCGTGATTAACAAAGATCAATGAGCAACCATGTGAAACTGCGATAAAACTAACTAAACTAAATAAAACTAACTAAACTAAAATCATCTAACTTTACAAAAAAACGAGACGCTGCCAGTATAATCATTTTTTCCCCTTCAGTCCGTCAGTGCGTGACATGCATGCCAAAGATTTAGTCTCACATTGGAACAACGCAAAAAAAGTAAATCTTCAGATTTATAGCGAAATGTCTACGGTAGTCGGTAAAGCATTTCGAATACAAAGCAGACGCATAACTAAATCGATGTAGGGAGATAGGCTAGAAGTTTTCCGACTGTCTATTTCTAGTCTTAATTCAGAGCTTAAAGACAGCCAATTACGCCTCGAGATTTATAAACCCTGGTCAAGTGAGGAAATCTACAACTGAGCGGGCACCAAACGCATCATTTCCGCGACATCGTACGCTATACCCCTTTACGACCTGAGCTACACAATTATGCGGGTATAAAAGAGAATGTTCTAGCTCTTCAAAAATATTGGTACCGACTCAGTTGACTTGTATCAGTCGTTTATTTGTATAAAAAAGGACGTAGTTCTTAAGGAGTTGCTAGCATTGATGCTGTTTAAGGCAACTCTTTTTCAATAAAACTCTTAACATTTAGTCTCATAACCTTAAATCAGCACCGCCTCAAGGGGTCTTAAAGGGGCGTCAGGACTTTCGACTCTACAAATTTAACAAGCACGTATGTCGTACAACACTTAGGACAAATGCAGACAACACGCAACACAAACATCCAATCCCATATGCCGGGATTCGAACTCGGAACATTCTGACTGCCTAGCCAACTCTTTGACATTTCAACCGTCCATTCGGCAAATCGATGTAAGAAGTTGGGATGTTTAAACAAATAACTACTTTTTATTTTTTCTGTTATTTAACAAGAACAGGAGACAGTTTCTGACAATAGTTATTGAATTTTTGGAAATGTCAGGGCATCAACGTCTCAAGTTCTCTTCTGATGATGGTCAATTATGTTCTGCAACGAAAAGTTAGTTATTGACATGGTGGAAATTTCCGTCTGTCTGTACCTCCTTTCACAAATTTGGGTTGTCACCTTCCGATTTAAAAAATATATATTTTTTGTTGGAAAGGTATGACATCAGAGGCGTATCATTTGTACTATTTTAATACTTTCAGAACTTCTTGCTTTCTTTTTAAAACTGGTTTATTTTTCTTTCTTGCTTTCGTATTAAAACTGGTTTTATTTTGCCTTTCATATTACAATGTAGACGATAATGTGAAGTAACTGACAAATAGGGTTTATTGAGTAATAATTACTATTAACTTAATTTTCTTTGTGAAATGATTATTTTATTTTTTAAATTATTAGGTTACACAGTTAATTGTAGCACTTTCGTAAATATTCCAACTTATACACACAGAAACAACAAAATTTAAATGACTCTTTAAAAAAATAATCGTGTTTTTACCGATGCATCACTTTACCGCCTGCAGTGACTGAACAAGAGAGCCTTTTAAACAATAGAAATCTGCTGCAATCTGGTTGTAACTGAAAAAAGTATTTACGAAGAAGAAAATATATAAAAACCTATTTTGTTTTGGGAATAAAATATAGATGATATGGGCAATATGAATGATTGGGCATTATTCAAAACGCCCGGGCAATTTAAAATTTTTCCAAAGGGATGTGACAAAATGATAAATTATATAGAAAATATCCCATTGCTCGGGCATTATGAATAATGCTGAAAGTCGAGTGGGCAAAAATAAGAGGCTATAGTATATTGAAGTTATTTTTTCCACAACAAACTAACTAAAAAAAGAAACATACAAGGATGTACTTACAAATACGTATAGTTACATGTTAATTCATCAAAGTGCCCAGAGAAATAATAGTAGTATTTATAATGACCGGCAATGTGATATATTATCGTACACAAATACAAAATTATTAAATTGCTCTATTTTATCGGGCATTTTTTAAATTGCTCGGACATTATGAATAATGCCCGGATTAATCAAATTGCCCGTAACATATACATATTGGCCATAACCAAGGACTTAAATGATAATAAAGGCTAGGCTGAACAAAAAGAGAGTGCATTAATTTAACAAACGAAAGTGAAAAATGTAGAAGAGATAGAAGCGCAAAAAGACGAATAAGTGAAAAGGATGAAGTTACTTTTACTCGCAGGGGGTCACAGTGATTTCTCTTTAATTTAGAACAAAGCGAACAGTGCTTCTGTTTTTTTCCCATTAATGTTTATCTTATTTTGTCAAGGACAAGCGTAATAGGGGGAATTTATAGACGAATGTCGTAGCGTTCTACACGCTTTTGTGGAAATGGTGGAACAAAGTGTCGTTAAAATCACTTTTCTCGTCCTGATTTGTGCAATCAAGTATTACATATTTCACTGGAGGAAAATGCTGAGACTTTCAATTTTTGCCGAGTTTAGGATAAATCCGAAAATAATCAGGAACATCAGGATCCAACAGCTAAATCAGAAATGATATTCTACTAGTATACTAAAAATTATAACGAAGTTAAATTTGAGAATCTAGAAAGACTAAAGACAGGAAAGCAAACAGCTATGTTCTAAAAATAACACAACTGTTCAAATACTCTGCTAATACTATTTCTATTCGATCCAAGAAAGCAAAAGAATATATATCCAATAAATAACGAAAGCGGATCAAAGAATGGATGCCGGTAAATGAAGACAAGTAGGTTTGTAACAAAACTTGTCACTTAATCCGCTTCCACACAACAGTTGTGTTTCACAGGTAAAAACTCGCCAAACACAGCATTAATTCTAAAATAAAGATTTACATGCTAAATTTGGCTGGTTTCATTTATTTTATTTCGAAAATTCAATAATTATTTATCATTACTTATCGTTTGCAAAAATTAATTTATATATAAAAGAATAAATATCTAATAGTCCTCGCTTTTAAATAGAATGAAAACATTTCATATCAACATACAAATAATCTCGTAGTGAAATATATTTGACGTCATTTCAAACTGATAGATGTCGCAAAAATAAATTTATTTGAATTTATTGTCTAAAAGAATTAAAGTTTCTCGAGCGATGGTGGCGAATGGCAATGGTGATTTAATTCTAATAAAAATGGCTTCCTATGCTTTTTAAATGAGCATTAAATTTTGCAGTTTTTTAAATAATTGAAGTACTTCCAATTCGATTTTTTTTCTGAGATTTTTAATGTCTTCTAATTTCCATGCGCTGAATTGTTTTGTCGTATCACGCTTGTTCGTAGCATTTGTAGTTTGGGCTATGAAAGTGGGTGACGGACAGACAGACAGACGGACGGAATGAACGATTATAATACCTTCCACTTTTTACGTTATAAACGTATTGTGGAAGCTAAAACGTGCGAAACTAGTAAAGCAATTTGCATTTGAAAGCTGTTAATGATCTCGCAGAGTTGAATGAAAACGTTTGGATTTAAACGTGTCACCGAGACGGATTGACACTGTTCTAACTGACGCCGTCTCTGTGGATTAGAGGTAGCGTGCCCATCTGATAATTTCAAGGTTGCGGGTTCGAGCCCCGTTCATTTCGATACATTTCCAGAATGAGAAAATAGTATGTCATATGGTTACGTAAACGACCCCTAAAGTATTCAAATGGAAGGGGTACTTCCTGTAAAAAACAATTATTGGCACAGAGAGCTCAGACGAATAGAAAACTGGAACGACCACGAATACGTTTACGTCACAAATACATCACAGCTAAGTCAAACGTCTTCTTTTACCCCACAAAAAACCATGCTCCGCCCCCACCCGATTTGTCCATTGTAGTCTGAACTTCAAAATTGGAAACGAATAGATGAGGACACAAAAAAGTATCTTAGTCTCGTCGGGCAAAAGCAGCCCCATTAGAAAAAAAAAAGTTTTGACACTATAATGTGTTTAAATCCTTTATACGCCCCCTTTATAAAATCCTTTATATATCAAGAAAAAGTGTCTTCTCCCTAGCGAGTTTCAAAGGACGATTTTGACGTTAATTACAACCATCAACCTATCAATCAAAACATATTATTCGACTTTTGTACGACATGGCGTTAAAATGAAGTGACTTTAAGAACTTAAGTTCGATTCAACAAAACATACAAGCTATTTAGAGAAATTATAGACCAATGGAGTGAATGGTAGACTTGTTCAAAAAGTTTCTATGTAAATTAACTTGTTTAAGGGCGAATAAGCCCGCTGGACAAGTCCAGCAAACCAAAGTGCCTCAGTGGTTAATCCAATGGGAAAAAATTATTTTCTAAGCCACATTTCTCCGGCTGTATTGGATATTTTTACAAAAGTTTTTTTAAAGGATAAATGTATATAACTTACAGGTTTCTGTACTCCCAATTTATGAAATTGCTTCGAATATTTTGTGCAAAATTATTTATTGAATATTTAAAAAAAAAACATTCGAATCAATTTCAAAAAGTGGGATTGTCGGGACCGGTAAGTTAGCTACATTTATCACATAAAAAAAAAACCATTAGTAAAAATATTTAATACTGCCTTAGAAATGTGGCTTAGAAAATATTTTTGCTAGGGTTGTCACGACTCTGTCTACTTAAGGGGTAGTCAGTATCCAGTGATGCTGGACAATTTCAAATATAAAAAAAAACAAATAGAACTGAGATAACAGTAAAAACGGAAACCCCATTCAAACATCCATGAAAGGTAGATCAGATAAACCACGTGACGTACAACAACTGAGTATCATACTTGGCAACTTAGCACCTACGGGTAAAACAAGGTTTCCATTTAAAAAAACATATACAAAGAACAAATTTTCTTATTATTTTTGTTCTATTATTACATAAAATTAAATTGTTACGATGCACATTGAAATAAAAGTCTTAGTATGGAAACAAATATCATATTTTAAGGTATTTGGCGAAATTCTATTTTTGAATGGCTTTAAAACCAAGCGTCTAACAACCAGAAACAGCGTTTCTATTTAACATTTGCGAAATAAGGTTACTGCGCCTCCTTTTCAACCCCCCTTTTTTATAAACAAAACTTATTTTTTACCCTCTTAGAAAAAATTGCCATAGAAAAATTTATGGAAACATATGAAAACCATAGGATTTTGTTAGGTAATCATATGGCAATGCACCATACGCTATGGTTCTTTTATGGAAATTGTCCCATATACATATGACAAACTTATGGGGATACGCCATACATTTATGGCATGGTTATGGAAACATGCCGTAGGGTTATGGCGAGCTTATGGTAAAGTTCCATACACACATGGCAAGTCTATGGAAACGCACCATAAGCTTATGGAAAGGCGATATAAATCTATGGCAAGTCTATGGGAACACCACATTCATATGTCGCCTGTATGGTAAAGTGTCATAGATGTATGTTAAACGTATTATAATGTACCATATGGGAATATTTCAAATAATATGAATTTCTTATAACAATGCACCATACATCAGGAATGCCCAAATGCTAGTTGCGACCTTTCCATACCATCCACTCCGATGTGTCTCGGTAAGGGATGTCAATTGGCTGATCCGAAGAGGTTAGGATTCAAGGTTCGCTCCCGTGGATAAGATTTGCATGCTGCTGAGGTGATAGAAAATCTCCAGGAATAAATTAATGGGTGGGTGGATGAAAGAAACGCCCAAATCAAGGTTCTGTTTGTCCGAAAGAATGGCCGTCTTTGAACAATAATAGCACCCAGATCAATTCGAAATGTGATGTTTTCCTTCTTAAAGATGTATTCACGATAAAAAAAGGGAGAGAACTTCTATAGCTTTTGTTATCAATCTATATAAAATAAAAGTTATTTATCAAACCTTATAAAAGCCAGATTTCGGTGTAAAAGATCTAACTTTCTTTGCTGTTGATATTTTCATAATCAAGTTTAATTTTAAGGTGAACGTTTTTCTTTGAAATGATATTTTATTTTTTTAGTATTAAAACTTGTTGAAGCTTTTTATCTTCTGAAAAAATAATATAAATGCTTTTATAGATGACTATGCCATGTACTGCTTAAATTGGTTAATTTTATATTTATATTATTATTAACTAGATTAATTATTATTGTCCCCCTTTCCAGGAGGACAAGTTTCTGATTTGTCCATGAAAAGCCACCCGATTTGAGGAATAAAAAACCATTCTATTCGGTATACCATATTTTTGCAACCCAGGGCCTGTCCATGACAGATTGGGGCCCGGATACTTTTGAGGGCCTTTTTCGGACTGATATTTTAACAAAAAATACTTTTAAAATAAGACAAATCATCAAATTAAAAAATATCAATCTATCATAGGGCTCAATTTTTTAGAAAAGCAATTTTTAGAAAGCATAGACGATGATCAAGGGCTGATATTACTTAGTAAACTGCATGGTATACGAAATTGACAATGTTTGGACACAATCAGAATGTTCGGAGTTACTTCAATATTACGTTGTTGGATGTGATTTAGTGGGAAGTGTTCTCCCTCTGTGAGGAAGTACAGAGCATTCACATTCAAACGACAATGTTAACAACCTTAATTTCCAATGTTCGTGAACCGTAGGTGCATTCATCAGAAATACAATATCAAATTTCACCATTGGAATGTGCTATTTCGATTTTCTATTTATTTCAAAAATACATGTTGGTATTTGGACACGAAACTGTGTTGGAGTTTGAAATAATTTTTTTAATGTCGTTTTCAATCAACAGGAAATTCAGCATGTAACCCCTTTTATACAATAGAGCTCTATTATTCTTTAGCAAAAGCTGTTGCTTTGACACTTCACCGGATACTTAATAAGAGATTTCCAAGTTCGTATATATACATAAAGTAAAAAGTAAAGTATACATATTGTAAAAAAATTCCGGAACGTTGCTGGGAAATTTTGGGTAGCTGAATCCAATTTTTACCAGTAGTGTTACAAGAATAGATCAGTAACTTACCCGTAACAATCCCACATAAAGTCATAACTTTCCTGAAAATGTCAAAAATGTCATTTCGAAGCAAAAAATGATATGGCGCAACTATTCTTTTTACTTCTTTCTTAAAAAGAATAAAAGCTGATTGGAACGATATCTGCCGGATTCGATTCCCCAAACTTTTAGTCTCCAAACGTTGGCGCAGTTATGAAGAGGTTTAATGAATACATTAAAACCGCTTCATAACTGCGCGCAAAGTGCCATATGCATGGTTGAGTATTGAAAACGATGCATTATATTCAATTGTATAAAAAGATGTATGGTAAAATTATTTTGTTTTTAGTGAAAACGGAAAATCCAAAAAAGCAATGTATATGTTAAAAATCCATGAACATTTGTGATATATAAGAGTAAATCTACATATTCATTTACAGTGCAGTGCAAAACGGGGAAAGGGGTTTCATTTTTAACCTATTCAAAAAAAAGTCCACTACCTTAAACTTATTTTGATAGCCATTGGAATATGTACTTAAAACTTATCATTAAAGTTAATTGGTTTAACAAAGTCTAATTGTTATGCCGCACAAAGTCGTTAAAATAAATAAATTATTCACTAAAACTTCAAGGTAGGTCTTTTTCTAATTAGTGCTCTTAAATAAATTATCCATAAATTGAAAACCTAATTACTCATAATAAAGACTTTCGAGGCTAAATTATGCTCTAAACAAAGGCAACCCATACTTATTTGGAAAAGTAGTTTTGAAAGAGTCTAACCTCTTACATAATTATTTATACAACTATGATTATTTGATAAATCTTTGGGTGGCTCCTGCTTCCAATTACATAATACCAAAAATCATCATTATTTTAGAATATTGATATATTAGATGGTAATAGTACAACATCAATATAAATAATTGAAATAATTATTACAATTATGTAAAAAAAATAGTAAGAAATACAGTACCTGGACAAATTATTAGACGCACTGCAAGATTTCGTGTATCAATCAATGATGAACAAAATACCTTTAGAAGGACATTTGTGTTCCTAAACTTAAGCTATTGAATAGAAAATACTATCTGCTATACTTAATACCATATATCGACATCTTTTTTAATGATATGGCATTCTTTGGTATGTTTTCATCATTACTAAAAAATACAGTGCGTCTAATAATTTGTCCAGGAACTGTAAGTCACACTTATTAAGGCAAACTGTAAAACTTCACGGTCATAAGCTGAAGATCAGAAATATCGAAAGTATAGATGCTCAAAGAAATGGGCCTTTTTCAGGTCTTAAGTGGCAACAGAAATGCTAAATGAAAATAAATTATTCCCCAAGCCTCGATTGGTGAATTAATGTCACGTTTGAATAGAGAACCGATAGAATAAATAGAAGGGAATAATAGTTGGAAGGAATTACGTCACCTGAAACAAGCTAATAGTTATAAATTACTCTGATTTGATACTTCCATCAAATTATAGCCTAATACAAATAATTAAGTAAGAATTCAAAACTTTTATTTTTTTATTTAACATAAAATAAATATTATTTCACTAAAATGTTCGTTACTTTTATGTTACAATTTTTTAATAGATATTAGCGCGTCGTAAATAAAACCATGAAACAAAATAAATAATAGCATTTAAAAAATTAAATAAGTATATATACCTAAAAATTTATTTTGGCCATGTAATATAGATGTATTAACATAACTTTCACTACAATCTGAACAAAACAAGTTAAAATAAAAATTTGAGAAACCAACTAAAGAAAGTGCCCAAACAAAACATTGGCGATTTGAATATTGCGCTTGTTTGACATTGTGATACTTGTTTAAACATTTCCTCTTTTACCTGGGACTGGAGGTCAGTCAGTCTCAGTCCGTAAATCACACAATCAAAGAGATCTTGAACAGAAAACCAACATTTGGATTACAGTGTTTAGTTTTTCTCTTGACAAGAGCACAGGAAGTGTCATAATTGAATGGGTGTTTAAGGTTGTGTTTGTGAACTTTTACTTTTTTTTTATGAAGTGATGGTGATAGTTTGTTTCAGTTTGAGGGGAGTTGAGGAAAAATATTATTTTTAATTTGAAATAAAATAGATTCGTATTTTTGCTTTTTTTAGACAAAGTTTACACACAAGCAAGTAAAGAATAATTTTATGGACCAATCCATAAATGATATATAACGTCACCAATAGCGTTACTTCATCACGAGAAACAGAATAAGCTCTATTATTGTGGTCATATGACAAAACCCGACAGAAATAATATTTTAAAGGGTTATTTTTACTTTTAAAAATGTAAAAATTATAAAATTAATAACGTTTAAATAATTTTTTGCGTAGGGGGAAGTGGGGGAAAATGAGGGTAAAATCCAGCATTTTTTAAAATTATCTCATTAAAAACCTACTTTTTAACTAATTTTCATGGAATTTTTTTGTATATAATATACATTTGAATTGTTTAGATTTCAAATATATAGATATATTTCATTTTTTCCTACCATAAGCTTTAATATCTGGCAATTTAGAGAACTTAGTTTCATACCCTCATTTTCCCCCGGGGGGATGGGGGTAGCTCAAATTTAAGAATATAAGGGAATCAAAAACCCTTAATATAAAGTACAAATTGAAACAAAATCATTCCTAATATTCTTCTACACTTTTATTTCAGAAAAGCTAACTTTTAGAGATAATAATAGTAGACCATTAGAATATTTAAGCAAACGAGTATTGTCCTCTACTATTCAATTGAGGCTCCTGTAAAACTTTACAGATTGCACTGAACATTACAAAATAAGCTTCATTGCCTATTTCTGGAAATGATTAATAGTTTCCCAGCTTCTGGTTAAGTATTTTACATGATAGTTCGTATCATTTAGTAAATTAAATGCAAATAACTAATTGCATATAAAAGCATTACACATGGTATGTTCTTCTGGACATATTCTTAAATGTACATTGTTAAACTTTATGTATTAAATTAAATTTTAAAAAATCTTATTAAATGAGTATTTTAGCAACACTGTATATTTTAATTACATTAAAATGGTTTTTTAAAAAATATCCTCCAATATAATCCAATTTAGGTTAATTCCAAAACCAAAACTCCATTACATCTTACAGCCATAGCTAAGCCTAACCATACCACCACTTTACCCCACTACCTAAAAACAATTATTAAAAATTTAAATATTGGAATTTTTCTTAGCTATTTTTGCAGATATACTCTTCAAGAATGTGGTTATTGTATGTAACAATGCTTAAGAACTCAGCATATTTTATAAAATAAAAATAATAAAGTTTTTAGGAGTGAATTCTAACAGCTAAAACAAAATTAGCTTAAGAACAAGAATCTGAATAAATTAATGGTGTTGCCAGATCTTAAAGACCAAATAAAAATAATAGGAGATCACCTAAAAATAATATTTCAAAGAAAATAGTATAAAAACATTTAAATGTATGGTGGAAAAAATGTATATTTTTAACATACCCTCATTTTCCCCCACCCCACCCTATAAAATAAGTTTTTGTAAATTTCTTTTTAATAAAACAGTAATTGATTTTTATATTTTTATTAACGAAAACCATTGCAACTTTTCAGGCAATAGGCATAATTCAGGTTTTGAGTGGCAACAGAAATGCTGAATGAAAGTAATTTCTTTCTCTAGCCTTTTTTTTGTGGTGAATCAATGTCACGTGGGAACAGAGCACCGATCGGAGCACCTATCGAGAAAGTGCAGGTTGAAAGCTGGAAGGAATTAAGTCACCTGAAACAAATCAATTCTTTGATGTCGGCAAATGATCTGCATAGTTGGTTAACCAAAATCTAAAATTATATATTTCGTCAAAAATGAGTCAGTAGAGTAAAAACTGACCATGTTCTTTCGTTTTACAACATCTAGCTTTCCATATATGAAAATTCGAAGCACCAATTAATATTTAATGTAATTTTTTTAGATCCGAAGTTCATTACGCAAAGTGATGCTATCGAAGTGATATTTTTATCCCTTCTTAAGAACTTCGTTTTTGGAGAATGATACGGATACTATAATCTACTCTATTATTATTTCAACAGCTTTTCACCACCTTGAATGAAATTTGGTTTGCGGTGTTAGTTACATACTTACATTTGTTAGAATTTAAAAGTAGCGTATTGTAATTGATACAATAGTTGTAATTCATTATTTAGCTATTCCATATATTATTAAAAAACATAATTTAATCATTTATATTTGATGTTGTGCGACATTTTGTTAAAAAAATTAATAGTTTGAACACTATGAATTTTGGACTACTATTATAAGGATTAGTGGATTAAGAAGCATTTATTTTCTAAATTTATAAAAACAAGATTTTAATTTTAGTCATAAAAGAAAACTAACTGAGAAAAATTAAAATAATTAAATCAAAATAAGTTACTCATTATAGTACACGAAAGAGAGAGAGAGATAATGGCAGGGGGCGAGAGAGAGAGAGAGACTCTTAAAAGATAGCTCATCCCTTCAGAACGCCAAGTATTAGACATAATACCTACAAAGAGTTCCAAAACGAAATATGGTAACCACAGAGAAAGTACTACCTCATTCAATAAATTAAAATTATAAAACTCTTAACTCTTAAAAGATCTTTAAAGATAAGACTCTAAAAGACTCTTAAAAGATAGCTCATCCCTCAGAACGCCAAGTATTAGACATAATACCTATAAAGAGTTCCAAAACGAAATATGGTAACCACAGAGAAAGTACTACCTCATTCAATAAATTAAAATACGCAAAAGTGTTTTAAACAAACTTCACAGAAGACGAATATAGTTTCTTCTACATTCTTCTTCTGTGAAGTTTGTGTAGGAGAAGGCGCAAGTACCATTTCGAAACTATAAGACTTTACTAGTCCTTAATAATCAAATTATAACCCATCCCTGAGTAGGCAAAGTGTTAGACCCAATATATACAGAGACTTTCAAATCTTTCCCAATACAGAAAGTTTCAAATCTTCCATCTTAAAACTACCCTCAACTCATATAAAATAATACAAAATCGGATAATATTCAAATGCGTAAGTTGTTGAAGAACTTCACCGAAGACAAATGCTGGCACCCAAGTGTTATACGCAATAATTACAGAGATGTCCAAAACTTAACTCTTAGAGACCCATAGAGAAAGTAACATCAAATACTCATACATTCAAATGCGTAAGGTGTCGACCACTGTACCGAAGAATAGAGTGTGAAGCTATGAGACGCAGATTCCAAAACAAATGCTGGCACCCAAGTGTTAAACACAATAATTACAGAGATATTCAAAACTTAACTCTTAGAGACCCTTAGTGAAAGTAACAAAAATTCTGTAATATTGAGAGGCGTAAGTTGTTGGAGAACTTAACAGAAGAAAAGAGTGTGAAGCTATGGGACCGCAGACTCCAACAAAATGCTGGCACCCAAGTGTTAGACACAATAATTTCAAAGATTTCCAAAACTTAACTCTTAGTGACCCATAGAAAAAGTAACACCAAACTCTCTAATATTCAAATACGTAAGATGTCGGTGAACTGCACAGTAGAAGAGAGTATGAAGCTATATGAGGCGCAAGCTCATTCAAAAGCGTTGGTACCCAAGTGTTCACAAAAGTTACAGATATTTCCAAACCTTATCTTTTAGAGACCCATAGAGAAAGCAATACCAAATTCTGTAACATTGGATGCATAAGTTGTTTGAGAACTGCACAGAAGAAGAGAGTGTGGAACTATGAGACCGCAGACTCCAACACAAGTGTTGGCACCCAAGTGTTAGACATAATAGTTGAAAAGATTTCCAAACATTATCTTTTAGAAACCCATAAAGAAAGTAACACCAAATCCTCTAATATTCAAACGCGTAAGGTGTCGGCGAGCTGCACCGAAGAAGAGACTCTGAAGCTACGAGACAGCAGACCCCAACACAAGTGTTGGCACTCAAGTGGATGACACAATAGTTACACAGATTTCCAAATCTTAAATTTTAGAAACCCATAGAGAAAGTAATACCAAATAACATAATATTCAAATGCGTAAGGTGTCATCAAACTGTACAATAGATGAAAAAAGTGTGAAGCTACGTGGCGCAGACTTCAACACAAGTGTTGGCACCCAAGTGTTAGACATAATAATTACAGATTTACGAATCTTAACTTTTAGAAACTCATCGAGAAAGTACCACAAAATCCTCTAATATAATATTCAAATGCGTAAGGTTTCGGCGAACTGCACCGAAGAGGAGAGTAGGAAGCTAAAGTGTTGGCATTCAAGTGTTAACACAATAATTACAAAGATTTCCAAATCTTAACTTTGAGAAACCCACAGAGAAAGTAACACCAAATCACATAATATTCAAATACGTACGTTGTTGGAGAACCGTTCAGAAGAAGAGAGTGTGAAGCTATGAGGTTCAGAATCAAGCATAAGTGTTGGCACCCATGTGTTAGACACAGATTGATACAGAGATAATAATTACACACAGGTTAATACAGAGACAATAATCATAGAGATTTCCAAACCTTAACTTCTATAAACCCATAGAGAAAGTACCACCAACTTCTCTAATATTCAAATGCGTAAGGTGTCGGCGAACTGCACCGAAAGAGGAGAGTAGGAAGAAGGGGTAGGCTGACCTAGGCCTTGCCCTTTGGAACAGGCTCTCGCACGTGACGCCCAAAGGGGTTATAAAGGAAACACTCTCCCCGGCACTCCTGATCACTCTTGCTCTCTTCTAGTCATCTCCTCGTGGCCATCGCTCTCTCTTCATCCTTCTTATCACAGGTAAGAGCATCTTCGCGGCATACTCCTTTATAGATTTCATAGACTTATATATTATTATTCATAGACTTATAGTGATTTGACTATTTATGATTAGACTTTTAATGATTTTTAGTCATGTGTTAAGTTTGTGTTTTCGATTAGTCAATCAACGTAAAATAAAACTAATGATCAAAACAGAGAGATCGAACACACAATCAATTCGTTACCAGATTATGTTGTCTACTCTTTATATATTTCATAGACTTATATATTATTATTCACAGACTTGTAATGATTTGATGGCTGTTATGTGCTAAGGTTTTGTTTTCGATTAGTTCACCAACGAAAAACAAATGATTCAAAATAGACAGATCGAACACATAATCAATTCGTTATCAGATTATGTTGTATACTCTTTATAGATATAAAATACTTGATGGTGTGTTCTGTGTTAAGGTTGTGTTTTTGATTTTGTCAGTTCACCAACGTAAAACAAAAGATCATAATAGATATATTGAACTGATAATCAATGCTTTACCAGATTATGTTGTATTTTCGAAAAAAGTAGAAGAACTCAAGAAGAATCTCGATAGTTATTGGAAACCTCTCCGGTAAACAAATTAATCAACTTTTGGACCAACCTTTCTGAGCCTCTAGCTTGTTGTTGGTCGTCAATTTTCGCATTTGTATTTTAACTAAGGAATGATTTATGGTGACCGAGGTATGGGGTGGTTTATATGGTATTGGTGACTTTAACAAATTAGCAGTTAGAAAGATCTTTGTATTTATGGGAGTCGGTAAGGATCAAAATCAGTGTTCTCCATTTTTGACAAAATGAGTTACGTCCGAAAATTTTAACTCTTTGAATTTCAACACATGTAATTTGAAATAAAATTCTCATTAGAAATTCTCATCACCATCTTTCTTCATTAGAGAACATCATTAAAAGTACGTAATCGATAATTATAAATATTCACAAAAAAAAAATTATTGACTATTGAACAAATAATGTCAAAAAAATGATAGCTTCATTTGTGCATTTCAGTAAAAAGTGGCTTTACTATTAAATATTATTTTTATTACTGTATGGAAATCCTTAAAACAGTTGACCCTTAATTTTTTAAAATCAAAATCTACTCTATATTTTTTCAAATAGTTTTCGAACTTTATTTTTAAAAATCCCTTCAGTGCATTCTAATACAATAGGAAAAAGGTTGAAAAATACGCTTCAAATACTATGAGGGGGGGATTGTGATAATCGCCGATATCTCTTTTTGGTAACACGCCTGTAAAACACCATAAACTTTTATGTTACACGGTGACATAACGGAATAATTAAAAAACCACCATCTTATCATATTACCGAATTTCAGAAAACTGGATAATTTCTCCTTGTCTTTTTCGAAGGTAGTGATCAGAATATAAAGTAAGGCTATTTTATGTGAGGCTTTTTTTGTGCTCTTTCGACAAATGCAGTTTTTTTTTAAAAAGAACCTTGGTCTTGATTTTAATATGCTGTTTTATGTGATATATATTTATGAAATGTGAATGATATATACATAAAATTGTAATTTGTGGTAATTAATGCTAAGCTTTTATGAGATATTTACTTATTTGTGTTTTTTTCCGCAACTATAAATCTCTTTTTCAAAAATATTTTATTGTAACACAATTTATTATACAATTTGTTGTTTAAATTCTACTGCTAAGATTTCGAAATACTTTGGTTATGTGTTTTATTTCTTCTTATTAACTTTCTTAAAGGGCGTTGTAATATTCGACTATGAACTATTTAAAACGTTCATAATTGAATTGATTAGTTATTAAGGATTTTGATTGATGAATAATTTAAGTCATATACGAATATTTTTAAATAATAAATATTCACCTGTTCTCGTAATAAAATTTTTATGTTCGGGATCTGAAAAGTTTTAAATTTAGACGAAAATAATTTAGCAATATTTTATGAATTTTTTCAATTGCTTAGTGGTGTCTATGCAATACAGTTTTCACATGTTTAGTGAGTTTAAATATTGATATTAGAATGTCTCAAATGTTATTAAAACTTTTTTTGTCCATTGTTTTAAAATGAAGTACGCCCACCCTCACTAAATAATACCAAAATAGTTTTAATGAACAAAACTATTTTAAGTGTTATTGATTCAAAAAGTTGATGTGAAACTTACAAAAAAATTAAGTCAACTTTTATAACTAAAATTAAATCTAAAATTCTAGAGAAGTTCCCTCATACAACGGGAAATTTTAAAAAAGTGTCTATAAAATATTTAAAAATGTCTAGAAATTTGAATAATCCCTTACTGACAGTCTAAAAACGACATATGCTAATTTTACAAAAATCAGAAAGTGTATTTTAATAAATATGGAAACTACACGTAACTATAAAGCTGCAAAGCAGCTTATTTCTAGTCCTCTGATGTTGTGGGGTCAGTTATTTGTTTTTCGATCTGTTAGTAGATGGCGCTGTAGACCGTCACATATCCTTCACCTTGTCATTATGTTCAGGACTTGAATAGAATTTACAAACGTATATTTAATTGAAAAGGAGTTAAATAATGAAATAATTATCAATGCAATGATTGTCTTTTTATAGGCAATATTTGTTATTTTAATTTTTTATTTTGAGGTACGACCTAAAGCCTGCTATAAATAAATGTATAAAAAGAATACTATAATAGGTTATATTAAAGAAGAATATAACTATATAATATGAAATAAAGTTTGTTGAATTCTAAATTGACTTATCTAAAAAATTATACGTACTCAATAAGGAAAATTACATACAAGATATAAAAAAAATTAACTATATATTTACTTTCGAGTATATCTTTTTAAAATTTCTCTTAGTAAAGTATTACTTCTCTCCAGTAAAGTATTACTGGTAAAAATTTTGTAAGGGAATTACAGTTTTACCGTTAAAATCCTGTTAGTATTTTTTGTTGTTGCCGGTAATATTAAACCATAGATTTCCCTGCAGAATTTTGAAATTAGTAATAAAATAAAACAAACGTGAAGAATTTTTAAAAAGAAATTATGACGTTGGTTTTCCTTTCAGAGACAAAGCTAAGAATAACGATATCTAGCTTATGCGTGACTTTGACAAATGTAACATCACAAAATGGTCAAATTCAATTTTCCTTCTTGCTATACATCAGGAAGTATACGTGAAAAGGATATCCAAACAGGACTTTAAAATCGTTTCTATAAACGATCTTCACTTGAAAACTATCCATTGTTTCCAATTCTATTTTGATTTCTTTTGGGCGGACTTATGTTTTATGATTGTAACTTTTCTAAAAATATTTCACAAAGGATAATAAAAAATATGGTTCCATAAGAATTTTAAAAAATGTTTTTTTTATTTGAATTTAATTACTCCCAATGATTATGTAGTTTGTGTAATATTATGGTTTTTGTTTTCGTTAAAAATAGATCTCGATTTCATTTAAGTTTTGAGAATAAAGAAACAAGGCGATTTTAATAAATTAACTATTTTATGTGTAAAATAATTTATATAAGTTTAGATTTGCGAATAATTTCTTCACTTGGCAGTAATTATTGTGAGAGAATTTAACATGTGTGAAAATAACTGTTTGTGTTTGGCGACACATTCATATGAGTTTTAGTTATGAATATGAATAACTCATTAAGTTAAGTAAACTTTAAAAGTTTCTTAAACCCCGAAAAATGTCTATTAAAAGTCTAAGCTTGGGTGATGCTTTTATACAGGAAAAAGACCACCGAAATTACTTATTTTAGAAGAAATAAATAAAAGTTGTTTAAAGTTTTCTTTTCCAAATAAAAATACGTCTTCATTTTGATGTCTTTCGCATTCGTCGAATGTCGGATTGGTACTAAATTCGTCTTTTAGATGGAATAATTTTGGAATTAATATTAATAAATTTTATAAACGTTAAAAAGACATAATTTAGATGTATTTTGTCTTGTTGTTTAATTTTTATCAGGAATAATAATAATATAATTTCTTTTACTTCTATTCAATGATATCAATTTCGAAAAAGACGTACGAGGTTTTTTGATAAGAATAGTGTGTATTAAAGATCTTTTATCTATAAATAATGTATGTAAATACCTGATTAAGGGAATATGGCTTAGAATGTAGTCATAGAGAAATATCTTGAATACATAATTTCCACGAAAAAAAAAGTAAAAATTTTGGAACCTTGAAAGTAATTCATTTACATTTACGAATGCAAACATTAGCATTCAATAGAGTTATCCAAAACACCTATTTTTTACTCACATCTCACTGAATTAGACAAGCTTCCTAATCCTTTTCATAACATCATTCAAAAATACACAAATCTTTTTTCACAAACGCTAATAACCCTTATTATTATTTATCAAATATAAACGTCTATGAATCATTCGCATTCGTAACAAACACAAATTTTTTCAATGACATAACATTTACTAAAATAAATGGCGTATACAAGGAAACAATGTAAAAGAAATTTGACTGAACATTAATTGGGCTGATAGAAACGGCCTCATTCCATTTCGTAATTGGTAGTTGTGAGATTATAGAACTAAAATCAAGGTTTCTCGATTCGAACACTTCAAATTGAAATGTTTGCATTTCCGGTACACATAAACTATAATTATTATTTAAAGCGAGCATTTAATATGGACTGCGTATGTTTGGGCAGTGAAAGGTGATTTCACTCAAATAGGGTTTGTACTTCAGAACCAGTGGGTTACGTAACCCCTTTTGCAGATTGACAGGATGTCGTTTAAAAAACCGGCAAATAATATTAATTAGTATCTATGGAATAATAATGTTTTAATTAGCAAATCAAATATTCTTGGATTAGTGAAAGGATATTTGTTTGCGGCCAAGAGAATTTAAAATTTTAAACGTTACTTCCTAAACCAACAAATTTTTCAAAAACAAAATATCTTTGCTCTGTAGTTTGTCTCAACGGTTTTCAGAATACTTGAATTCATCCTTTTGAATATATTTTACAGTTTTTTCATTCAGGGAATTTCAAACTACCGAATTATTTTTTGAATTCGAATATATTTTTTGCATAAAAATTAAAAATAACATGACGAATTTTTAGTTTAAGGAAAATATTTAAGATGGGAAATGTAAATAGTTTGTAACATTTAATCTGTAAATTATTGAATATTTAACAGTTATTTAAGGAAACAAAACTTATATACCGAACAATTTACTTTATTACACCATTTGTGTACAAACTTGATTTTTTTTCAACGTTGGGCTAAAGTAAATAATTTATTATTATATATTTTTAAGTCAAGATTTAACAAATATTAGAAGGAATTATTACCGATGTTTTGTTAATTTCCCTTATTTCAAATAAGCGTGTGTTCTATTACTCAAAAAGGAGTTGGTTCCGATCCTGAAGGTTAATTAAAATTTATTGTATAGTTGACGTAACAAATGCAGGTTTCCATATAACATTAAAAGGTCTTATTCTTCTTTGGTAAACGCTCTAACGACATTGAAAACTGAATTTTCTCCCTCAATTTACAAGAGAGAAACAACCTGTAAAGTAAAACTTTTGTTTTTAAGAATAACAGTGCATAAAGGTGGTTGTCCTTGGCCAATAATCGCGTACTTCTGCCCACCATTAAAAAATCCACAACCGAAAGTTTCCTTTGTAGAGAAAAATAACTAATTTCAACTAGAAACAGAGATGTGATAAGATTATTTTCTAACAATGGAAGTGTGAAAATAGTTAGGAAAGTTGAAATAATACACTTATATACAAATTTCATGGTTTCAAATTCAAAAGTGAAAGAACATTGTGTTCAGATAATAGTTTACATATTTCGGTACTATTATGTTTTGTTTTCTTTTTGAAGTTTCCTAATTGGCACGAAATTGACCTAAATGGCTTGTAAGATTTGAAATAGTAAAATCAAGGCATAATTTGCGTAGATATTTTGATACTTAGGCCAGGCCTATATGCATATATTTGCATATCACTCAAATATTTAATATCAAATATATTGATGTTCTTATTTTTTATGTATTTCCTTAAAATATAGCCATTCTTACTAATTTGTTCACTGTTGCATTACCATATCGCACCGTGAGCAGAAAAAAGACCTATCGTGAAAAAGACTATTCTTCAGGAGAACCGTTTAAAGTTTTATTAAAAATTCAAATTATTACAAAATCGTTTCAAATGATCTAGATAAAAAAATATTTGGCATGGATATCCATTTTATGAGTACCAAAAAGTATACATGGTCATTTTATATTTTAGATTTACATTTGCTGGGGTATTTTCAGATAGGTCACTTTTCCGCGCTCAAGTTTTAACGATTTTGTAAGCGGAAAAGTGACATGTTTAAAAATTTGCGGTGCGTTGCAAGGTGCAATATTTAAACCATAGATATTATACCCCCCCTTTTTTCCAAAATAAGGAAAATGTCTGCTAGGGAATGATGCTACATATTTAGCATACACGTTTTGCTAAGTTATATCGGACAGCTTTAGTTTCATAAAATTGTACCGTCTACAGTTTCATTTAAATATAAAGATCTCAAACACATTTTAAAGCAGTATAATTACCTTTTTTTAGTAAAATCTTTATTTAATATTAAAAATTCGTTATTTTCGTAAGTAAATATTTAAATGAACGAAAATTCCAACATTTTACATCACTAAGGAATCTATAAAATCACATTTAAGATTAATTTAGAGTCTTATGCAGCAATATTCCTTATTAAATTAAAATAGTCTTGTTATAATGCAGCAACACCTTAAATTCAAGGTCAATTTCATGGTCATTCATGTTATTTGTCCATAATTTCAAGGTGAAGATTTTACAGTTATTTATATACAAAGTCTCAAAAACCAAGACATTTATAAATTAAATAGAAATTCTAAATCTTCATGTTTTAATTATGCAAACATGAAGTTTAAAAAAATATATATTGGATAATATTAAATATATAGCGAAGGACGTTTTGTAAATATTATGGTTTGTTGCGAAAGTTTAATATGAGAGATATTTTCTAATTTAATATTTACACATCTAGAAACATCGATTTTATCGATATATTGCACGAAATGCATCATGAACGACATTCAAAGGTCTGTATTGTAGAAACTATTTAAAATTTATAGCATAGGGAAGCTTGGTTCAGTTATGAATGAATAGATAATCAAATCATTTATAATTACTGCATACATGTGAGGTGAGCTGATTAAAAAATTATAAATTGTTTTAGAAATTTTTTTAATGGTGGACCGAATCTACAAAACTGGTTATCGAATATTTCATAGAAAAGTCAATGACTTCCGAATACCTTAATCTTTAAATAAAATAAAATGGGTCATAAGTTAAAAAAAAATTGAAATTATTTAAACATATTAATTTGCTAACATTTAACAATACACACAAAAAATCTTTATTTTTAAAAAACCAAACCAGTCACAATTTTCTATCAATTTAAAACTAAGCTTTCCCCGATTCCATTCTAAAAACAACCATTTAGTTGAAAGCAACAAAACGACACAAAAAAAAGTTCGATGCTATCGTCTGCAATCGCAAAGGCCGTACCACTTTGGAATCGATTTTATTCTGAACATCTGACGACGTGGGGAAAATAGCACGGGGTTGTGGGAAAAGGTCCAACGCCCACCCACCATCTCAGACATTGTTGAAGTGACCACACCCCCTTTAAATGTAAAAAGGAACAATGTTCATGCCTAAAAAGAGGTAAGGTCCTTATAAGAGTTACCTTCTACTCTTTTTTCTTTGGTATTTTAGTGAAAGAAGTAGCTTGTATGGGAATTTTCCTGGGGACTTAAGCAATTTTTGGGAAAAGGAATAGTTTCATAGGTGGGTTTCCCAGCACGCTTTTTTTTTGAAAATTTGTGAAAGAAGGAGCTTGTAAGGAAACCTTCCTGAGATGAGGAGTTCGCTTTTTAATGAAGCAATTGTTTTGTTTAGAGTGGTGATTGTTTTTGTTTCAGAGTTGAAAATGTTACTGAGAGTCTGTTTTGAATCGTTTATTGTAAAATGGAATAATGTCCACAAAATAGTTTCCCTACAAATTTTTTTCTAAAGAAGAAGCATGTAAGGAAATCTTCCTAAACATTGATCAGTTTATTCAGCGACTGTTTTGTTCGCCGTGGTGATTGCTTTTGTTGCAGGGTTGATGTAAAAAAAAGGTTATGCTCATAGAAGAGTTTCCCCGCTAAGCTATTTTCTTTTCATTTTAGGTATAAAAAAAGCTCGTGGGAAAGCTTCCTAGGATTTGTTAGTTAGTACGATATATACGAATGTGTAGTAGTTTTTATACAGTAGGTTTTTAATTGAAATGTGTTTTATTAAGTTTTTAAAGGGGAACTTTAATATCACTCAGCTCGTTTTAGTTCATAATCTGAGAATAAAAATCTTGATTCAATCTTTTAGATTATCCGAAAAGGATTAAAAAATCATTTCAATCTTAATTTATTATGTTAAGAAGTTTGTCATTCTACTTTTGAGGCATCCGACTATCCGTCTATATTAGGCCAAATTTTGCTAAAAAATGAATTTAACATCTTTAACTAACGTTAACACTAAAAAGTTTTTACGTTTTAAAGTATTTTGAAACAGAATATTTTTAACAAGAAATTAAAAAATTCTCGATATATAAATAGTTATAAAGAAACGAATTCATGCTCTTGTAAAATACTAGACTTATCAAAGTAATTAATTATTAATCATGGTTAATTTTAATGTAATTTTTACAACTTAAAAAATGTATGCGTAAAATTATTTAAAATAGTTTATGAGGAACTATATTTTAAAAATGATTTTATTTTAAATTTAAAATTTTCGACATTCTGTAAAACTCGCCTATTTTAAAAGATAAAAAGTAATTCATTTTTGTCTAAGAGAAAGTTCTAAGAGAAAAACGGGTTAAAAAACTTTTTTTTTAAATCCTTTAAAGTATTATAACTGTTTCGCATAAGCTATTATTAAAATTCTAAACTGGAAAAACGATACTCATAGTTTAGTTGCACCCATTCATGATTTCATAATATGCAAAATACGTGTCGTAATCAAACATGATTTTAATGATTCATTTTTACAGACAGTTATATGATTCTTGAACAGTCTACAGTGACGAAATCAATTTCATAGTTTAATACTTCAACAAAAGAGTGCATGAAATGATTGAAATGAAATCTCCATAAACTTATTTGGTTTATAAAGAACACAAACGAAGTGATACAATTGTGAGGGCGTTTTCTTAAAAAAACAAGGTGATTTCTTCTATGTCGGTATAATAATTGAAACTTGATATACATCTGTTTGCCAATCATTAATGATAAAACATTTGAAATTCACTTCATTTGCTTTAACTAAACAAAAGCTTTTATTAAAACGTAAATGTTTTTCTTAGTTAATGGCTGTTCTAATTTGTTTAAAGAAAAGCAAATATATGTGTGTTTTATTTCGAAACAGAATAGTTGTAGAATTGTTGCATAACAGTTGTTCTATAATATTTGAATAACAGTTACTAGTGGAATGCACAAAAGTAGTAGGTGAGAAATGTAAAATTTAAAATAAAAAAAAACCACTTTAGAATAAACTGTAAAACAATTTCATAACTTATACTTTACTTAATTAAACTTATTGTTTTGCATTAAAATTCGCCAGGAAGTCCAAAAATGTTTTGACAGACGTACAAAGGTACAAATTTTAACTTTAGATATTTGTGGGGTATGAGATATAAAGCTGCGTCCACTACATTCATTAGATGTCACACGTGGGTACAAATTACCATTCAATGCCTTATTTTCATTCCTGAGGAACTGTTGTCACTCAAGACACATTCCCATTATCTTTGGGCAAAAAGTTTTAATTATAGACAATCAGTTGCATGCTGAGGAAGATAGCGTTTTTCCTTTAAGCATTGTTTGCAAATATGTTTCTAACAAAGAATACTATCAACACAATTAATATCAATTCCTGAATATATATCTGACACTTTCAAATGAAGATACGCAAATGGAACATATGAATGAAAATGTAATTAAAAGAATCATTACACCAACTTTAGCGTCACGCTACACACAACTGTTAATTCCAAATTACTTCCGAACAATAATAAAAAAAAGAATACGATTTATTCTAAGTAATAATCTGTCTGTAACTTCTCCTTCAGAACTAGGCGTGCCAAAACCATCAGCGATAGTCATAATTCCTATTGGGCGTGCCACCCCAGCTTTATGAGCAAGATAGATTCCATTATTTTATCTATTTTCTTTTCGCATTGTATCGAAATGAAGTGAATTAAAGATGGCGAATCACTGAAGAAAATTATTCGCTTAAGCCTCGCGTGGAACAATGGGTTTCGTTTTTCTGGATCTATATGGGAACCATAATCTTTATTTTTGTTTACGATTAGAGATTTTTTTTGTTGGTAATGATGTAGGTCAGTTGATCTCCGTCTTGTTTATTGTTATTTCGGCTTAGTTATCGACCATGGTGTGTTATAGATAATTTAGGTGGGAGAAATGGCGCATTGTTTTTATAATAAAGCAAGTATGAAAGATTTTGTCATAAGTAAAACTAGACTCATGGCGGATTTAGCTACATAATGATATTTGTCTTAACGAAACCTTTCATATTACAGTATTAAATATCTCTGGAAGCTTTATAAATGGTGTATTTGCATTGAAATATTCTTCGGTAAATATAATGAATTTTTGTGAATACATTACACATGTCTAGTTATTAGATTTACCGAACTTTTTTCTTCTTGTTTTTGAGAATTTGTTTTGTCAAATGTCTCTTTGTCGATTTCAATTGAAACAATTTGTTTAGTTTGTGTCATATTGTTAATTTAAATAACACTTCCACAACTTCACAACAAGTGACAGTTAAAAGTTATGCATCCTTTATTTCAAATGAAAAACCAGTTATTATTTCTTCAAAATTCTACAAACTGTGAAAAAAAAGTTTCTTGTTGACATACTATTTGAACAACACGCATACATCACAAAGTTATGTAAAACCATTTTTTTCATCACCATTACAAGTATTTTTACAACGAAATATTTTTTTAAAAATATTAACTTACATGTTTTTGAAAACTAAGTTGAAAGTCAATTGCGAGTTTACTCAAATTATGTTTTCGAATAATTTTTTGATACTTATTAAGAATTTGAAGGAGATAATAGTCTTGCAGTAATGTAGATATGTGGGAGAAAAGTTCCTTGAAAGTTATGTTTTTTTTAGTTTGATGTTTAAATGTTGCTTTTTTAAAGCATAAATTTCGAATTATTTTATAATAATGATTATTCAGAGGTATTGCAAGCAATTTAGAAATAATATAATTCCTTAATTTGAAAAATTGTAAAAATTACGAAAGTATTGAAACATATTTGATTCGTCAAACTCCTATCTTAATATTCCGAATTTGCGCTCTGGGGCTCTATAGGTGCCTTTATTACATTACATAGACCGCCAGAAGCTACTAATTTTAAAATTTACTTAACCTGATAAAAAAAATCAAAGGGTTATTAAAAATGTACATATATTATAATTTTTGGTCGAATTACCATTGACAATCATATTTTTAGCTAAATGGTCTTTACGTTACGATAACGTTAGGCTATCACAGTTCCTTATACCTTATCATGTTATTTAAAAAACAGTTAAAATAGAAAATAATCTCATTCCCAACTGGACCCATTTCAAACGTATGTTTTTATTTCCCTTTCCTCCCGTAGACTTAGCATTAGCGGTCAAGCGCAGTCGCAACTGGAGAAACAAACAAAGCGTAAATGAATTAATTACTGAATTTCTCGTTTTTAAAAATGTCAGTTTATTGAACTGTCGTGTGTTCTTTGAGATTTGCGAGGAAAAAAACAATTGCTCAACTGGGCGTGTGTTTTCCTTTGGGTAGCGAAGAGGATCGTTGTGGATGTCAATATTATGGATTGACAGGGAAGTAACCGATATTTTTGTAAGAAATCAGTGTTTTAAGTGTATAAAATCCAAAAATTATTAGTACTGTAAATTAGTTTTTAGTAACAGATCAAAGGATCTTTTCTGCAAATTTTAGAATTCGAACAGGAAATTACTATTTAAACGGTCTTTCTGCAGAATCGGTATCAAAGATAGCCTTGTCTGTCCCATGTGTTCGAGTGAAGAAAACATGATTTTCATTCATTTGACGACTTGTGTTTCCTTAGCCAACGGAGTTTTTTAATTTTTAACTCTCGACAACTTTTATTCAAAGGCTAATCTTTATTGGGCTGGACGAAAGGAAATGGTATCTCCGACTGACTCCTCGACGTAATTAAGAAAAAAATCAGTTAGAAATAAATTAACCGTCAGCTGTAAATTATTAAAAATGTGGTTCTTTGTTTTACCAAAAATAAAGTTCGTAGTATCTGCAATGGCTGGAGGTGAAAATTTTCACTCTATTTTCGATATTAGGTTGAACCATTTCACAAGTTTTGTTTCTAAAACTTAAAAAACGGTTCGACCGAATACCGAAAATAGGGTGAAACATTTCAACACACAGCTGTTGCGGCTACTAGGAACTATATTTTTAGTGACACTAAGCAAAAAATTTGTTACAGTGTATAGGTTCCCTAATCAACATCATTGTGTGACTTTTGAAGGTGGGCTGGCTTAACTTTTGCATTTTTACTTGCATTTAACCATAGAAAATGCAGTTATAAGAAGCATTGTTTGTTGACAATTTTTTTCACTATTTCTAAATGGTTAGTTGTTTAAGAATTCAATTGTTAGTTGTTAAGTTTTTTTATACTCCCAAGTAGCAGTGTTCCTCGGCATTAGTTGGGAAAATAATGTCACTGTTTCTTAATGGTTAGTTGTTTAGCTAATTACATAATATCAAGTAAGTCAAAATTTTGATAAATATCGAGATTTCAGTTCGATGAAATCCTAACTTCTGGATTTGGTGGGTCTAATGTTAGTGAGTGGGTTTATTGGCTATTTTCAAGAGCAAATGTAAGAGGGTTTGGCAACGTAGCCAATTACGATAGAACAACAACCTTTCAGCATTTTTGAAAACTATTTATGTTCTTTTAAATAACAAACGTGATAAGTTGTATATTTAAAAAAATAATAATCTGGAAAGTGTTAAATTTTTCCATACCATTGTCTTCCAATATCGCTTAATTCCAACTCACATTAAGCTAGAGGATGTCCATATTGTTAGAAAGAGTACGTTCTCGGTACAAAAAAATTATGTTGGTTCGAATCTTGCTTCAGACAAAGATGATCATTACAGTTCGAAATCAGCTTTAAGCACTAGGCATAATTACTAATTATCCCTTGTGTAGCAAAGATACAAAGCGATCTGAAATAAAACCGTCTTAGTAGCCCATAATATCGTACGATGTCCTTTCGATGTTAACATGATATCCCCATGACATTGTGATGCCGGATCAACATCGAGATATGATTGTAAAATATCCTGTACTACTAGGGCTGATAGTAAAGTAACTCAGTGGGTGAGAGATATTTCGTGTCCCCCTCATAGACCCAAGTTCACAGGTTTGATTCCCGGCTGAGTCGTCAGATTTTCTGGATGAGAAAATCGTGGGCACGCAAATCATATGAGTATGTGGCATGTAAAAGATCTCTTGAGTACCCAGTTGGCTTGAGTTCTCTTGGCAAAATTAAATCTCGGCATACATTAACATCCACAGAGAGCTCGGATTCATTGTCATCTGAGCGTCAAAATATGGTAGCGAGATTCGCCTAGATATTGCCACAAAAAATGGTCAGTTACGGGGAATATGCCAAGTCTGCTAAGACTTTGCCGTCAATAAAGCAGCCCCGTTAGAGAAAAAAAGGGCGGATAGTGCATGTTGCAACTTTGTCAAACCTTCGATGTCCGTCTGTCCATCCATCCACGTCAGCTTTCACTCACAGCTGCTAAATATAAAGTGACAGTCTATGATGATTCGAGATATGCCGGCGTTTTACGATCTTGACTGAGGAAACTTCGGATATTTAGAAAGGAAAAGTGGACAAAGTTTACTTTCCCGTGACATTGGTCTTTTGATGTCTCCGACGCGAAGGGCGTGGTGTTTTAAATTTTTTAGACTTTATGTTTGACGCCTACACTTAAATAAATTGTCACAAAATATCAGACAGTAAAGATAACATATAATTCATGTAAAACAATATTTGTTTTACAAATTTGAGAGGTCTTTTTTGCTCTAAAGACTATGTTTAATCAAACGATTGATAAGCAAACGGGCGAAAGTTTAAACTTGTTTTCAATGCTTAGATTGAAATTTACAACATATATTTTTAAATAGGAAGATAATTCTTTTAGTTTTTAACTTTACGACGATATTTCTTCTAGCTTGCAGTTATTGTTCTATTTTAAGTTGTTTTGGGATTTAAATTTACAGCTAACAATAACTGAATACATTTTTTTCAATTTCATTGCAATTATTGTACAATTTAAATTTCCACAAAGTTATATATTAATACAGTTAAATAAATGATTTTTAACAACAAAAACAGAATTTCGTAAACAAAAAAAGTTCGACCCAGATGTGTTATCTTTACTTATATAGTTAGTGTTTCCTTCTGAATGATTTATAAATTATTGATTAAAATTTCACAGTTATACTAGTACAGCTAAAAACTGTTTAAAAAAAAAACAGAATTTCGAAAAAAAAAATCGTTAGACAGAGCCATATTGTCTTTATATATTTAGTGTGGCACTCTGCACGATTTATAAATTATCATTCCAAACAAGGGACCGATATCCTCGCTTCCTGTTCCTCCACAGCTTGTTAGACGACGACAAAAGGGTGAAAACTCGCCCCGTCTGCCACAGAATAATAGGAGTCTTTCCACACATGGCCGGCTCCATATAATTTGGCGATCCTATCACCAACAGCTTGTAAGGCACAATCAGTTGCTTCAGGTTTCCGCCAGACAGCACTTTCAAAAGCATGGAAATTTATCTGATTGGGAAGTTACTTTTAAGTCTTCTGAAATAAAACGAAAGAAAAAATAGGGCACAATTGCGGTTTCATGATAGCTTTAATGGGGTGACAAGAATGCTCATTTGCATGATGTCTTAATATTGCACCAGATTTCTTCTGCGTTCGCTTCTGGAGATCGGTTTTAAAGGTCCTGGCATTTGCCGAAACCTTCAAATGCATTGTTTGATGTATTGACTATTTTGATAAATTATTCAATATCTTTGAATTTAATGATTTCTAATACAGTTATTTAAAGATTTTGGATTGTCGAAACTTCGTTGACTCTTAAGTATAAATTAGTCAAGTAAATACAAGGGCTTACTTTTGGCCAAAATTAGTTACCATTAAAGGTTAAAGTTTATAGAAAGGAATAGTTTATAAAGTTTTTAGACGAAATAAAATTGTTTATTAGTCAGCGGCCAAAGAGCGAATTATGTAGCTTTAACATACTGTTTTTGGACTTAACTGAAGGCTTCTTCTAAAAAAATGTTACAATTCTAAATTTTCGCAATCAATTTGAGTTTCAGAAGTATTCATTTGAGATGATTGTCAATACTGTTTAAACAACTCTATTATATAAAATCTTTTTTATTTAAACAAATTTGCCAATGGCCTTTTTGAAACAAGTCATGCATAAAGAATGTCTTTTTTATTCCTTAAGTTTCTTATTTGTGAAAAAACTTAAAGCTAAAACAACATTTCACGCTTGTTTTTACAATTTGATTATATTTGATAGTTTCTCAATTTTGTTGGATCATTCAAAAATCATTATTTAAAGCCAGTAATAGCCATGAGCAATAAGATGTTATCAGTGATATCTGATGTTAAAAGGTCGTTTAGGTTACAGTTACTTTTCCGGCTCGTTAAATTAATGAAAAACTATATTTCAATAGAATAAAACCGGTTTATTTATTTGTGTTGTTTGTCATTAAAAGCAACTTCAAAGTTTTCAAAAATATGTTTTATTGAGTTTGGATTTACTTCAAGCAGAAGTTTTGATATTCTATTGCGTAAAAATACATTTTATAAATATAAAAGGAATAATTACGTAAACATTTCATTTATAAAAATGCTTAGAAATCATTAATTTAATTTAGTAAGAAATATAATGTATAATATTACTATCTTATAATTACAATGTTTTTTAATTTCTCAAAATAGGCCGAGGCTTAAATTTTTTCATAAGATACCCTTTAGCTATATCAGATGCAAGATTTACCATTGTGGAAAGTTTTAAGACAATCGAAGGCATAATTGTTTCGAACTATTCGTTAAAAAACTGGCTATCAATATTTATACTAGGATGGATTTTTTTTATCCGTCTAATTCCCTAATCGTCAGATCTTTCCACAACATCAATTACTATAATTAGTTATTTTTTTAAATCAAAAGTTGTAATCTTAATTATAACAAGTTTAACAACCTAGGTGTAACGTTTGTGAGAAAAGTAAAGAAATAATTAATGGTTTTTGCAACTTTTAATTTCCAAGGACAGTGTGAGAAGCATGATAATAATCAAAACTTTTTTAGAGAAAATATATAAGTCAGGAAACTAATACAGAAAAAATCTTGCTTATAAAATCAAAAATAGCAAAAACGGAAACAAAAATAATAAAATTAATGAATAAAAGATTGAAAATAATAATGAAATTGTGGTTATTTGTTGATATGTTTATAATTACAAGTGTGTATGTCTATTTAACTTTTATTGTTTGATATCACAGTAATTTTTTTTTAAATAAATATTTAGAATACCGTAAAGAAAATTTAATAAAAAAATAAAAAAAACTATAGATTAAATCGAGACATTTAAAAATCTTATCGATATGTACTTTTTAAAAATTTAGTTTAATAACTAAACACTATCCGTGACTGAGTCTCAGTGGCTTAGTGGTAGTGCTTCGCATTGCCACGCCACATGTCCGGGATTCGAGTCCCGGATTGGGCAAGGTTGAACCATCCTTTCATCCCTTAAGTGGGTCGATAAAATAGGGTTCCAAGCATGCTTGGGAACTAAACACTGGGGGTTCCGCGTGAGGCTGACCACCTTACCGGAACATATGCCTAGCACGTCCTTCCACTAAGCTCTTCAATTTTAAAATACCATGCAAGGTAAGTGTTTAGAGGGAAATAAAAGTTTTGAAATAACCACTATATAACTTTAAAATAATTCCTACAGTTCACGTAAGCCAATTATGATTTTTATGATTTGACACGGCCGCTTTCCCTTTTTCAAAATTAAACTCAATAACTCTGAATTGAAGATCTTTGTGGAATAACGTGCTAAGTGACATTTTTGAAAAAAATTGAGATTTTTGTGCCGTTGAACATATTATTCCATCATTTAAAGATAAAATGTTTCCCATTTCCCATAACTTTAAAGTTAAGTATATTTTTTACCGTTTGCAAGTACCGCTTTTAATGTATCTAAGCTCACACGAAAAACTTTAAAGCATACTTTCTCGTTTTTACTTTTTTGTCACTTAGCACGTTCTTCCACTAAGCTCTTCAATTTTGTTGCGAAAATTCTTTCGCACTTTGCTGGACCAGGGAAACCAGTCAATGTGAAGGTCTGTTTGGGCATCGGGGCCGAACGATTTACGTTTCGACAGTTCTCTGAATAATTTTGAAAAAAACTAAGAATTGAATACGTCTTTTTTTTCACTTGTTGTTAACGGTGACATAAATAACCTGTCGCATAACTATGATATATGTTATAAGGGTCAATATTATGAAAAGTGCCAATTTACAGATGTGATGAGGCGTGATAAGTCTGACGACGAAATTAAACTATACAATCAATCATCTTTATTAAAACGCCAAAACATTTTTTTTAATGTTAATATCGTTAAATTATTGTTAATAATGTTAACTATGCTACATTGACCCTATTTCGTAATATTAACCCATAATTTTTTTTTTCACAGTTCAAAAATTAAAATGAGGTTTTACCATTTAAAATTTGTTCCATTACAAAGCACCGTTCTGGTTTAAAGTTTGGCAATTAATTGAAACAATAGGTGTCGTTATTGGAAAATTTTGAGAACAGTTTATATGCAATTAAATAACAACTGTTTGATTTAAGAAACATTAAATACAGTTTTGTAGAATCTACTTATACTAAGTTTTTATAAGTTATTAATTTCTGCTTGAAATATTTCAAATAATTTAAAACCATATCGGAAAAGAATTCAATGGGTCATTCACACTTTTTCCTCAAAAACATCTTGAAATAAACTATTTGTTTAGTCAATAGGCATGGAAAGTTTTATTTTTATAGAATACTCTTTCATATAATACTTGTTTTAACGTACACCTTCTTACCATTGTGTTATTTGTATTATATTTAACAAATAATACAAATTCAAATAAGTTGTTATTGAAAGTTTCCTATAAACTAACAATTGTATAAGATTTTAAATTTATGGTTGATCTTAACTTTCACACTTTTCTATTTTTAATGAAAATTAATTTATTGAACTGACAAGTATAAAATAAAATATTTAAGCTCTTAAATAATTATTCTATAAATGTAATATTTTTTTATTAAAAAATATAAATTCATTAAGTTCATTTTTTTCAGAATGAAATAAAATATTATGAAAAATTAATTATTTGCACAAAAATATTAATGAATACATACATTTGGCAAATGATGAAGATATTCGATGCATAAAAATTTATACTGCTACGTTTTTATCTATGTAACAGAAAGCAAACATTTCTAAAATATAATTTAATGTTTACTGAATAACCGACTACTGGTATCTTTAATTTACTAACACCTAATCGAATCCTTATACAAAAATGCCTCTTTTTTCCCAACTTAAAACAATTGAAGATCTTAGTGGAAGAACGTGCTAAGTGAAAAAGGTGAAAACGTGAAAATGAGAGTTAAAGTTTTTCGTTTGCACTTAGATACTTTAAAAATAGCATTTACAAAAGGTAAAACATATACTTAAATTAATGTTTATAAAAAAGGGGATGTTGTTAACTTTAAAGGAGGGAATGACATGTTCATTGACACAAAAAACTCAATTTCAAAAATCTCAAGTCCCTCAGCACGTTCTTCCCCTAAGCTCTTCCATTACAAGACAACTTTCACAATCGCCCCTATAAGTTCCCTCATTAGAAAGAAAAAGTGAAATCCCGGACAAGAAAGAACCACTTTCTAACGGCCCTTTCTCCATCATTACCTACTTCTTGGTTCAGCAGTTTCGGGGCTCTTTCCTTTTGCTTTTTTTGAACCGGTTCCCCGCCTTCTTGGCCCCACTTTGCGACACATTCGGGCTTCACTCACAATCAAAGGCGCAAGCGATCCATGAGCTCTCAGCTCCACGTGAACTTATTTACTGGTCAGCAATGTCAACATGTCGTATTTCGGAATAAGATAGACTGTGGTCAGTGCTACGGTGAAGTTCGTTGAGAATTTGTGTCTTTGGAATGGTTTTAGAAGTTTGTGAATGGATACTATCGTTTGGGATGGTATATATTGATTTCGGCAGGAGTGGTAATTTTTGAAGAACTATTTATAATGTATAAAAATTATAAGTAATCGTAACAATTTCGTTTGAATTTAACGGAATGTTTTTGCAACCAGAACTTTGTTAAAAACTAATTAATATAAATTTTTTAAAAAAGGTAAATGATTTTTTACTAAAATTATAAAATTTTTATTAGATCAAAATCGACTTTTTGATAAAATTAAAAAAAATTGTAAAGCTATTATTTTTTTGCATTTATACATTTTCTCTTTTTAAAATTTCCGGTACTATGGATCTGAAGTGTAGAGTAATTCCACTTTTCCAATTAAATTTAAAGGTCACAAGTAAACATAGAAGAAAATGATTCTAGCGAATTTTTAATATTTAATGCTATGGAATATAAAGGGATTCATTTTGAGTGAAGAAAATATTTTTTGTTGCGATTTTTATTTAAATTTACCTAAATACTATTTTTATTTTATTTTAATTAAAAAAATGTACCAAAAATAATTTATCCTTTAATAAGTGAGGTTAACTAGTGAAACTGCCTAATATTAATAAAATAAAGAAGATTTTTATTTAATTTTTTTATCCTTTTAAAAATTTAAATTGTGCCTTTTTCAAATAAATTCAAAAAAAAAAAAGACGAGAAATTCGAAAACCGAATGAATTTTAAAACCAACTATTCTAAAAAAAAACTCCAATTCAAAGTATCGATATCAATAACCAACTTTCACACAAGACCTACAAACTCATCTGAGATAAAATTAGAACTAAAACAACGCAAGAAACCAAAATAAAACTCCAATATCCGGACTTCATTCTGTACCAACACATGTCGCGAAAGACTTCCTTCAACCACCCATAAGAAATAACACTGAGAACAAACACATATGGTCCGAGTTTCCTGGACTTTTCTTAGCCCGCATGGATATCAAGATTATTATTATAGTCTGGACATCTATGAACAAAAGAAACCTCGAGGAAGATCGTGGCGAATTTATTTCTGAAGATGCACAATGTGATGGATGAGGGTGAGTGAACTTTATGGGATTTCAATGGATAAAAATGTTATTACTCAATTCGGACCAAAAAGTAAACTTGGTTTTACTGCTAGGTTTTAAATTTTTGACTAAAAAAATGTAGCTTCTTATATTTTTAATTTTTATGCTTGAAGTAAACATTTATTATTATTTTTTATTCGTTTACTAAATATTTAAATTTAGATTATATACCGTGAAGACTTTTAAAACTATTTACTTCAAAAATATAATGCCTTTAAGATATTTTAAAATTATGTATCTTAATTTAAACTCCATGTAGTGATAGGTTAAACGTACAGGAAACATTTAAAATTTTAAGGTTTTAAAAAATATCAATTTTAATATATTGTAACTTTTATGGAGGTTGAGCATTTGATAAAATTTGTGTATTTTCATTGAATGATTTAAAATATATATATGTATATGTCTTTTGATAAGTTAAAAATAGTTAAAGTTTGTTTAAAAAAATGAAACTGCCCAAAACCTTAAGAGGGGGGGGGGGGGGGGATCTTATACGTCGCACAACTTTTTCTCTATTTTTGCAGTAGCAGTATTCAAAACTTTTTATACAAAATCAAAATCTATAAAATATACTTTTCAGCTAACAAAGTTTTAAAACTTGTCCTATAAAATGAAGTGGTGAAGTGCATAACGTACGTGTACCTCTCGAGCAAATAGGGTATATATCAAATCTCGATGACAAAGTAGACTTCAAAAGTGTTCAATATTCTTTTGCAGAAGAAACATTTGTAGATTCTGTATAGTTTTGAATAAGTAGACAATTTTTTGTAATGACCATGGTTCAGCAGTAAAAAAAAAGTTTGAAATTTAAATAATTAAAACCAGAAAATAAGAAATAATTAATAAAAATAATAAACTATTTAATTTGGAATTTTTTTTAATTACTCTGTATAAATAGTCATAAGTTTATATTTATAATTACTTTTATAGCATTTCTAGTGAAAATTTACTGTTTTGTCATTACTTTTCGAATATTGGAAAAACAGTTGCATATTGTGATTGCATATTGTTGCACATTGTGAATTTTATTGTTTGGATAAAAAAAATTGTACCTACTACTTCACTTCTATTTTTCACGAATAGAACAATAAATAGGTAAAAACGTTTATATTTGCTGAAAGGCCTATAAAAATTTTGCTTTTGAATAGTTACACTTATTATAACTATACTAAACTTCTTTACTTCTAAAATTTTAATTTCAACTGACATTAAAAAAAAATCTGTTGGCTTTCCAAAGTTTCTTGATTGAATTGCAGTTAAGTTCGATTGTTTGTTTACTAAAATACTTGTAGTATTTTGGGGAATCGTAATATGTGCGGAAGCTAAGTATTCATAAACATTAACGTTTGTAGAAATGTTTTTACTAAAATACCTTCCACTATTTTTCACAACTTTGCAATCCATTTGATAAATAGTTTAGGATGAGAAAAAATATCGCATGCTTTGTTATGCTTTGACAATAACAACACTTTTAATAGTAAAGCTTACTTTTGGAGTCTATGACTTGACAATGAATGAATAGTGACTAAAAAAAGAAAAATAACTATTATTTAAAATTACAACTTTTTGAAACGAAACTCTGAAAAATGAAAATCAAATATACTTCCAGTATCTACATCACATTCATTCCCTCTGAAATAAACTCATTCTGCCATGATAGCTCAACACAACAATCCAGTTGAAACATAATACACAACGAAATCTTATTCTCACTCAGAATAGAAAGTTGATAGTATTTGAAAAATTATAATTGTTCTGATCAAAGAATATATTATCTCAGTAACCTCAATGCCCAAACCATTTTACCCTTCTATAACTAGCAATTTTCTACAATAGAAAGTAGCATACGAAATGAATTATCTTTTCTTTATAAAACTAGCTTTTTACGTACCTCAAAATATGATATGGACATGTATAAGGATATGTTTGTTTTTGAAGTTTTGACGCGTATTATATGGTCAAAGCATAAGACAGTCATGGATATTAAATTAAGGGAAAGAGTAAAAATACACGTTTAATGAATGATATGAAAAGCTTATTTTCCAATAAATATAAAGGAAATAGAATACATCAGCATTAGTATAATTTTTATTATTTACAGTAGGATTTAAGATTTTTTGTAGAACATTAGCGGGTTTTAATTTTTTGATAGTTTTCACTATACCTGCTTTTATTATTAAAGCCTTTAACCTTCTATATTGTTTTAAGCACAACTTTTACTAAAGATAAATAAGACTGAGAATTTAACTTGTTTTGAAACTATAACAATTAAAAAAGATTTTGGTATGACTTTTAAATGAACAATATTATGGTTTCAGACACTAAATCAGAAATAAATTATTGAACTAACAAAAGGAAAAAAAAACAAATGAAGAAACAAATTTGTAGAAAAATAAGGAAATGAATGTTATAGGAATACACATTTGTGTGTGTATAGATTTCACTATAATCAAAAGAGATAATTGAGTCTTCAACTGAACAATTGCATTTTTGTTGGAGGAAGCCCTATCGGAGTCAAATCATTTAAATATTTTCATCATTAATTTCAAGAGTTCCTTTTATTTCCGTAATTGGTAGGTACAAATACTCACCAAAAAATCCGCCTTCGACGGCCTTATGAATATCGTTATTTAAATCAGCCTTAATGTAAATAAGCGTTTCTGAACTCTATAATTTGCATTGCCAGAATGTAAACATCCCTCTGCCCTTCGTCGGTTCATTTGAATATGTGGTCTTTTTTTACGTCGATTGAAATCGTCCAAAAGGATTCATCAAATTTTCGGTTAATTTTTCCTCAATTTGTTGGCAGAGGGTGGCAACCGCCCGGTTGAATGACCTTGTCTAAAGGGGACAAGGTCACTTCCGCTTCCAATTCAAATATCATATGTTGGTTTTATTAATAGTGTAACTGGTAACTCTTTACCTGTCAAAACAAAGCAGAGCGCCTGCCTTTGTCTGGTTTTGTTGTGAAGAAGATTCCTATTATTATTTTTATTTTATTTCTTGATGATCGTTTGTGGTTTTTAATGCATGTCTTCATTGTGATGAGGCGATCGTTCCATACATTCGGTGAATGGATAAGAGGAACTGTTCGGCAAGGACTTTGTTGGATAAACATTCACTCGTAATTTTAAATAATTAAAATATAATTTTAAATTGACGTAAAATTATATGTACTTCAATGACGCACGATTGATACGAGTCTATAAGGAAGTTAAAACTGAGAGTTTATGAATTTAAAGGTTCCCCAGTTATTTTAGCTCAAACCAAAAGACTCGAGACTTGTATCCAGTTTCGACAGACGCTGGCGCCGGCGCCGGTTTACTTTACAAGCGTTGATTGCTCCTTTCGCTCCAATTAGGACCCTGCGTTCCAGCTTACTTAAAAAACAAAAACAAGGCTGAAATAGTTTTAATTTTTATTAGATAAGCATAAATCATTTGAAGATTTTCTTTTAGCTTTCATAGCTCTTGTTACATTAAAATCCCAATAATAAAAATATATAAAGTAATAAACAAGTAGGTTTGTAACAAAATATGTCACTTAGACCGCTTTCACACAAGATTTGTGCTCAACAGGGGGAAAAAATAGCCAACATTTAATTCTATATTAAACATTTATACTCCGTCACACAGACCGAGGATAAGTCAACTACAACAACATTTACCCGCTAATTACCTTAGTTTAATTTATTTTCTTTCAAAATTCACTAATTACACCTTATAGTTTGCTAAATTTATTTACGAAGGAAAATAAGTAATATTGCTCAATCTTAAATAGAAGCAAACATTTTATATCAACATACAACAACATCAAAACAATATATCACTTTCAGAACTAACTAAACAGAATTATTTTTAAATAGGTACCATTTAGAGAACAAAAAGCAAAAAAAAATATCACCAAAAGGAATAAATAGTATTAAAATGTCATTATTCATTAATAAATGCTTCAATATAATATTTTACGTGAGATATATTTAGTGACATATATTGCGATTTAAATTTTTCTTGCTAAATCTTTCCAAGCTAGGCAAAATATATGTCAAATATGCGAAATACGTTTTCTCTTTTGCCATAATTAAGATTTTACCTTTAACTAGTGACGATATCAATTTAGTCTAAAAATATTTAGGTAAGCTCACCAAAGTCGCCTAATGTATGCCTTTTTTTTAATGATTTTTATACTGGGTAGTCGTTCGGAAGTCATCACTCTAGAGCTATTATTATGGGCCTTAAATCTTTTCATAAATCTAGCCAAATTATTGCCATTTCACCAACAAAATCCGCAAAAAGGTTTTTTCACACATAATCGGGACTTTGACTTCAAATAACACAATTAAACAATTAAAGTTTTACTGGGTTTTATATGAAAAATTACGATGTCAGTAAGTTTATATTAATGTCAAATTTTGTTTCATGAGAGTGTGCATTGTCTAGCGTATTTTGGATTTTGTAATTATAATTTAATATAAGAAACGGAATATAATACTTTATAATAGACGAGAACAATAAAATAAGCTTATAATCCAATAGCAGATTAAATGGTACGAATTAAATGCGAAGAATATGTATTTATTCGCTAGTTAGTGTAATAAATCAGAGCAACAAAGTTACGTAAAGCACAAGTTCTCCTCAAATTGGATTAATATTATATCGTTTTGACCACATGTGACTTATAACAAAAGATTTGAATACAAAAATCAAATTCTTTAGTGTAAATATTTAGAAAAGTTAGTTTTAACTACCGATTTTACCATTTTACCTATTTTACAAAAAGAATTAAAAACTATTATAGATATATTTCTTCAAAACATCATTAATCTTTTATGTGGCTCCTCTAAACTCCACTCTTTCCGTATCAAGTGTTTACCAAGTCAATCCAAATACTTAATCAACGTTTACCAATTTCATGGAAATGAGTTATTTAAAAACAAAAGTTTTTTGTGTGAATTAATTGCGAAATTAAAAGAGCGAAGCCAATTACTAACTGTAAAGAAGTCACTGGAGCGTTTATAAGCGTGTTTTCCTGTAAGAGCTATGTTTCATTTTATTCCTAAACGCTAGAAACGATTTTTTAACCGTATTATTAAATTCTTTAAAATTAATGTATTGATTTTTAAATTTTAGATGGAAATTTGATTTTTCACCGTAAAAATAATTCTAGTTAAATTATCATTAATTTAACGGTATTGGGTAGAATAGATTTTGTACCATCTCATAAATATACGAAGATTTTGTACCATCTCATAAATATACGAAGATTTTGTAAAGAAAAAAGAAATTTTATCTGGTATTTGTTATTTTAGAACAAACAATGGATATTTGATAAATTGCATAGCAAAAAAAAACCCCTGAAATTTGTGGATTTTAATTCACTGTGTGAAAATTATTCAACTTATTGAGAATCAGTTACTTTTTTATATTATTAAACCATATTTTCCTAGCTCCATTGTCCCATTTCATCAACGCTCCATCCTTTCTCTTTGTTTTCATTGTTCTATTGATACGTTGCATCATAGATTCATCATTTCGTGGCCCCAACGAATTCCCTAAAATAAAACTTCCATCACCTCCCTTCTGTTTTGCGGAATTTCACAACATTCTTTGTTTCTCATTTAGAACTATTTAAAATCGAAGACTTAATTATAATATCCCCATATACTTAATAATTGATTATCTATCTTTTCGTGTAGAGAAGGAGGTTTTCCCAAGTACAATTACCTTTCAACATCCCCAACTCTTCATTACATCAAACCATCTCGAGGACAAGTTAAGCTTCGAGGCCTGCCCCCGAAATCAGCTCAATTATTTCCCAATCAATTTGGAAAGTCCACACGAGGGAATAATAGATATGTCAGGTATTTGGGCTTTAGTATAAAGAACTGTTGTAAGCTTCAACTGTTCGCGCTTGATATATTATTTTTTTTATTTCCATTTTAAAGTTTTATTTTAAATTTTACTTCAATTAGTATTTTATTTAGAATTCCCATTTGTATGACTTTCCAGAAGATTTTAAAAGTTAGGAATAAAATGTTTGATTGTGGAATGCGTATTTTTATTTGTATACAAATAAACAAAGTTATTTATTAGTTAATTAATTATTTATTGGTTTACCAAAATATAGTTTATATGAAAATAGGCAACAAATGTGCTCTTTATAGTAAGTCTAAATTAATTTTTTTTATCAAATAACGCTTAAGAAACTAATGGCTAATGATGGGGTTTCTAAATTACCTCAAACAAGAGTAGGCACATATTTATAGTTTGTATTAAAATAACAAAAAGGGGCTCAGGAGGATGAGGAAACGATCAAACGATATAAAAAAATCAAAATTTAAATTTTTTTAAAACTTAAATCACTTTTAATTTGAGAACCAATTTGTAATATTTTATTTTAAAATTGTATATTAAATAATAAAAAATATTTTTTCTATCAAGAAAGGGACAGTTGTTCTAATATCCCTACACAACATAAGAATATTCCTTTCAATAAAAACATTCCATCCAACAAGTAAAAAACAACCTTTCATTCCCTTCCACAAAAACCACAACGGTAAATCCCTCCTTCTCCTTCACCTTCCACCAAAAGTTAATTAATTTAAAAAAGAAAAACAGCAAGAAAACAACTAAACCGAAGACAAAAGCACACAACCTCATCAAGAGTTCCATTATCAACCGGAGCAAAACGGAGAAAGTGGACTTGCCCGTCACGCTTCAGCGTGACCCAGCATTACAGTCCGCCCTTAATAAAAAGATTTCTGCTGTACAATTGTCTCCGAAGGACTTTTTGTTAGGGGAACTGTGTCGAAGCGTGAGTTTTTTTATGTGTGCTGCCGGGGCTAAATTGTCCTAATGATGCTTAAGAAGCGATTAGTTTTCTATCTGTATCAATTATTAGCGTAGCTAAAGTGTTAACAATCAGTCACTGTAGGAAGTTATTCGGAGCAGTTCTTAAATGTTAAACCATTTTGTTGATTTTTTGTTCTTTATGAACATTTATTTTATTGTATAAGATCTATTATGCTTAGTTTTTTTATAAAAAAAAATTAAAAGCATTTTTTTAATTACGATTTTGTATACTTTTAGACATAAAGTAAATAAAAAGATTTCTGCTGTATCATTGTTTTCGAAGGACTTTTTGTTAGGGGAACTGTGTCGAAGCGTGAGTTTTTTTAGGTGTGCAGCCAGGGCAAAATTGTCCTAATGATGCTTAAGAAGCGATTAGTTTTCTACCTGTATCAATTGAAGAGCTGATTTCCAAACGGCGTTAAGTCAAAATTCTCAAAAATTGACTTTTTGATGGAAAAATGTACAAGCCCATGCTAGCTATCTATTTTCACTAAGTAGAAGTTTCAAGCTGGGTTCGGCCGGTATTGTATTGAGTCACAAGTGACTTTTGTACCAAATGGGATTAAGTCTTTATACTCCTCCAGCCCCAAGAAAATAACACATAGGTCAGTTCTTAACACTTAATTACCAACCAGTGATATCTCGAAACAAATGTTTTAATGGGCATTTCCACGCGTGACTTACACTACATCGGACGATTTAACAAATTTCGTTTGCGTAGTTCATAATTATTTTCTACTTATTCAAAAAAAATATTGTACGTCAGTTTACCCCTGAACATATACTATTTTTAGAAATCATAAAAAACCATTTTCATTTAGTATTTCCCTAAAAAATAATAAGAATGTCATACTGTGACTTACACTACATGAAAGGAAGTCGAGTTTTGGTTATCATTTAAAACTCTCATTTCTTCTTCATAGTGCAGTAAATCAACATTCTACCTGTGCTTAATTTAAGTACAAAGTTTAAAGCTAAATGATTTAATTGCAAAAAAGTGTGGAAATAGCATAGGAAATAATTTATTAACATTTTTGTGCGTGACTTACACTACATTCAATTTGTGACTTACACTACATCATGTGAATTGTATCACAGATATGGAAATTTAGGCAATAATAACATAACATATGTAAATAATTTTGAACATGGTAAGTTAAGAATTGCATACATGGTAAAATCATAGTTAGAAAAAGTTACACAACGTCCCCTAAAGTTGGTTTCTGGTAATTTCTTAATTCTTTCTTCAATAGAATTGTTTAAAAAACCTTCCTTCTCAGGCCACGCAAAAAGACTTCCTGACCATTGCAGATGTTTCAGTTTTATTGAATAAGCATCTTTACTAGCGGACGCGGTACCCAAAAAACTAAATCCAGTACTTTTATTGCTAGCATTCAAATTAAACTATTTTTACAAAGAACTAACATACATAACATATACGAAAAATAATAAATATTAAAACGTAAGTTTTTTAAAAATTCAAAATTTTAACGTTTTTTCAAAATGCTACTCTTCCTACAATTTAAAGAATTTTGTAATAGATTTTTTCAAAATGTTCCCACAACATCTATTAATAACAGTTGTATGGATATTTAGCTATCAGTTAAACAAAAAGTTGTAGCTTATGTATAAAATGGCTAAAAAATAAGATTTTTGTAAATTTTCACCTTCAGCATTTTTAAAAAAAAAATCTATTCACACTAGACCTTATCCATACCAACTTTTGTTAAACGCACATGTTTCAACACAGAAAAAAATTTGGAGCTCTACATTAATTTACCTAAAGCCTTAGGGTTTTAACCATTCACAAGCTGAAAAATTACATTAAAAAATCAACATAAAATTTCAAAACCATTTTACCAAACCACTATATCATTTCATAAACCTCACCATTATAATAGAATCCCTCTTTTTTGTAATATCCTTAGCTCACAACATTCGAGCATGTTAATTATTTTCTGGGCAGCCCTAAATTTTGGTAATGCGTCCCTAACATTTGCCCCACAAAATATGTAACGATAATTTTCCTACAAAGGAACTAAAGCTCTTCTTTCAGCATCAAATTCATTTCAGAATTTGCTGAGAGGTATTTCCTTTTACAACATTTCCATTTGTTTAATCAGCAGTGTTGTTTTTGGGGATTTAATGAAATATTTGCAGTTTTAAATAGTATTTGTTAATTTTAAAAGCAGAGCAATTTTTGAGTGTCAGGAATCGGAAATATTTATTTTCCTTTGATGAGCAAATATCATTTAATCTACCTATTTCGCCCTTTATACAATTGTCAGAAATGTATAATAGTGATATGTTTGGGCAGATTTCTTATGCAAAGTGAAAAAATCTTTAGCAGAATGTGGGTCAATTTTCCTGGAAGGTGTGGCTGCTTTTATCCCCTCCTCACTGTATCACCAAGTCCATCAAATGGTCCTTTCTCATGACTAAAGGTAAAGATGACCAACATTGGAGACAGAGAAATGCCATTCAATGTTGTCTAACGGTTGGAACATTGAAATAGAGGTGGTGTATTTTTAGTTAAAGTGTTGTCCGTAAAGTCGTTTTTGCTTTCCTTTTCTTTAAAGGTTTGCAATTTTCCACATGCTTAAAGTCTTTCCCTTTGCTCTTCTTTTCTTTTAACTGTTGATTTAGCCATTTTAAATTAAAATTATCAAAATATAAGAAATCTACAAGTATTATAGCTAATCTATAATAGATAAATCAAACAGAAGCTGACTGTGACTGACACTACATTGTGACTTACACTACAAAGCTAAAATGTGTTATAAATAAAGAAAATGCTTTTTATTTTAGAATTAAAAAGGTGTGGAATTACGCAGAGTTACTATAGAAGGAAAATATCGTAAAAAGTTTGAAGTAAAGCTTTATTTTAAAAAGTTATAGAAACTTTTATATCTTTTCGTGACTTACACTACAGTCAAAAATGAGATTTTTATCTTTCTAATTAAGAATCTTTTAGTAATAAATGCCGATTAATAATGTGTTTTTAAGATAGTTCTGATAATCTATTTTAATAATTTTGCCAAAAAATCTGATAAAATGTGTTTCTTACCTTAAAATTCCTGGGTTCAAAATGATGAAAAAACACGAGACCATGCTTTCAAAACAAAGCAGCCATTTTGAAGCTGCTGTGTTGCCAAAGGTGAAACACTAATAGTTGTTGATACAAAAAAAAATAAAATTCAGACTTTTCTTAAGCACATATAAAAGTTACAACTGTAGAATTTTTTTTTTCAGTTGTGGTATCATTTTACGTGGAATTAACCTATTATATGCTCGAATTATTAGTTTACTTATACAATTCCAATAAAAAAAACAATTTCTGCATAAGTTGTATTATTTTTAAGAAATAATTGATATATTCAAAAGTACTTTTAGAGCGAAATAAATATTAATTAATAAAAAATGAAAATTTATCTGTATTTCTGTTTTCCCAGTGCACATTTTAATTTATAAAAATATCTTCTGAATTCAAATGAATGATTGTAATTTTTTGCATCAAAACATTTTCATCTTAGTCATCCCATGTAGCCCACGTATAGGATCAGTATGGGCCCATTTGGCTAACATGAGCACTAACATATATCGGGCCCAGAAAGAAGTGAACCTATTTATTTTTGTTCAAACCATAGAGGCCCACCTAAGCTGCCTCAAGTAAGGTACAATTACAATCCTATCCAACTTACAGTCATCTCTAAAAAAATCTATTCAAAAAAGAAGCAGTTAATTTTTTCAGTACAATTTTTTTAATTTAACAGTTAAAAACATAACTTTATATTTAAATTCACCTATCCAAATATTAATCAACAGTGTCCCATATGACCCCTTTCGATAAAACTGGCTTCTTATGGGTAGCCCATATTGATCTTTATGGTTAACCCATTACCACCCCATGTGAATCCGAGAGATTTACGGAAATTTATACCTGATAAGTTAATTTTAATAACTTAACAACCTAAAAATCTCTGTGGCCTCTACCCTTTATGCAGGTGTGATTTTCTCAAAACCTTATTATGACGATACGTACTGGGAATTCGTGTACCAAATTCGAAAACTGTACATATTTTCGTTTTACAGTAATACCTTTGAAACCAAAAGATATTTGATGGCTGCTACCCTTTCCGCATGCAAGATTTTCTCAAATACTTTATTATTATGTCCGGCATCTATTAGGAACTTTTGTACCAAACTTTATGTCTGTAGTCCCTTTTTCAGTATGGGCACCCTCCAAAACCCGCAAAAAGTTCAAAATCTTCATTTCGGAATTTCGACCCCATCGCAACACTTTCATTACTTTTTATTCCATATTAGGTAATTGAGAAAAATATACTTGAATTACTTTCAAAAGGAATTAAGTCATTTCATTTCGTTATTTTTTTGTGCCAAAAGGACGTAAGTCTTGAGTTTCGTTCCAAAAAAGCGTAAGTCATGAGATTTTTTTCCAAAAGGGGTTAAGTCATTTCTTTCTTTTTTTATTTCTCAATAACTATACTTTTAGGATTTTTTAACCATATAAATTAGGGTTGCTATCATCCATAGATAACTGGGGAAAATTATCTTTTCCTTAGAATCAATAATAAATCTTCTATAACAAGATCGCGATTTCTGAAAAATGCAAAAAATTGACTTAACGCCTTTTGGAATCAGCTCTTCAATTAATTGCGTAGCTAAAGTGTTAACAATCAGTCGCTGTAGGAAGTTATTCGGAGCAGTTCTTACTATGTTAAACCATTTTGCTGATTTTTGTTATTTATGAACATTTGTTTTATTGTGTTAAGATAGATTATGCTTAGCTTTTTATAAAAAAAATTTAAAAGCCTTTTTTTTAAAGAAAAAAAAATACGATTTTGTATAATTTTATACATAAAGTTAATAAAACGGTTTCTGCTGTACAATTAATAAAAAAAAAACCCGAAGGAGTTTTTGATAGGGGAACTGTGTCGAACTGTGTTTTATGTGTGCTGCCGGGGCTAAATTGTCCTAATGATGCTTAAGCGAGGTAATCCATTTGTTGTGGAGCGATTAGTATCAATTCTTATAGTAGCTTTAATAATAAGTCGCTCTGGGAAGTAATTTGGAGTAGTTCGTACAACGTTAAAAAAATTGTTGATTATTTGTTGTTTATGAACATTTGTGTTGTGTTATGGAATATGATCTATTATGCTTGATTTTCTTATTAAAAATGTGAAAAGTCAAAATTTTTATAAAATTTCAATTTTGTATACTTTTTTTACTTAAAGTTTTACGTAATTTTTTCTATATCTGTTATTTTATATCCATACACAGTTTTTGGGATAATTTTTAAAGGAACATATTTTTAAAATAAAAAAAACTTCTTACTAAAACGTTTTTATTCATTGAATATGTATTTAGTTATAATAAAATTAAAATAAAACACTTTGATTTGCTATAGTTGAAAATAGCCAAAATAATTTCTAGGGTACCGCGTCCCCTGAATAAAAAGGTTTTTGTTGTAAAAATTTCTCCAAAGGTCTCTTTGTTAGGAGAACTGTGTCAAAGCATGAGTTTTTTTTATGTGTGCTGTCGGAGTCCTAATGATATTTAAGTCCTAATGATATTTAAGCGAGGTATTCCATTTGTTGTGGAGTCATTAGCTTTCCTTCTGTATCAATTATTATAAGAGCTTAAGTGTTACAAATCAGTCGCTGTAGGAAGTGATTCAGATTGGTTCGCATAACTTAAAAAAATGTGGGATTTTTTGTTGTTGTTTGTGAACATTTGTGTTGTTCTGATATTTATTTAATTTTATTAGAGTGTCTTGGAGAAGTAGTCCACATATTCTGGATCTAAAATTGTAGTGAATTTTTTGTTGTAGTTTATCAATATAAGTTTAAGTTTATAAAAGTGACTGTCCAAATTCTAAATAAAATTTAAATGGATAGATTTTTCTGGTGTACATAGGGAAATCGCAGATTTTTTCTTTATTTAAATCGACTGCATACCGTTCCAAATTGAAAAACCTTCACTTTTTTAATTTTTCGCAGAAACTCTTTAATTTTAATTTAAAATTTAAAATATCCAGTTTTGGTATCAATATTAACCAAAAATGAAATAAATTTTTAAATATGTTTCTATTTAAGATATAATAAAATTTTGCAATGATAACCGTGTCGAAAGGAGAGTTTTATTTTTGCATGATGTGCTACAAGGCTATATAATTTTTATAAGCAATAACAATTACACATTGTGTGTGTGTATGAAATTATAAATAATCTAAATACATCGTTTTAAAATACTATTTTCGTTAGTACAATACAATTTATATAAAACTTTTCATGGACTTACATTAATTGTACCTTCCTAGTAAAAATCACATTTCATACATATTTTAAATTTATAATATTTCAATTGATTGGCTATTCCATCTTTAAATGCTATGTCACGTGAAAAACTTCTAAAAATACTATAAGATTATCTAAGGGAAAAAATTAAAAGTTATGTTTTCTTTTACATTCAAATAACATAATGAATAAAAAGTTACGAAAACTATCAATTTCATTAAATAGCCCCGTCAACTTTTAATGCATTAATTTTAAACATTAATTCCAAGTAAAGATGCACCACACATTTTAAATCCTATCTTAATCATGTGTTAGTTCATCTTTATACGCTTTGTCAGTTTATCCCGCCTAAACACTTAGATAATTTTAGTAAATAGAATGTGATTATGAAGAGTCAGATTCCTTCATTTTATAATAATAAAAACACTACGATTTTAATCACACTTAATTTAAACACTCAAAAAGAGTATGTTTTATTTATTTAATCCGATAAATAACCACGTCAAAGTTCTATGCATTTAATATTCGTATCTCATATATTATCACATCTTAACAAAGTGCCAATTTATCTTCATTGCTCTGTCACATTACAACTCTTTCAAATGTAATTATAAAGGGTCAGATTTCTTTAAATTCAAATTCAAATCCACCAAAAACCTTTATTCCAATCATTCATTCGACTATCAGTAACTTCCCTTAAACATTCCCATAAATAACCCCGCCAACTTTTAATGCAAAGACTCGTATATCAAATGCAACTGTTAAATCATATCTTAAGTGAATGCCAATTCATCTTCATATGCTCTGTCACGTTATCACTGCTAAAACACTTCTCGTATTCCAGACTGGTATCTCAATTACGTGGGTCTGCCCATGGGTTACCAACGAAGGCACGGACGCCCAAAGGTCTTGGGTTCGTGGCCGAGCACCGAGTCGGGAAAAATAATCGGGACGCATAGCAAATGCATTGTTCAATCAATGGGGGGACAGATCGTGTTTGGGTTCTTTTTTATGGAACAGTCGTGTTTAGATTTGGGATTTTCTTTGACGAATGTTATTTCTCAATCCCCCAACGTGTTCTTGCTCCGAAGAGCCTTTTATTCTTCTCAGAGAAAATGAACGCATGTTTCTCTTCCTTAGTTTACTTTAGTTTGAATTTTCGTCGCACTAGAACCACACGGGAGCTATTGGGGGCGGGCGTGGTAATTTAGAGCCACAGTCAAGTAACGATCCGACACCTGAGTAGGCACCCAATGCAACCGTTAAGAGAGACATCGTAATCAGTGTCGGGACTTTGTAGCATAGTTAACGTGCACTCACTTTACAATTATTCTCCTAAAATACTTTTATTTATCCCCCTTAGTGAAAATGACATGTTTCTTCTCTTTCTTAAAGTTTTAGGACTGGGGAGATCTGTCGGTAAACCATTGTCTTGCAGGTGAAAGGTCCCAGGTTAGGGCCCGGGCATTGTCAAAATAATGGCCGACCTATAAACGGTCTGAGCAGCCCGCCCGAACGACAAATAATACCCCGTGTAGAGGGAGTGCACGTTAAATAAGCTTCAAAGTCCCAACGTCGTGTACGATGAATCCCTTAAAAGTGGCGTTGGGTGCCTACTCAGATGTCGACTTGTCACTTGACTGTGGCTCTAAATTATAACGTTCATCGTAAATAGCCTTCGTGTGAGACAATAATTTAACCTTATCCTCTTAAAGTTTTATCAAATGTAACTATATACTTTTACAGTTAAAGTAATAAAAATTTAGTCGTGGTGGAATTACTTAAAAATGTATTCTGTACTAGGATGGGTAAAAGAATCTTTTTAGAGAAGAAAATGGAAGATTAATTACTGTTTAAAAAAATAATAGTTCAAGTATTCAAGTTTCCACGTTAAAATATATATTTTTTTGTCCTGAAAGAGTCATAATTTCTAATATTTTATTTGAAATATTGTTAATGAAAGAAACTGGGTTTTAAACACACGTGGACTTATAAAGAACAAACCAGGGCTCGAAAAAACTGAAAAATGTTACCCGTCGACGGCTTGTTCAACAATATAACCCGGCTCCCCTTTGAAACAAACCCGTCAAACTCTAATTATAAAAATATCTACTAATTAAATAAAAATATAATTTTCTCTTATTTAATACAAGTATTTATATAAATTACACAATGAATTAGTAGTTACTAGGATTACATTATACAGTAATAAGAAGACTACTAGCTTACTAATAGCAACCTATATAGTATTTCTTTTATGAAATAATTTAAATGACAAAGGCGAAGTTATCTTGAATGTCAATTTATCCGACTGTACTACACTGTGAAAAAAAATCTGTAACCATAACAAAAATATTTTTTGTAAAAACTTTTCCAGAAATTTCTAGTAATATACTAAATAGTACTGTAAAAAACTTAATATATTTGTGTTAACATTACTAATAAATATCTGTATATTTACAAGAATTTTTATGTATTATACATGTGATGTTTTGTAATTTTAAAGACTTTATGTATATCATTGAACTTATTTTCTAACAAAAACAGAACAATTTCAATATATGTTATGACTTATGACTTCTGTGGGGGCAAGTTTGCCGAGACTGCGACTCAGGCAACCCCTCACTCAACCCCAGAATGACACAGTCACAAGAAGCAAAAGAGAGACGACACAAACACATAGACAAATAACAACATTATTGACAAACACAACATCCATGCCTTACGGGATTTCGAACCGAACCCAGAGATCAAAGGCTAGTTCCTAACCTTTGCCCACCGGTCGTAACAAAGTTCATCAAATAAAATTAAACAATCGGAACAATGCCGATACAAAATAAGATTATAAATAGTTAATGAAAGAAATAAAAGTTACTCACCTATATTTTATACCTGTATCAAATTTAAAACGTTATATCATTTTTAAATGGCGATGAATTGATCCAGATCACAAACGAAACTTCAGAAGCGATGCGCGCGCAACTTCAAGTCGAAGATGATTGGTTGAAAAAAATTGCGAATACTAGAACATTTCCTGTAACTGTAGAAATGAGGATTTCTGTTCAGAATTACAAAAACTTTTTTTTGTAAAATTGGTTATTTCTGTAACGTTACAAAAACATTTTTTGTATGTTTACAGTATTTTTTTCTCAGTGTATGTTTTTGTACGAACTGTACTATGTTTTTAAATGAATCGAATATGACGTTTCTTTTGTTTACCTCGGTCTGACGAGGGAATTGACCGGATTTCCAGATTAGAGGGTCATTTTAGAAGTGAGGCTCTAGACTCTTGAAAGATAACAAAAACTAAAAATGTATTGCGAACAATAGCGCGAAAGTGGCCGTCCACGTGGACGTCGGATTCAAGAAATTCGTTGTCCTCGGGGAATTTTTGACCGCCCCGAGGACGGGCGGTTTTTCGAGCCCTGGAACGAACATAAGTACTTTTTTAGATATCAGATTTTGAAACAACACGTTTAACAAAAAATGCTATTCTTCAATAATCCTTTATAAAGGTAGAAGTTTCGTATACATAACATGCATTAGTATACATTAAAACAGCTACAACTTTTGTTTGAATTATCGTAAATTCAAAAAGTAAACTTAATTAGTAAGTTAATTAAGAGTGCAAACATTTATCAAAAACAATACAAAATAATTATTAAAAATTTAGCATCGACCGAGTAGGGGGATAACTTTTACAACCTAATGGTGCATTTTCGCGTATTTTCATCTTCAATAGGAATAAAAATTACAGCACGCAACCTCATAGTGAAGAGCTTAACGGATGAACGTGCTAAGTGACAATTTTGTAAAAAAAATTAGATTTTTGTGTCATTGAACATGTTATTTCCTCCTTTGTATAAAGATAACAAGATTCCGCTTTTTCATAAACTTTAAGTAAAGTATATTTTGTACCTTTTTTAACTGCGGTTTTTAAACGCATCTAAGTGTAAAAGAATAAAAATTGAATTTAATATTCTCGTTTTCATCTTTGTGTCACTTAGCACGTTCTTGCACTAAGCTCTTTAGTTCTAGTCTTGGAAATTTAACAATATTTTAATTCTGTAGAGATAACAAGTCATTCCTTATTTTCTTTAACAAACAGGTGATAAGTAACCTGATAATGTTTTTTACATTAACGGTAATATATAACTGTTCCATATTCTTGAAGGAGTCAAAGCTGTTAGAATGGATTCTCGACCTCGAGTAACGAATGTCACACTTGATGATGGATTCGAACTAGATTTCGATAACTTCAGTGATTCCCAATCAAGGACGGGCTTTAAATAATACATTAAATGTATGTCCCACTATTGCATTAAATAAGACAAACGTTTATGTTTGTCATGTATCTAATTATTATTTTTCCTATAATATGTGTCACTTGACAGTGGCTCTAAATTACGATACCCTTCGCCAATATCCCTCGTGTAGTTTTAGTGCGACGATAATTCAAACTACCTTTTTCTATAATAAGTTCTTAAGATCGACACATTCAAAAACAAATAATAGTAATCGTTTTGTTTAACAGTTGACTAAAGTTATTCTAACTTTATTTCGCATTGGGATTCTTTTGTACAAAGATGGGATTTTGAAAATTTACGGTGTGAGTCAAAAAAAAATTATAATAAATTAAAAGTAAAAAGAATTGTTTAAAAATGAATAGTATGAATTCATAAGCATGACATTTAATTGGTAAAAGTCAAAGCTTAACTTATAAACATTAAATTTTTTTGTACTCCCAAAACAACAAAATTATGTATACATTTCCTAAACGTTATGAAAAATAGATGGTTAGTATTAGATAGTTACATTTCAAACACCGAAAATATAAAATGTGCTTTAATCGTATTCTGTTGTGGAATTGTTTTATAAGCTGATATATATTACTATGATATGGATGGGTTTTCCGGTGAACAACCAGTTTAAAATTTAAATTAGTTTTATTCTATTGTCTGATTACGGTTTCAAGGTTGTGGAGGGCAATGATTGATGAGATTTATTAGTTTCATATGAAAATGTCTATTCCTAATGGAGATGCGTTCGGTGGATAAGGCTTTTGCAGACTAGGTAAATTCCTCTATAATGGGATCCATTTTTTGTGGTAGCCAATTTAGACACTTAGTTTAAAATTAAACCGAGGTCACTGTGATTTTTAAAGCATGCCTGGATTTAGTTTTGCCGAAAGTACGCCCGTTAATTGGGTACTTTAGGTATCTTTCACTTGACTCATAAACGTAATATACTATTATTTTTATTGTGAAAATGTCAACTCGGCAGGGCTCAAATACGCGATCTTGGGATTCTGAAAAGAGCAATATTAAGACCCAATATTTAGTTGCAGTTTAATTCCAAATTTATCAAGCATTCACTAAAAAATTTTCTTTTTGATTTAGGAAGTAAAATAATTATTTTTGTTTGTTATAGATTCCTTTTGCGGCATCATATACTTTGACATCATATAGTGAGGGCCGCGTCGGAGGAATCAACATGGCGGCAAGGGCGCTGCAAACGGTCATTTGCTGGACTTGGATTTTCACGAATTTTCTGCCATTTTTCATTCATGCGAAGCATCCATATACTCATCTGAAGGTAAGTACTCATTAAATTGTACAAGATCCCCCAATTGCGGTTGCATGTTAGTTGAATTATTAATTAGAACAAGTAAAATATAATCAATCAGACATATTTGACGAAGGGCAATGATACAACATCAGGATGGGTTTTTACTTGATAGCTTGTTTAAATACGCTTGAAATTTTAGAAGGGAATATTCTGTCAGTACAAAAACAGGGTAAATAACGTGGTGCATAAATAAATTTGTAGTATTCAGGGCTTGCTCGAGTGAGCTAATGAGCGGATTTACCCCAAATTTGAGATCGAAATGATAAAGGAAATCATGCAAAAAATAATAGTTATGAAATTTTTCGATAGGGAATATTTGAGCCCACTGCTGTCTTTTCTAGTTAAGAATCTATCAGTAGTAGTAATTTGACAGTAGTGACACCAAATCGATAGTAGAACTGGAGACTCAGCCCCTAGTTATAATATTACATTTGGTATAATTACACCTAAATGTTCATCATACAAAATGACTGATTACTTTGAGTTTTACAGTAGATAGGATAGTTAGTTTGTAAAGATGATTATTTCTAGGAAAATTTAATTTAGCTTTATACTTTTTTTTATATTTTCAGCTTCACAAAAGAATGGACCCTGTTCTTTTAAAACAAACTTTTCACGTAGAATCTTATAAAGAAGGTAAGTCATTTTTTAAATTTGTTCTTAAGCATTTGAAGTTCAATATCTAAAATTTATCACGATTTATATCATCACACAATGTTCTGTGTTCGAACGACGGATAGTGACGTTTGGGCGTTAGTTTTATTATTTGATGGTGAAAGTATCGAAGATAAGCATAATAGTTAAAAAAAATTAGTATCAAATTAAAATTACACCTTATTTAATTTTTTTTAAATAATTAATTTAAAAATATTTTTCGATAATTTTATGCATGTAAGACTGAACTAAAATAATATAAAAAAAGACATTTAGCATTTAATTTTATACTGATTTGTTTGTTCGTGGTTTTTTTTTTTATAAACTGACTTTGAAGCCAGAGCTATGTTCTTTTAAAATGATAGACCCAGTTTGAATCAATATTCGTTAATTATATGTTTGTTCGAATTAACGTCGTACTAGAGGCGCATGAGGGATGCTGACGACTCGCCTCGTAATTTCTAAACGCGATGAAGTGACGAGACCGACAAATGAATTACCACCCAATGCAACCTTAGCGACATCGCACACGGCGTCAGGACTCTATACTACGGCAAGTTTAACGTACACCAGCCCCATATTCAATATAGGATTGATTAATTAAATTTATTTCTCCTTCCACGATCCATTTATTGGATTGAATTATATGCTCCAATGTAATCTATAAACCATAATTTGGACACCAATTCATGCTACGTTGTGAAAGCTGCCTTTACCGTGTTGTTCCTGTATTTCTTGTATAATATTATATTTAGACATTTGTAATTAACTTTTGGACCATTCTGTGCTTATGTTAAAAGTCAAACATTAAAACGTATTCTAACCACAAAACATCACGAACTACCTTGAAAACAAATTAATATAGCTAACAAAGTCATCTCAAAGTAATAAACATTGTACCTCTAGGAAATTAAAAACTCTTTTATTAAGAGATGTCCCGATAAACAACACATCAGCTAGAGTTTGTACAAATCTCTACTAAAGTTTGACAAAGCAGTAACGGTGTTTTTTTTAGTTACAAATGATTTATCTGTTATTAAACGAAGGAAATATTGGACACCACAATATGTGCGAGATTGTCCCTCTATGTTAATGACACTTAACAAAACGGTGCTTGCTAATTTGGTCGTATAATTTTTTCTTGGTTAAATAAAGTTTAAATTCATAATTCCACGAACCAAGACTGATTGGTTGGAAGGTGAGCTAATCTATCAATTAACTAATAAGTGTTAGTTAAAGCTATTTGTATCCGTATGGACTGGGACAGTGGAATCCAGCTTTGGCAGTAGAGAATGGATAGTATCTTTCTGGCAAAGTTTAACGATTTAAAATAGCATGCTTAATAGTGACGATACATATAATAAACTCTATGCATCAGAAATATTCATTGATCAGAAAAAATCTCAACCCATTGTGGTTATTCCATATCGCATTCATTTCCATATGACAACAAGAAAAATCCCAGCCACAACGAAACGTGTTTATTTTTCAAATCTGACTGAACATTAGTGAAGTTGTAAAAACCTCGTATGGCAAGAAAAAATGGCAGTATAGCTTGAAAAACCTCATTAAGGAGGAATGAGAGCGGGTCTCCAAACCAAGTCTTCTGCCTGTGTTAATCTAATGGAAAAAATAATTTTCTAAGCCAAACTACTCCGGCTGTATTGAATATTTTTATAAACGGTTTTATATGATAAATGTAGCTGGCTCACAGGAATCTATAATTCTACTTATTGAAATCGGTTCGAATATTTTTTAATTTTGAATAAATAATTTTACACAAAAATATTCGATTCAATTTCAAAAGCGGAATTATATAGCTCTGTAAGCCAACTATATTTTACATACAAAAACAGTTTGTAAAACTTTTCAATACCGCCGGTGTAATTCGGCTTAGAAAACAATTTCTTCGTTTGGATTAACATAGAGAGAAGACTTTGGAGAGAGAAGGTTTGGAGACCCGTCTATCACTCTTATTCCCCCTTAAGATGATTTTAAAACAGTTAAATTACTACTCATTAATTTTCTGTTAGTCAAAAAAATCTTATGTATTTATTTTAATTATTAAATAATTAATAGTAAATTCTTGTATACTATTACTTTGCATAAATTGTTGTATAGTTGTAATTACTAGTTACAATTTTGATAAGCCGAGACAGCCAGTTATTTGTTGCCGTCATGTTGAAATTATGCAAATTAAACACGCTCGACGTGATACCATCGCGAATTTATGCCGGCTCGTTATATGCTTGTTATGTATTAGTACTTTATATTGAGGGGAAGTCCGTAATTCTTTTTAATAAGGTAATTCCTTTGCAAACAAGAATTTATTTTAATCGTCTGTCCTTAGACTGTTTGAACAAATCGAACGATCTTCCTTAAGCCATAAATCATTTTGAGAAAACATGTTACAGGTTGAGGCTTTTAGAAAAAGCAAAATATTTTAAATTTTATTGTATAGAATTTATTATAATATATAGAATAGTAATTATGTGACAACGAAGGCTTATTCAAAGTGGCAATATTTCAGAAATTTTTCTAAAATCTTGATACATTTAATAAAAAATAATGAAAATTACTACGATTTTTGGATATAACGCTACGCCAATTCTGGAGTAAGTGTCCAATGACCAATTTCAAATTATCGAAGAAACCTTCCATAAAACACTGTGTAACCTGGTGTAACGTTCCATGGACGCCAAGTGCATGCGCAACCATAAATGTTATAAAACTAAAAGGATTATGAAAAATATTGCAGATTGTATTAAGTTAGAGTAGTCGGTAAGAAACGGCGTTCTTGTAATCAAATGATTGCACGATAAAATCTGGACTCGTAACCAATTTTGACTGGGTATATAACCATAAAAACTATAAAAAGTAAGTTCAAACCACCCCAACAGAATTTTACCCAATTTTATACTAATTTAAAAGAAATTTTGTCATTTAATATCTTCCTATGCTTAAAAAATTAAAGCTTAAAAATGAATTTAGGTGTATTTTATTCTTTAGATGTAATGTTATGCAATAGTTTGATAGATGCTTACAAATAAGTGAACGGAAGTTTAAATATTACCTTGGAAAAGTAATTTTTCTACTTTCTTTTACTGTAATGTTTCGTATAGTTTCCAAATGCGTATACTAATGGTTTATCATGGCACCAAATGTGGCATAAACTTTCTACTTACATTTATTCAAAGTGACCCTTCTCCCCGTGTTATAGCCCGTATTTAGAATTTATTGAAATAACATTCAAAGGTTATGTAAACGTTTCCTTTCCTGCCTACATAAAAAAATAATGACCTTATTTTTTATTTACATAATGTGGTTTGCCGAGACTGTTTTAAAAAGCAATTAAAGTCATTTTCTTATCAAACACAAACAAACATACATCGTCCAAAAACAAGTCGATATTAGAAATTAGAAACGATTAGTATTATCTCAAGAAAAAACTACAACTTTCCTTTATACACGAAATTTAAATAAATCCCATTACGATTGGGATTTACATAGAAATGTACTAGAAGAACATACAGGTAATATAGACAATACAAAATCCTTCAATTTTGATTGCCATAGTTTTTCAAACAAAACATTAAACAAGATAGTAATAAATGTTGTGGGGATCTAATCCATCAAATAATAGCCACGAAATCTTGACTTCTATAATTAAAAAATGCATAAAAATGTGATGATTTATAAAAGAAAAAGGTTTGTTGATCGTTAGATTTTTAAATACAATATTTATGCGTGTTGAAGACAGCTGTATTTTGTTTCTTGATTTAGATATAAAACTTATAGGTTAACCTTGAGAAAAAGATACGATTGTTTGTTTTGTTCGAGAAAAGTTGTTTATCAATTTATTCATTCAAGGAATGCCGTGTAATAATTACATAATAATTGTTTTTTTTTATAAAAAAAACGTCTGTTTTTTTTTATTTTTTTTGTATTTATATTCCTCTATTTCTAGAATATCTGAATAGTTACTAAGAAAAAAGTATGAATGAAATCTTAGTGATAACGAAATCACCTTTTGACATCTGAATAAAAGTCGAAATAAACATTAAAAAATTAAGGTCTGTTTTGCAGATAATACTAATACTCCCACAATTTTTTTAATGTAAATAGTTCAAAATTATACACACTATTTTCTTCGAGCATTCAATACTTATGTCTTGCCGTTTGCTAAATTTATTAAAAATTTCGAAGAATAAAAATGTAGGTTTGGTCACACTTAAATACGAGAAAAACATTTCATATCAACATACAACCCTGAAACTATCTATCACCTTCAAAACATAACTAAACGATTTTATTTTTGAATTTTATTAAAAAAAACAAGAGAAAAAACTTCGTATTATTCGAATATTTTTACAAGCTGTTTTTTTTTTTGATAAATGTAGCTGACTTAAAGTCTCTATAATCCCTTTTCTTTAAATAGGTTCAAATATTAAAAAAAAATTAACTTATAATTTTACACAAAATATTCCAGTCCATTTCAAAAAGTGGGATGATAGAGACCTGCTATATTTATCAAATAAAACAACCGTTTGTAAAATTATTCAATACAGCCGGAGAAATGTGGCTTAGACAATAATTTTTTCTTTTAGCCAGAGGCACAGAGGCACCCGCGGCCAATCGGGCTTATTTGCCCTTATTATTATGTTATTTTTTTAATGTATTAATTTATTGTGGCCACGACATTGTAGTGGTCAGTGCTTCTACATTTCATGCCAACGACTCGGTTCGTACACTGTTCGGAACGATGGTTATGTGTTCACTTATCTCTTCATTTTATGATGTCAATAAATGAATACTAAGATTGCTTAGGAAGTTAACTGAGTAGGCTAACTCATACATTTCACATATTTCAAAAAGCTGTGCCACAAATAATTGTAGGGATTATTAAACATAAATGGAATTACTATTCTTTATCAACTGTATTTGACGTGTAAAAAAATAAATATGTTCATCAATATCAACCTATCGCCTCAGAATACTAAATAATAAATATAATAATTTACTAAATTAATTATACTCATCGATGAAAGCTTAACGTTTTATTAGTCCACGAAGTTTGTTGATACAGAACACAATACTGCAGTAGCTAGACTAATGACTTAGACCATTGTTGTAAGCAATCAAATAACTATATAATAACTCTAACCAAAAAAATATACTGAATAATTATTTCAGAGCAAAAATTGTCAATTTCATTGTTGTGGTTACTGCAGTTTGCCCGCTCACGGCAGAATAACTAAAGATTTTTCCACTGTTCTGTTATTATATAATGACACAAAATTAAAATTACTATGAAATTTAAAGATGATCCAATTAATTGAAATTATAAATTACAAATCCTCTATAAGGGATTAAAACACACAGAACATTAAATAAACAGAAAATTTGAAGTTTGTGTATCATGTTTTATTCCGTAAAATAGAAATAAAAATTTGTTTGCTATTCGAAACATTATAAATTTGATCGTTTCTAAGTAATCTTTTCTGCGAAAATAAAACTAAAAAAATAAATATTCATCCGGAAAGTTTATAATTTATAATTTAATAGTAAATAATATAGAAATAAGAAAATGTTTAACTTACCGTTCCGTACATGATGGATGACATTCTTCCTTTGCTTTTAGATCAATTCTAACATTTAAACTTTTTGTTATCCAATTAGCAAACGATATTTAATGTTAAAACGTAAAATGTATCTATTCTACGATTGTTTTTTGCGTATGCTCACCAGTCGCAAACATTAGCATTGGTTACAGAAGTAGATTTGTGTTAACATGTGGACACTAGAGATTGAGCTACTTCCAGTTATATTCGATTCGAAAATTAAATGTGAATTAAAAAAAAATTGACTTTGGCGATCAAGTTAATATAGGCCGCCAAATAACGTCATTTTGACACTTTACTGTGCGTGCTGCCATTTCTGCCGTGCACGAAATTGGTCGAACTTTTTGAGATTCGTTAACATTGGAGAGATGTTTACAGAGTTATATATACTTCGATGAATCGGAGTTTTTTATTGGTTACCAAGTGCTTACTGGCTTATATTTATTATGATTAAATGAAATGGGGTTGTTTCACGTCGTAAATGGCAACAGTCCAGCTATCTTGTTAAAAAAAATTTTTGTCTAAAATAAATTTCGTTTTGGAATTCGAAAATGAGTTTTCTAAGAATACTTTACTTATTAAATTTTTAAAATGCCAACTTCTTGCTGTGGAGTTGATTGTTCAAATCATTTGTTAAAAAAGCTGGCATATAAAAAAAGTCTTTTTTCATCTATGTAACTTCCTTCTGAGAATGAAACCGAAAAACCAGTGAAATAGCAGGACAAAGAAAAATGAAAACAAGAGCGTTACATCAATTAATTATTTTAAAGAAATAGTTTCTCAAGCTATTGTTGTGAATGGAAACGGTGATTTAATTCTAACAAAAATAGCTTTATATGCTTTTTAAATGTGCATGAAATTTTGCAGTTTTTTTTAATAACTGAAGTACTTCAAATTCGATTATTTTTCTGAGATTTTCAATGTCTTCTAATTTAGATGCGCTGAATTTTTTTGACGTATCACACTTTCCTGTAGCATTTGTAGTTTGAGCTATGAAAGTGTGTGACGGACAAACAGACGGACGGACTGAACGATTATAATACCTTCCATTTTTTACGTTATAAACGTATCGTGGAAGCTAAAATGAGTACGCTGTAAATGTTTCACAATTTTAAATTCATGTAGGACTATTTTTTGTTGTTGAAATAATTTATTACGCTGGGTAAAACATTTGTTTCGTGAAATGTATTTGTTGCCTCTATATTTAAAAAGTTTTTGTTTGCTTTAATCAAAATTACATACTTATCACATCGAAAATAATTCATACAGCCTTCTTTAGTTGTATAAAGCTCCGATCACACTTCACACTTGTAAAATTTCAAGCAAGCTTCAGCTTTGTTTTCTTTTGTTTTGACAACTCAAATCATTTTCCTGAATTCAGAAAATAATTACACGACATCGTGACTGAGATCCAAGATGGGTTACATCAATAGTAGAAAACAAAAGACATTTTAAGTCTCCATTTTTTTTAAAGACGAAGCCACATTGTTTAGTACCTTCCCACCAAAAACGAAGGCCATTTCTGTACATCCCACCCAAATAGATATTCCAATGACTCTGAACCTCAATAATATATCCCAGAGGTAGAGTGGTTTAGGTTGGGGTGATAAAATTTCAGGGATATTCTATTTGTTCCATTATTTAAGGAGTATTAATAACATAATGGCAATTAATAATGGCTAATTAACCAAATTATGATTATGGACCAAATAAGTTTTTAAAGTAAATATTATTTTCTAACGGAATAGTAAATTACATGAAAAATCTTTTGTAACGTTAAGAGTTTTGCATCTTCTTTTTTTAAACATTATTTGGAATGGATTTTGGCGTACTTACACTTCTATAGTATTGTCTGCAGAATATTACATCGAGTTTGAAAACCATATTTTTGTAAAGTAAAATATTATTTTCAATTGAATAAAATTGGTAGATAGTTAGCTAAACAGTTAGCAAAGACAAGTTTCCGATAGGACCGAAAGTATCCAGAACAGTTTCGGCAACATTAATAACCTTTGAAGGCTGGAAAAGTTGATGCTGCGAGAGATTAGAGTACTTTGACAATATAGCAGCAATTTCAAATAATTTATATCTATTTGATATGAGGAATACTTCGATGATCATCAGGCGATATTTTTATTCCCTTGAAATGTTTTGTAGGCAATCTGGATATGGCAGTTAAAACTACAAGGCTACAATCTTCAGATGTATTTAAAATTGGTAGTTATGCCACTTTGTTTCTGACCCTTAACAGCATCGGACCAACAACAAGGGTCAAGCGCGTTACTATGTCAGTGGGTGTCGATCCCACAGAAGTGCCATTGTGTACTTTAATCTATCCGCATATGAATCGCAAAAAAGGGTCAAGTCAATCGGAGAGTTTCCCTCTACGCTTCTTATTGTTAAGATTATAGTAGAAGAAGAGGCCTGTACCGAAATCTTTATGTGGGCATGCTTTCCTTTTTACAGTAAGCGATTCCTACGTCTACAAGTGGCGCTTCAGCCATGTTAAATCAATGGAAGATGTGCCACTTGTCTGCGAACTGTGCGATATGTGCAACTTGATTGCCTTTGGTTAATTTTATCTTGCAGAGGAGATTTTGTTCAAATAGGATCTGCCAAACTGCCTCAAGGTTAGTTGGACGAGGTTTGTCGTGTACTTACATGGACAGATGTTGTCGAGGGTGGTGTTATAGGCTCTGTTTTTGGACAAAGAAGAACTTGAATGTAGTTAGAAACGTTTTTGTATGTGTACATGCTGTGTTGATATGCCCAAGAAAAAAATTCTGAGTTTGATTCATGATAATGAAATATTTTTTTATTACGAAGAGGAGAGCCTTGGAGAATTCTTTTATTGAAATTTAAAGTGTAAATTTGATAAAGAAATATTTACTAGTGGTATGCCAAAATCTAATTTTCTATGTCATAATCAAGGTAGTTAAAAAAAATTCTATGATGTAGCAGGAAATGGTTAAAATATCTCAGTTTGGTTGGAAGTCCTTCGAAAAAGACGTTATTTTGATAAAAATTAGTCGCGAACATCTTTAGTTGGCCATTAAAATAGAGGCTTATAGATCTAATTAATTTTTTATTCAAACGCTGTTTATGACATCAAAAACTATTATTTGGAAGTGTTATACGTTCATGCTGAATTAAAAAAAAGATTTTAGAAGAAAAAAGAATGATTGAAGAAAAAAGAAGAAAGAAAAAAAGAAGACAATTTTTCAAATCGAAAGAGACTTAAAAAAAAATATTGGTTAATTTTGTATATTGTCAGGGAAAATGTTAGCGAGGCTTTCTTTCTTTTATAACGTTTTCTGATGTGTCTGTTATTATAACGTGTGAATACGCCACTTCTTCATATTGACAGTGATAAGTATGGGGTCATCTTGCAAAGCCATCCAGTCATTTTGTAACGTTTAATGTATTAACATATTGAAAGTTCTCACACACTTTCATTAATTTTAAGAAAAATTTCATTGTGGTGAAAGACTATTGCATTTGTATAAATTAAAATATCGAGAAGGGAAAAAAAAGCATTTTATAAAAAAATTGGGTAAAAAGTTTACCAATTGCAAACATAAAAACATTTTAACGAAGGAATGTAAAGTATATCCTAAAAGACTGATTCCCGAAAAATTTGACCCTTTTTAATTTATAGTTACCCTGCAAAAAGTCGTAGGTTAAAATACATTATTAAAAAAATATCCCGGGATATAAATGATTAATAATTATGCATCGACATAGCCCCTTACTTCTAAATTCTTTAATTATTACTTCCAAAGCTGTTTATTTATTTTCATTTTTTATAGAAAAAGGCAATGTTTAATCTTTTCAGCACGAATAAACACTTTATACGATAAATATCTAATGTATTTAATCAAGGATGTAAAAAAATATATACAATAGTGATCCAACATATATGTAGGCTTCCTTATGTAATCTGCAACGCTTCGACATCTGTTCGAATCAACAATAACTCAGGTAGCCACAATCCAACTGCGCATCACACGTTGCTGTTACAAGCAATCAAAACATAATTAATATTTCCCAGAAATCCCTTCCCAACGAACTTAATACGCAGTTATTGAATGGGTCTTAAATGAGTTAAGACAAAAGAAGGTGGTCTATGCTTGCTGTGAGGTGCCAATGGTTCAACCACCAGGGATATAGATGGGTATTATGTGTTCATTTCCTGAGAACAATTGTCCGCAATTTCTGTTTTTATTTAAAACATCCTTGATATGATATTCAGTATATTTCAATTAAAGAAAGCGGATTTTCTTTTCTTATTATTTTTAGGGTGATGCAAAATTATTGAATCAAACTTATAGTTTTCGTTAGAAAGACCAAATAAAATGTTTTTGTGGATTGAATATATATCTTAAAGCTCGCTGTTTTGGGGTTTAGTGTTTTCAAAACAGAAATGGAGTAAAAATAGTTTTATTTAATAACATTACGTAGTTTAATTACATTTAAGTCACAAGGAAGCATGGCAAAAACTAATATGCACCTAACATTCTTAGATTAGGAGCTAAAAGTTAAAACAAGTCTTCGAAACTTAAATGAGTTAACAAGACACTCCTAATAACAAGCTTGGCTATAGATTTTTGCCTATTTACCATTGAAATTCGGTATTTACGTACGTAATACGTAATTTACAACATTGGTCAGTTAACGTTCAATATACCTAAAATCGCATTTAAAACAATTGCTAGAAACGCAAAAAAATTATAATTAAAAGTTTGTAAAATGTAACTTTGTCCTACTCATGCCTCCCCCACTAAAAAAATATGCAAAACAACATATTTTGCCATAAATAAATTTTCGCGAAAGTTTTTTTCAGTGCATATAAAAGACTATAAAGGAAAAGGAAGTTCTACAGAGTCAAGCAGTGTTAGTGAGTGATTATTTTCAGTGGCGCCACCTCTTATAAAATTTTTATATTAACAAAATAATAAAATAACTTTTATCTCATAGTTAGAAATCTGCAGCCCTACTGCTACTTTTTTCAAACCTTTGGTATTTTTAAATGTAAAGAAGTTTTGGAAGGAATTCCATTTTTGCATTTCCAAAATGATGCACCCTAATATAGATTAAGACGGAATAAAGAGAAAATTTTTTGCCTCCATTTATAAGTAAAACGAAAAAAAACTGTGTAATAATTTTAAATCTGCAGTTTTAGTAACTATGCGTCTATGCATAAAAAATAGTGCTCCAAGTTATTTGATCCTAAATTTTTATGGGTTTAAGTATTGCGTGAATTTAAAAAGTGAAACTGAATAAATAGAAGATCATCCTTAATTACAAAGGTTAGGGATATAACCCTGAAAACCTTTTTCAATCTAATTAAAATCAATTACAGAACTTATTACATCAATGCTGACCTAACACAATACGTTAAAAGAAAAAAAAAAGATTTATATGACATTACTTGGGTATATTGTGTCTCCTTAATTAAAACTTACAACAAGTGAAAAGAATAATATCTTTCTTGCACTTTACATCCATATTAAAGATGGAGAGACTGCTGATTCGGCCTTGACACCTTAAGTGGTGCCCATCATTTTTTCAGGTGCGAACTTCCTTGTGGGCAACTCAAGGATTCGACAAGAAAAAAAGTAATGCAAACCGTTATCCGTTTGACGTAATCGTGACATTAGTGGTAGTCAGTTCACACGGCTGATTACTAATAGGAATTAAAATTAGAATGTATACAGCTTTTCGATTGCATAAGCGCTCTGTTATAAAATAAAACATCTTATCAGGTTTTTAATGAATAAAAAGGGATATAGTTTGTTATTTATTAATCTTAAAAAGTGGCGCTATTTTTGCATGTATTCTATTTCCAGGATATTGTTATATCTACTTTTATTTCGTAAATTTTTTTTATCTTTTTTGAGCGTTTTAATCTAGGCATCAACAAAAGAATCGCAATATGCACGGTTCTGATTAATTTGATCACCATGTAATCCCCATCATTTCACTGTTAGAGACACCTACCAAAATCAATGTTCCCATATTTAAAAGATTAAATAAGAAAATTATACAAAAAAAAATTAAAATTAGTAATTCTTGATTTCGTGAAATGATCTACTGAAGTTAATTTTTTAACATGAATTCGAGAACCCCGAAATAAAGAGAATTTTCTCTAAAATAAATTAGAATCTAATGATTGTTTGAGTTAAAAAAATAATTATAAAGCATTCAAAACAGAATCATGGTACTGTCTGTATAAATAAAGAACATACTTGTGAAATATGTACTTAATAGTGGTTTTCCATTATAGATTAGGATAGCATGTATCTTGTTATTTTCTTTGTGAATTTTGGAAGAAGAACAATGGGGCGAGAGAGGCTCAGTGGGTTCAAATATAATGCGGTAGATGCATGTGTTGCTGGTTCCATCCTATTACAGCTACATCCTATAAACATATCGTGCAATATAAACATCACACAAACTAATGATTCCGTTTACATGGGATTTAAGCCATCTGTCGTTGTTCAAGATTCTAACGCCACGTACGATATAGCTACAAGGCTACATTGGGTACCCATCAGGTGTAGTTCGTCACTTCAAATTGGCGAGATCCGTCGCTAATAGATGTAATTATAATTCAATAAAGACCACACATTTCAGAATTTTTCGTAACCTCTTCGCTCCAGAGGTACACATACGTCAACCTTTGTAGAAATCACTTTACAAATTAATTTTTAAAAATTCTCAATACTATCTTTTCTATTACAAACTAGAATGTGTCCAAGATTTCTAAAAATAACGGTACTGAAGCAGCTGATTTATAAATTGCATTTAAAAAAAATGACGCTGGAAGAATGTCAAGCAGATTTTGGAGGCCTTGCCCAAAACCAATCAAGTTTTGCAAGCAACTTGGAAGTTTTTTTTAGCGATAATAAAAGTACTTGTGGCCTAGTGGTAATGCTTTGCATTGCCACGCCACAGGTCCGGGGATCGAGTCCAGGACTGGACGAAGTTGACTCAACCTTTCATCTCTTAAGTGGGGCGATAAAATGAGTACCAAGCATGCTTGTGAACTAAACACTGGGGGTCCCGCGTGAGGCTGACCACCTTACCGGGACAGATGCCTAGCACCCCAGAGCCCTTGGTCACGTAAGCTGTAATGGGCATGGCAGGCCTTGGCCCTCTAACGGGCTGTTGCTCCGAGGAGTTTAATTTTTTAATAAAATTACTTGCAAAACATATTTTTAAATACATAATTCTTTGAAAATAGATTTATATAAATAATATATATGGTATGATTCATTGGGTGTGAAGATATTAATTCACTTTTATTTTCCTTCCAGTTCCTCCCTACGAAGTGGTCCACGTGAGGACGCTGTCGAAGCGAAGCGCGGATGATGTCCGTAGCGTGCACTTGTCCGCGTTCGGCCGAGACATGCAGTTGCACTTGCAGCGCAACGACGAGTTCGATGACCGGCTAAAGAACATGAAGATGTACATGGCGGAGAGCACCAACAACGGTATCCAGTACAAGGAGATGCCCACTGAGGTACTTTTCATGGTATTTCTAGAGTTACTAGATATTGGCTGTACTGAAGTAGAAAGAGTCTTGATGTTTAGAGTAGACAACCTCTTGGCATTTACTAGTAGCTTATCACGACGGATAACAAATGGCCTGTAGGACACAAGGGCACTAAATTACGTAATTGCCTCCAATGGTGATAGATAGCCTTTTTCAACTAGCTAAAACTGTTTGTTGTCGTAACTCATTGTAACGTTCTAGTACAAGTCTATATTGAGTGGCTATGGTCATTTCGCAATCCATTTTCAAATAGACTTCTTTTAAAGAGTTTAAAAAAGCAACGTATTCACAAACGCAAAAGAAAAGTTAAAATATCTTAAAAGGCATACCATCCGTTCAGAGACAGAAACCAGCATCCCGTCTTCAGGGCATAGGAAGGTTTGCATATGTTTGTAAATGCGTTGCTTTGTTAAACTTTTATTAATGACGCAAATTTTAGTGTACCTTTTTATGGGCTTCTTAGTGTTTCATTAAAAATCCGTATTCTTAAACTATTGTATAAATTAAATTTTAAAAATATTTATATGAAATATATTTTTCTGTTGGAAATGTAGAAAATGTTCAAAATGTCCAATGCACATTTAATATTTCATGATAAATTTCCCATGCACGATTTAAATTTAAATATTGGAATCAAGTCTTAAAAATTACCGTAATTTAAATATTGGAATCAAGTCTTAAAAATTACCGTAATTTAAATATTGGAATCAAGTCTTAAAAATTACCGTAATTTAAATATTGGAATCAAGTCTTAAAAATTACCGTAATTTAAATATTGGAATCAAGTCTTAAAAATTACCGGGGTGTTATGAAAATGGAATGATTTTAAATGTAACTTACAACTTTTTTGTGTTACATTGCGTATCTAATATTTTAGTATCTTATGTGCTGCTAAAAATAAATTGGAACGAAAAAAACTTTATTATTGTATGTATAGTATATGCTTAGATTTTATGCAAAAAAGAAAACTGTACAGACATGCTGAAATTTACCATTTAAAGTGAACCTCTTACAAGCCTTTTTGAAAATAATATTTTAAAAATATTCAGAAGCTTATAGTTTAAAATGGACTATGAGATCTAGAAGTTATGATTTATTCTAATTTCTTTAGTTTGTAACTCTATTTCAAGATTAAACATCGTACCTTATTAGCATAGTTAATTTAATAAAGTAATTTTTCTTATTTTTAAATTTGAGAAATGCAACACACGAAACATCTAAATGTATTACAATTTACTTTATCTTTTACTTACTAGTTTTATGCATACATAGAAAAACTATATCTATGGATATGCTAATTTTTGGTCCAATTTTATTCTAGGACGATGATCCAGGAACGACTTATCATGATTTGGCTCAGATGGCAGCAGTCACTATCAGGCATGGGACAGATGGAAAAATACAAATGGTAATGACACTACGTTGTTCTTGTTGTCACAAATAGTGACCTGTTATCGAATGTCAACTAAATATGTCATTTAGTTGTTTTTGTTATTAACCAAAAACAAAAACAGTAGCAGTTTATTTTCCGGAACCTAGAAAACCCAAAAAATTACTTTTTCATAAAATCATTTTTCTAATGATTTTACAGCACAGAATTCTATATTTTAAAGACAGTTTTACTTTATACTAAAATAAAATAGTTTACCACATGATAAATTGCAAACCATGGTTACATTAATAAATAAATTGACATTGACACATGGCTTTAAATAGAAAGTAAGAATTATTTCTAAACTTTTCTAGAACGAATAATATCGTGTCTTTGAATATGGTTATAACAAAAAAAAGGTTCCGCTTCAAATAATTCTGCGTAACTAAAGTCCAATGATGATAAATTTAAAATTCCAAGTATTTATCGACGTTTGCGAAAAATCAAAAACAAGTTTCTTTAAATATCTTTTTTTAAATTTTTTTCTGCCAACAGTATGCATTTGGCATACGATTAATAATCGCACAATATACCTATTTTGTGTTTTTCGAAGACTGATATTTGGTTTTCATTGAAACAACGCAGCACGAGAGCTACATGAGAGCTACAGGTGACATGCGTCCTATTTTAAAACAACAATCAAGTGATGACTCTTGAACTGGTATGATTCTAGACTCAGCGTTTTTGTTCGGCAGGAAGCATGTCGAACATTCATATAATCAAGCCCATTATATATCCACACGAAAGCTCCTACATTCTTTCTCTTCAGGAGGGCACAATCGGCAACGACTTAGTCGTGAAGCCGGTCCCGACCGCCATCTTGGTACCCGAAGATGGCTTCGTGGATGACGAGATGTTTCTAGACGAAGATGAAGACTACGAGCAGCAGAGACGAGGGACCAGCTACAGAAGAAACTCGTCCTCGTCGATCAACAATGGGCTGAGACAGAGGCAACAACATAGAGGAGGGGCACATTTCGTCTACAGGGGTCAGATGATGTCCAACGACTCGCACAGTGACTTCCGTAAGGGGATTTTGTGTAGATTCCAGTTTATTTTTATGTATTGTACCCTAAAAGATTCTAATTTGAAAATGAAATAAACCTACTATAAAAATATATACGTATTAAAACATGAAAGCATAAGGTATTGTTAACACGTTTTTACATAAAACGTTGTAGAACAATCCAATTTCTCTAAAATCGTGACACTATGGTGATTATTATATTTTAACTATAAAATATTTTGTTTATAGTTTTAAAACTAAAAAAACTTAATACAGCCTCAAACAGAAGTTTGCATTTTGCAATGTAGATGGCGTCACCAGATTTTTAGGATCTACCTGGTATACGTTCGGTATACGTTTTCTAAAAGCGGATTTTTTAAAGTTTGGTTCAAAACCAACGCAATACAGGGTTCGCCTCTCTATAAATGTCATTTTGAATTACAAAACAAATTACGAATTTAAAACGTTTGTATGATTTCATGTCATATATGGATAAAAAGGGTTAGCCCACCTAAAAATCTGGTGACGCCATCTACATTGCAAAATGCAAACTTCTGTTTGAGGCTGTATTAAGTTTTTTTTAGTTTTAAAACTATAACCAAAATATTTTATAGTTAAAATATAATAATCACCATAGTGTCACGATTTTAGAGAAATTGGATTGTTCTACAACGTTTTATGTCTTATATTTTTATGTCTATATCAAATTATTTGGAAATTTCACATGGTCTTGCCATTCGAATAAAGGGCTCGCAGTGAGGATATTCCTAATTCGGAACGATTACCCGTTTTCCTAATATGGTGTTTAAAAGTTTTTAATTAAGTTCTTTCTTTTGTTCTTTCTCAAAGAATAGGTATCGTCCATATATATTTTTTAAAATAAGAGGTTTACTTAAATTTGTAAAGTAGTGTGTAGTATGAACATAGGAATCTCTGTCTGATTATTTTGAATTTAAAAAAATCTTTCATGAGTAGAACCTTAAATTACAATCAACAAATTTGTGAGTGACTTCTACTAAAATTGATAAAAAATTTCGTTTTAATAACAAATATAATGACATTTTGCTTTGCCAAAATGAAGAGAGGAAGTTCGGACTAAAAAAATCACATACAATTTTCACATTTAAGCCTATATATTTCTCAAAGATTCAAAATAAACTCTATATCCTTTATTTCCAGTCCCCCTAGACACAATCCGTGGCCGTTTCAACCAAGGGGCCAACCCAGGCTTCACATTCGGCAGCCGGAATCATCACAGATTACGTCCCAAGCGGGGGCTTGCCTCTTCCCAAGACTCCGTGTGGCCGGAGATACTGCTACTAGTGGACTATGGAAGCTTTGTTCTGCATGGTCTCAGTAGCAGGCACATCAAGCGGTACTTTGTTAGCTTCTGGAACGGGGTGAGTTTAGGACTGTTACTTGCTGTGATATTTGCAATATATAAGCGCGCCATACCATTTTCAAGTAATATATACAGTTAACTTAATATTCGGTTATACGTTAGACAACTACAGCTTGTGAATATACAACTTCAGCTTGTAGCAGACATTTCAGGTAATATTTTATCAGCTTTTAGAGCGGAGGAATATGCCTGTTCGATCTTTCCTGATATTAGGAACAAATGTTCCTGACGTCAGAATTAGCTTTTTGCATAAAGGCGTATCTATATTTTTTTGTATATAAAGTAATATTTTTTTAAAAAAAATCTCATTTATGCCCAGTAGCTAAAATATAGGATGCTTGCTTGTGTTTCTAAGTTTAAGTTTGTCTAAATAAGCAAAATTTAAGGACAAATTAAGTTACACGTAAAACGAATTTTAAATTTAAAATTAACATTTTTATGCGATAATGAAGGTGTTGATGGATTCATAAAAGGTTTAAATGATCAATGACTTGTGGCCAATTGCTGTTTTTATTATAATTATCACTGTTTTAATAGTCGAAAAAGTAATCAGTGGTACATAATCATGATTTAAAAAAAACGTTGTTCTATTGCTAATTAATCTAAAACCAAAATGACCAATCAATGTCGTTCAAATTCTTTGTGGAGTACCTTGTTAGTAGTTACCAAAGTTTATATTTGCTAATACTTACTTGCACTTTATAATTTTCCACCATTACTTATCGTTAAGGAGAAACTTAAATTTAGTCATTAAAACCAAATTGTCTATTTTTCTTCACAAAAGTAAAAGGAAGTGGAACAGAAAGTATCTGTTTATAAGTTCATGGTTAAGAAATTGAAAGTAACATCGTTAACTAGCAATCACTAAAATAGTAAAAATTAGTAATTACTAGCTATAATAGTAAAACGCCTGATACAGTATAGACACATTAAAACTAACTAATTATTTTAGTAATGATGAATATAGTTTATGAGTATTTATTTCAGGATTGACATATGACGTTCTGATCGTAAAATTATCATTTGTAACCCATTAAAGGAGGAAATACCAAAATTGCAGTCTTTTTAATATCAATATTTTGGTATGCAAAAGGTTAAAGACCGATTGGTCGTTGTATATGTGTCGCTTGTCTATAATTAGATAATATGTTTAGAGTATGTCTGAGTTCATGAAGTAGGAAAAATACAATATTTTGATGCAATACAAGGACAATCTTTACTAAAAGGAGTTGGCTGACCCCGAGAAAATTTCAATTAACTATAGATGTGTAACAAATTGTTGGGAAAATGCGCGCAACAATAGCGACGCAATATTGATTATTGATTGACAAAGAGAAAATATTGGTCATATAAAAGTAAACGCTCCATAAATATAATTGATAAGATTCTAGTGTAATTTATTTCAGTAACTATATCAACCTGTAGAAAGCGTTGCCTTTGTAAGGAAAGATTCATCCACAGAATAAAAAAAGTTCAATTTGAAATTTGGAAAATATAGTCGTAGTTGCTTGTTTGAAGATGACAACAGAAGGCTCTAATTTCAAAACTCACATTCTCCAAAGTTTAACTAAGATTCAAGGTCCAATACGTTCATTGGCGACTTTGACGGTTCCGAAATTCAACAAGGACGAAGTCGCTAATTAGCGGACTGGACCCTATATCTTAGTTATACTTTAGAGAATGTGACTTTTGAAACTAGACCCTTAAATTTTTTTACTAATGTAGTAACAAAATAAAATATGCATGAGCTATTAAAATTTTGTCAGAACTTTTAGCATCTTTCAGGAAAGATGTTTTTTTTTATTTAATTTAAATTTAGATATCATCAGCATATTCGATTCTGTTATACGACGTCAAAATAATAACGCAAAAAAATGAAAACAACAAATTTATGTTTAAGTGTAATTAAGATATATCATTTATGTGCCTATATTGATATCAAAAATTTTTCTATCCAGGTAGATCTTCGATACAAATCATTGTCAAATCCAAAAATACGAATAAGTTTAGCAGGAATTATTGTCGCTAAAGTAAGTTATTTTACATTATAAATTATGACATATATTTTGAAATATTTTTACATCTATATAAAATGCTCAAAATATCATTCACACCTTAAGGAAACTTACAATGAGTAAAATTATCTTGAGAATAAATGCATAAAAAAAAATTGTGATAGCATGTAACCGAGAGCCTGAATAACGTGTGTGACAAATGAAAGGCTACTTGCAAAAGTGATATTCTCCTAACTATAACTAAGATATAGGGTCCAGTCTGGTCAGTGGAAACTTTTAGCAATCGTAAATTCAATTAGAATAAGTTTGAAATGAACGAACCGGACCCTATGCCTTAGCTATACTTTGGATAATGTTAGCTTTGCAACTAGACCCTTCGAATGATAATCGGATACTTCTTTTCTCTCACTTTAAAACATTTTCAATCATTAAAAATAAATTTTTATGCACAGTTTTTTACACCCTTATAAATCGGATAAAAGAGGGAAATCCTGTCTGAAGATTTCTTTCGTAGCTCCCTTAACAACTCCTTAAAACATCATGAGCGATAGTTTTTGAGCAATAAAAAGTATACATTAAAGCGTAAAACGTCAATATATATAACTCTGTATAATGTGCCTTAATAGAAAGAAGAAAAAACGTTAAAGGAAGACGGGAGAATAGAAGGTGTCTCTTACGCACTTTTCTACATAAGTGCCCTTATATATAAAAAAAACCCCAGTTAAGTGGGAATGGGTGCGCTGGACCGCGGGTCTCCAAACTCAAGTGACTCAGTGTTAATCCAATGGCGGACAAAACTATTTTCTCTGCCACAACTCTGGCTGTATAGAATATATTTACAAACGGGTTTTTTTTAAATAATAAATGTAGATAACTTACAGGTCTCTATCTTCCCAGTTTTTGAAATTGCTTCGAATATTTTGTGTAAAATTATTTATTGAAAATTAAAAAAAATATTCGAACCAATTTCAAAAAGTGGGAAGGTCGGGACCTGTAAGTCAACTACATTTATCACATAAAAAAATCCGCTAGTAAAAATATTCAATACAGCCGGAGAAATGTGGCAGAGAAAATATTTTTTTTCGCCATAGGATTAACACTGATGCACTTTGCTTTGGAGACCCCCGGTCCCGCGCGCCCATTCCCCCTTAACTTCTTGGGACATTGGTCCCTTTTATATTGTTTTACAGATACATATTGCCATTCTCAACTGGTTGGAGAGCCCAGTCGGTTCAGGAGTTCGCCTTGCATACGGAAAAAATTTATGAGATTTGGGACCAGGTTCGGGTCAGGGCATCGCCAAAATAACTGCGGACCTATAAACAGCCCGTACAGCCAAAAAATATCCGACGATTAATACCCCGGGTAGAGAGAGTTCCCGTTAAATATCCTCCAAAGTGCCGACGCTGCGTTGGGTGCCTATTCAAGTGTCGGTTGGTCACTTGACCGTTGTTCGAAATTATGACGCCCGTCGCCAATAGCCCTCGTGTAGCTCTAGAGCGACAATAACTCAACCTAAATCTCTTTAAGTATTATTAAACGTAACTATATATTTTTACAGTTTAAGTAATAGAAATTTAGACGTGTTAGAATTATGTAAAGATGTGTTCCCTACTAGGATGGTTAAAATAATCTCATGATGATGATTCAAACTAATCCTAACCCATTCTCAACACAGAGTAAAGACGCCACCCCATACCTGGAAAGGAACAGACTTCCCAGCCCGAACAGAGACGCCATCGACGCCGCTTCGGCTTTGACAGACATGGGCAAATACCTGTATGTGGAGGACCGTCTGCCCGCGTACGACATGGCGGTTGTCATGACCAAACTGGACATGTGTAGGAAGCAGTTCGGGGGAGGCAGGTGTTCCAGGGGAACGGCAGGTGAGAATTCGCACTAGAAATCCTAGATATTGGATATGTAGAAATAGACAGAGTCGTGACACCTTGGCGATAAGGCAACCCGCGTTCAACAAGTTCCTTATATGACTAGGCGAATGGTTATTTGTTAAGAGAGCTCTTAGTTCGCACTATATTGGGTCGGGTGACAAAAGGATGCATTGACCTACTCGGCAAAACTACTGGATCGCGAAAATGTACGCATTGATATAAGTCAATATTGTGAGTAACTCTAGTTTTATAAAGTTGTCTATTTTGGTTTGTAAACAATAAAAATGTTATGCTTAAATATTAACACTCTCTAGTCCAGTTTACAAGGCCACAATTTCTTAGTGAAATACGTTTTTATCTGTGAGAGGGGAAATGTTGGGTAATTCCATTACCTTCTTTATCCGTTTCACTGTTAGGGTTTAGATAGGGAATATAATCGGTATTTCTGTTTTTGCTCTCTTTTTCAATTGTTGTGGAAAAAATGAGTTGAGTATGTGAGTTTTATAAAAGCGTGAGAACGTAGCCTTTACGTATGTTATAGAGTTAGTCCATATTCCTTGCATTTACCGAAGTCCTAGACCACACAACCGTTTTTTATTTCGATGAAAACACCACTGTAATTCCTTTCTTTGGCTGTTATATGTATAGGGATTTTTGTATGACTAAATTATCCATAGTTAACTTAACCTGCTCTTTTTTTGAAATTACAAAATATAAGAGGTAACAGGTGAGAACATATTATACAATCATCGCCCAGTATAGTGTAATGGTTAGAGATCTAGACTGCATCGCTGGTATCTGTGTCCGATTTCCTGGTACGTCTTGGTGACAAATTGTAAACCTCGAGTACTGTAATACGGAATCAGCCTCTAATGTTGGTATTGACCAACTCGGTTTAACTTTATACCGAGATTATTCCACCAATTTCGCGATTACTATTGACTATATAAGAACATATTCCACGATTTTGAGTTATTCCGAGTTTAATCAGCTGCTACATACCGGTGTTAAGACAATTTGAAATTAAACAGTATAGCACAAATTATAAATTTCTTCTGTTCAATTCTTGTAGGATTCGCGTACGTGGGTGGTGCGTGCGTGGTGAACAAGCGTCTGGAGAAGGTGAACAGCGTGGCCATCATTGAGGACAGCGGAGGATTCAGTGGCATCATAGTGGCTGCGCACGAAGTCGGACACCTGTGAGTTGTATGCATTGTAAAATATAAGTAAATAATTTGTTGTGCAGCTTACAGTTAAGGATGTGAACTAGAATTCAGATATTTTCATCAGATTAGAACCTTCTTCAACGAAAGTTGATGTTTGTCCTAAATGAATTGTTTGAAGATTAAGAAAAAGGGTGATTACTTATCAACGCCACCGCAGCAGAAGTTTTGAATAATTTCCTACAGTTTTGCAACAAAAGTTTTGGATTTTCTAAACTTAATTGAAGACAAAATAAATAATTTGAATTTGTACTTACGTATTGACGTCGCAGCTACATATTTGGTGGTTTTTAAATGTCGGGAAATCTACATCTAAAATTTTTGCAATAAATCATAGAATAAAACACTATATAAAATCAAAACATTTTCGAAATTGAAAACAATTTATTTAAAAAAAAAGAAGTCAATCGAATTTCTATTTGACTCATTAGCGCAATTTTTGCTGTAAAGGCGTTAATACAGAAGTATCCAAATAAGTATAGGCGGAGTAAATTGATACATAAAGGAAATGAGTATATTTTTTAACTTAAATATGGTGACCTCAAGTATTAATTTTACTTAAATTGTACAAATTTAGTAACTTTTTTAATTATTAATTTAAATTATTTCAAGAAGAAATTTTGAAGAAGAAAAATTGATGAAGAAGAAAGACAAAGACTTTTGGCTGAAGAAGAAAAAATCTAAATTCTATATAATGTTTTTCGATATATTTCCAGTTTTTCAACTGTAAAATTGTATTAAAAAATCACAAATTGCAATTAGCTTTACAAGAATCTTAAATCTCTCCCCATAAAATACATCCTCTACAAGTTCCATAACATCTCTCCATATAAAAGGCAACGAGTTGTCCTCACACTATTTTTTTTTCTCTTCCAGACTGGGCTGTGTGCACGACGGTTCTCCTCCGCCGAGTTATCTCGGGGGCCCGGGCGCGAGTCGCTGTCCGTGGGAGGACGGCTTCATCATGAGCGACCTCAGACACACGGACAGAGGGTTCCGGTGGTCCAAGTGCAGCGTCGAGCAGTTCAAACACTTCTTGAAGTGAGTTCACAGAAAAAAATGTTTTGTTGGGAGAACCAATTTTTTTTTGTTGACGTGTTTTGTTGACTAATTTTGTTGACTTAACAATATTTTACTTGTCCCAACAAAGCAAGTATTTTCACGACAACAAAACCCATTTGGTTGAGGTAAGCTCGGCCTGCTATTGGATGTTTCTAACTGTGACGCCATGGCGCCTGTCATCAACGGCAAATCGAAGAAAATTAAGGGCGCCATTCGGCCATTATCGTCGAGGAAGGATTTGATTGCTATTTTCAAAAGTAAATTGGGGCCGTAGTGATCCTAGTGGTCAGCGTCTCGGTCTCGAGATCTGAAAGTCCCGCGATCGAGTCCCGGTGAAGACCTACCAAGTATATGCGGAGTACGTGCTCGTTAAATCTGTTGGGTCCGAAAGTCCTGTGGTCGGTCATTGCGCATTTTTGTTTGAATCAACAAAATAATTTCAACAAAATAATTTGGTACTGACAACACAATTTTGTTGGCGCTATATTGACCAAAAAATCTTGTGGAAACAACAAATTTTTGTTCTTTCAACAAAATATTTTTTTCTGTGTTATAATGTGTGAGATATAGACGTATACACTCGCCAAGGGACTCTCAGTTTAGTTAAAATTTAATTTAATTTTATTTAATAAATTAATTTTTTAGTTAATTTCATGTTTTATTTATTATGCATTTATTATGTATGTATTTTTTTTTAACGATATGGGAATGTTTCAGATGATGCACCGCTCTTGTTTTCATTTTCCGTGTCTGCGATGTCATTAGATGTTCATGGTTTCACTCTCAAATGCCCGTTATGCATGAATACAAGCTTTCTTTAACAAATGATTTGAACAACCAACAGCACAGCAAGAAGTTGGCATAATAAGAAAAATATTCTTTTAAAACTCATTTTCGAATACCAAAACAAAAGTAATTCCTGACAAAAAAAATTAAAACAAGACTGCTGGAGCTTTCGTCATTCACGACGTGAAACAACACCCATTGCTCTGTGGATTATCTTTCGATTAATACAGGGTGGCCCAAAAGTAGCCCAACAGTTAGTTAGGTATACAGTTATTTGTACAGAAACAGTTGGTTGGTTGGTAGACATATATATTCAGGTTTGTGTGCTTGGTCAGAGACCCGCTTATAAACCTTCGTCAAGAGAAACAGTTATTTTAATACAGGTTAAGTTTAGTTTGGTTGAATTATCGTAGTACTAGAGCTACAGGAGAGTTATTGGCCACAGGCATAGTAATTAAGAACCATAGTCAAAAGTAACAGCTTTATTTACATACATATATTTACATTCTTAATCCCGAAGATGCTCAAATTTTCTACCTTCGACATTAATGCATTCCTGCAACCACCTGGTCCCGTCCTCTGGTGACATTTGCATATTTCTAGGGCATCAAACAAATAAACGGGCCAGGATAGCCTGGTCGGTAAGGTCTAATAAACCGAAGATATCTCGAAACTAAACCAATCGAAGTCCACGAATTGCTACTCTTTGGATAAGATACGCTGTAGTACGACTTTATTTTAGCCAACCAACAAAACTAAGCACAACTATGTCAGATACCTGTTCTAAATAACCCAAAGTTCTTACCAATGGTACAACATTAACTGTTAGGCTACTTTTGAGCCAACCTGTATATTTGGATTTTCCCCCTATTAATTCTTCTAAACGTTCACTTCTTTCATGATGCGGAATTATATTTACTACACTGATTTCGGCCTTATCAATGAACTTTTATGGTTGTAATCGAACTTAATTAACTTCACTATAAAAATTAGGTGCAACGATACTCTATACTTTTGGAGTAAAGTTGAAAAATAATTGGTGAAAGTCAGTGCTCCTTCCAGCTTTATGAAGCAATTTACACCCAATTTATGCAGTAACGTTTCACCGCAAAATAGCAGTAAACTTCGTATTTGTGTACGTTACTGAAAGAAATCTCTTTGCGAAATATGTTGCTTTACAGATTTCTTTAGGTTACTCTATAAATTTAGTGTTTACAGGTTACACCATAAAGGTGAAGGTAGCTATGTTGGCCTGCTACCAGTTTTACGGAGTAGCTTAACACAACGCATTTTTACAGTGTCAATGTATAATATGTAAATTTTAAAAACTTAGTTTTGCATGATGCATTCAAGCAATGTCGAATTGAAATGCAATGCAACTAAGTTTCGCTTACACAAACTATATATATATAAGAATACCTTAAAATTATAGAAGTTCGATGATTGCCACCTAATCGTTTGCAAAGACTGTTTCGTTAACAACTCTTTTATTTTTCAGTGGGGAAACCGCTTCTTGCCTCTTCAACTATCCTGATGACAATAAATTGCTGGATAGGGAGTTGCCTGGCACAATGCTCACTTTAGATGAACAGTGTGAAAGGGACAGGGGGACACAGGCATGTTTTGTAAGTGCATAAAACAATTTTGTTATCTCATCGACATCCAGAGTATACATAATATATAAAGATATTAAGGTAAAATATAATATTCATACCTCTAAAATAATTTGTCAAGTAAAATCCATTTCTTTTATGTAATTTTCCATTTTTGTATTTAGACTAGATATAATATTTTTTCTTAAGAGATGTACGCCCGCGGCCAAATAAATCTGCCGTTGACGGTTATCAGGGCCCGCTCTAGCCTTTACAAAAATATACAAATTACTTATCGGTGAAAACATTTTTTAAAATATGTATCAATTTGTATTTTAGATAGCAATCAAATTATTTTTAATTGCAAAACCAGATATCTAGGTAAAGAGAAGAGAACTACAAAACCGAAAAAAATTACAATTATAAATTTAGATTGATTAAGAATTGTTGAAAACATCGTTATTTTGTATTTTAATGTCCTAACTGCCGCACTTTATATTGGCCTCTAATGGACCATGTCCAGATTGTGGTAGCCCAAACTTTTGCACCTACCTCAGCTTGATTTTCAAAAAAAAATCAGAGGAGCTAGTCTTGATTTTCTAAAATGATTAAATGCACGAAGTGGAGTTTAATTATTTTCTAACGACTTCAAATACAGTTCTTGTTAATACCTTGACAACAGATTCAGTATTTCAGTTTTCTTGGAATTGAAAAACTTTTTGTTATTTTTTTAAAAAAAAACTATAGCGCTTTTTTTAATATTTTCCATAATTTCAAACTACTTCAAAATTATAAGTAACCCTCTACGCATGTGTGTTCCTAAAATCGTAACTGACTGAATCGCCTCAAACTTTGCGTTCTGAATATTTGTTGATGTTTTATTAAAACTGTAATAGTCATTGTTATTTTAAAGTACATGCAACTAAAAGTATCCCTTTCTTTTTACAGAAAGACAGCCGAGTTTGCGCCCAGCTCTTCTGCTACGACAATGATTCTGGATACTGTGTATCCTTCAGACCTGCAGCCGAGGGATCATCTTGTGGAGACGGACAAGTAAGTAGTTTTGACACACAAATTATCATACAGTTTTATTATGTAAAAATAAAAAAAAAATATGGTCATGAAATTCCACCGTTTAAATCTAATGGAGATGTTATTTTTACAATATAAAAACAAATTTGTGTAGCTTTTTCGAAAAATAGTAATAATAAACAATAACCCCTTTTTTATTAAATTGCTTTTGGATCGTATTATTATTATTTAGAAGTATCACACACATATACTCAAAAATTCCACTTTGCAAATCTAGTGGAGATGTTTGTTTAACAGTCTGAAAGTAATTTACATATATTTTTACTTGCGATTCAGGTATTCGTTGACATTTGAATTACTAAGTTGTTAGTGCTACAGCATGATTATCTGTAGAACACTCTTTTCCTTTGTAGTCTTACATATGCGGTGAAACAAAATTTTCATGCAAATATTGCTGAGCCTTGGGCTAGTTGTTTGTTTCCTATTTGTATTGTATTAGTTAGTAATTGTATTGTATTATGTTAAATAAAGTATTTATACTTGAAAAAAACTTTAAAAGTTCGTAATTAGTGCTTTGGTTTATTTATATAATTATGGATAATTTTTATTTGATTGTATAAATATCAACGTCCGTTGTTGACAATTACTATAATTTTTTTTCTCATTTAATATCAGAATTTATACCAAATGCAGCAATAAATCACCAAAAGTAGCAACCTTACACAATTTACCTTTTCATCTTAGTCCCCCTTATTAACATATATATTTACTATATTATTGTCCTACTTTTTCATTCAAGCTGTTGGTTATATAGATGGTTTGGAAGTGTTTAAAATTTTGTGATGTCTGGGTCACGTAAAGGGGTTTCTGAGCATTGTGATTTTTTATACATCAACAATCTTTCTGAGCATTTTGCCTATAGATGATCGGCATTTTATATTCTAGTAAGCTTATATTAAAGCAAAAGAGATGGGAACGGGGTTCGAAGTTAAAAGTTTAAGGCTTTAACTTAGTACCAGTTATTGACTTTTGAATAGGCATGACTGTCTTCAGGACCGTGTATTCCATTACAACAAAAGTATTTTTCTTTATTGTTTAGATGTTCTACTGTATAACATATGACTGCTTTATAATGGAATGTAAGTTCTGCGTTTACTTTTTGGATGCAGATGCCGTTATCAGGACTCATCGATACATTTAATTCGACTATGTCACAGACACGTCAAAAAATTAATTTTTTTGTGATTGCTTTGTAAATAAATACATTGGAGGAACAAAAATCAATGTTCCAGCCAGTTGGTCAGACTTACAAGAAAGCCCCCTTGTTTATTTCCCAAGATAGATTGCCCCTCATTTTATACACCCACTAATCGATAATAAATAAATACTGTATTCGAATTTTATCTTCTTCACTGCCCAGGTGTGCAAGAATGGCAAGTGCATCGTCGACAACGAGAACATCATCCCGGACTACACCCACGTGACCAGGTCCATCGTCAACCGAGTCGACAAAGAGGAAATTGAGGAAGTGGTAGCCCCCAAGAGGACCACCAGTCGACCCCCAGCACCCGCGAGGACCCCCAACAAGCCGAGAGTCAACAATTCGATCAGGAGGAACCAATTTACCAGGCCCACTGCTAGGAATAAGGTGGTGACGCAGAGGGAAACGCCGGCGACGACAACCGTGGCTGTCGCCACGAAAGACACCCCGGCGAAAGGTGATTATACAAATAATAGAGTAGAATTTTATTGTTGAATAAGCATCGTCGTTTAACTGCGAGGGTGGAATGTTCAACCTATTATTCCATTTGGTATATAAGTCTGCTGAGGGCAGGTTAGGTGCAGAATCTAGAATAATGGCTTGGACTGGCAGAATAATGGCTTGTTGAAAGCTTTCCATTCCTTTGTTGTTTCAAACCTAAAAGAAAGCATACTAAAAAGACTGTGTTTTGGGGCAAAAGAGGTCCAACTAATTGTTGTGGTTATTTCAGTTTACCAGCCCACGGCAGAAGTATCCTCTGTATTATATCACTGAACAGATAGGCGACTACTCTGCTATGCAACTCGATGGAAGATCCATCACTTTTACATGCATAGAACGCGTTATCCTATTATGATGTACAAAAGGAAGTTAAAACGATGCCCTAAAATTGTGTGAAAATATAAAAACATCGAGATATTTCCAAACATTATATTAAACATTACTTTAGTATTTTTATTAATTTCTATTATGGGGGAGGGGTCGCCGCCCGGCGACCCCTTCTCCATACCATCAACCCGGATTATACACGCGTATACAAGTGCACCTGTAACAGATTTTCTTATTGATAATTGTTCCAATGAGAAAAGACATCGCACGTCCTGGGGCGCCCCAGAAGTTAATTGACAAAACGAAAAATAAATATTATGTTAATAAATTATGTTAATTCCACAATTTAGGCAGATTCTGATCTGTTTTTATGCTATGTGTTTCTAGACTTCACACTGAATTGGTTCATTTCTATTTCAGAATGCGAAGACGTGGTTGACAAACTCGCCGGCGGTCTCACATGCCAAGAATTTCTAGAACGATATGGGGATCGTTACTGTACCCACAATTACATGACAAAGAACTGCTGTCGTTCCCATCAAATAGTGTGTGCCAACCGATAAAATAACAAAGACTTGTTCAACACGCGAATCATCTCATCTGTATAGCCCTACCATGCACGACACTCGTACAGGGTCAGTCTAGACGCGCTCTGAAGAACTATTGTACCCAAGTAGTGAAATTGTTGGTGAGGCCAACTGTACAGTTTGGTCCTTTGTCATCCAACATACAAACTCTCCACGTCAGGTCTGCGGCTATCGAACCCTACTATTTGAATTTTGTTGGCTAAATAACCCACCGTTTTCCAGCTCTTCGCCATCCTATGGTTGGGGAATGGTTGGCTAAATAAATAATTTGTCAACAGTAGTGATGATTACAAAACGCGGCAGTACCAATTTAACCAGAAGTCTTTCTTACATCCAGAAACGTCACATTTGTAGACCAACGTTGAGGCTTTGGCCATTTGATCTTTCCCCAGATACCAACTAGTCTGCAGTTTGAGGAAAGTAAAAGAAATAATTTGTCAAAAGCTCAATGCCGCATCACTTAGTTCAATGGGAAGGTCCGAGATCTAGGTAATACTGACTAGGCTAACAAACAATGCTGCTTGGGTAGTTAGTTATTGTGATAGTGAACTCTTCCTCACAACCATCAGAGCGCCTTTCATAGACGAAAACATTAGTTCCTGTTCATCTTGTAATGATTGATGACAATTTCTGTTAATCACCTATAAACCGAAACTGGGACTTGGATTTAAAGATATGTGATGACATTGTTTTCGAAAATCTTCATTTGGTACAGAGTGACTTTCCGGTATATTTCATGCATACATAAAGATAAATCTGTTGTTTTAAGACCTACACTGTCGAATGGGGTAACTTTGGCTAAAACTTTTCCAGCTAATAACTTCTCATTAAATGCACTCCTTAAAAATGTGCTTGCCTTTTTCAATTAATGGAAACTTTGCCTTAACTCTTGAGTAAAAAATATTCCAGAAGAAAGTCAGTACTGGGATTTCATGCTTGGGCCAAAGTTGACACATTCGACGGTACTTAACAATTTTACATTTGCATAAAGATTTTTTACAGATATCGGCACTTGAAATTTTAAAAAGTTTCAGGTCAGGATGAAGATTATTTTTAAAAAGTTAGGAATAAGCTTATTTTGTATGCACAATCAGTACAATCACAGTAAATGCCACTTATTTTTATTTATTAAAAGTTACGCTAACTATAAGGTTATTCCGATGAAACTTATTCAGTATAATAATCTCGATATAGGACATAGATGCAGTCACTAAATAGTTGACAAATTAAATATTAAAAAGGCAACTTCAAAAAATATTTTGATTTTTTTTTTTTTTTTGGTTACTTGAAAATTTCACGGGTCTTATGGTTTTCATTGCAAGAAAAAGAAGAAATACTTCCAGTTTTTCTGGGAATAACGGATCCGTGTATGTTTATGATCGTCTTATTCTTAATGATTTGGTATTTTGCGTTTAGTGAAGCTAGAACGACTTCCCGTGTATATTTAAAACTTTCCAACTCCCGTGTATATCAGGAATAATTGAGAATTTTTATGATCGATAATGCCAGGAAATATTGTTCAAGAATTTTATTTATGTGTTTAGAGCTGGGATAATTTTTTTTGAAAATTTGTAGAGCGCTCTAGATTATATTAATTACATAAAAGCACTGATGTTACATTTACCCCTTACACTGTGAATTAAAATAGATTACAGCAAATTGTAAAAATTGCGATAGATTGCATTGCATTTTGTCTTTTCGAGAATAGAATTTTAAGTGAGTTAAATAAAAAAAATTTAATAGGCTTGAAAAAGACACACAAAATATTGACTATGTACATTAATTTATAATTATGTATCAAAGTGTAAAGTTGGTGTATGCTTTATATACATGTTGTTGTAAAAAAATAAAAGTACTGCCTTTTTACGGTCTTATTCTCTTGTCATCTCTGTGTAGATATTTATTTTGATTGATATTTAGGAGCAAATGTGGATAGCGCTTTTTATTATCCTTCTTTGCTGTCTTTTGGCCTTTTATGGAATTATTACGTGTTTTAAAAACAAAATTTTAAAGCTTTACTCATTCTTAAAAATTAGAATTGCTTTTCTCAATTAAAGGCATATTTTGCGGATTGTCAAAAAACTGTAAAAAAATTCTGACAAGTGTTATTAAAAAAAATTCTACCTTTTATATACTTATCTACCATTTATGTACCTTTTTATATTTTTAAACAACTATAGAACTAATTTAAATACCCTATTTTTAAAAACTCGTTATTTTTAAATTTTACAAATCTAATCTATTATCATAAATTTAGTACTATCAGCAAAATAATTTTTTTTTTTGAAAAAAGTTAGTTAGCCTATATCGTATGGCTAGGTTTCATTAACAGAATCTTTCACTGATTGACGTTTCTAAATTGTACGAAAATATTGCGTAAAAAGTAAACTTTTGGTTTTATAGGTGTAAATATAGATCTGTGTCACATATAGTGCAGTGAAGTGAAGTGTTAAACCATTAAACGAAATTTTATTTTTAGTATAAATCAATTTATATTAAAAAGTAAAGGTCCAAAAGTAAAGTTCTTTTTTTGCACGCAAGCTGTCAATATCAGTCCGATATAAATTATCGATAATTTTTTTAATAAACGATAACTATAAACATGCGTGTGATCTTCCAGCTGTATTTTTATCTTCATGTGGTATATTTATATGTGACCAGCCATAGTTTTATCCTTTTTAATTTCTTCTTCACCACATAAAGTAAGTTTTAAAATTTACATTTTTTAAAAAATTTTGTTTCATAAAGTTTCGTTTTTAACATGGGAATGGTGCTCATTTATTTTAAAAACTAGTGAAAATTAATTGCTTCTCTACACAAAAACCAAATTTAAGACAGTAGAGCATGTTAGGAGGCCTATTACACCTTGCTGAAAGGCTATCGAAGACTGTTTTCGAACAGGGTAGCTCTTTACTTTCACCAGTAAAGGCAGTTTTAATGTGAAAATAGTGAGTTAAAAAATCATGAAATGTTTCAATAAAGGGTGAAAAATTATATTCCCTAAGCCATTATATAAGCTTTTCAAAACCCAGATCCTTGCTAAATTGTCAATGTTCCATCCCATTTTATTAAACCTAATATGAAAACGCTTCTCATCATGTTTAAATTATTAGAACTGATTACAATATTTTTACCACTGTACCTATTATAAGGGAGTATAGATATTGAAGTTGCCTGAAGCAGTAAAGCTTATTTTAAGTATACAAAATATACTTATTTTTATTGATTAGTATAGCTTGTTGCCAATTTCTTTTATTCTTTAATGTTGAAGTTTGAATAGTTGCAAATAGAATAAAATGATTTTATAAAATTTAGAACATACTTATTACGGTCATATTATTTGGCGAAATTTTTTAAACTCAACCATAAAATAAATACAAAGCATTTTATATACTTTTCCATCTATTACTAAATGTATTGAACTAATAAGTAAATTACGGCAAACGGTTCATAGGTAAAGTGCTCATACACGATTAAAATATTTGTTAAAATTTTTTATAAACTTGACTTTAACACGTGTAAAGGTAATTTCAGCTACTTAATGCTCTAAATCCAGTCAAACTTTCCACGGATTCTTATAGATGATTACAATGGAGCATTTTAAAATTTAACTAACCGAATAAAGTAATTAGATTTAAGCTTTATTATTTAATCTAGTCTAGGTGAAGTTTCTTTTTTTGTTTGTTAAACATTATAGAGTTTACATAGCTTTTTTTAAACTTCATGAATCAGCATTTGTTTTTAAGCAAATAAATTTATTATAAAAAATAAAGACTGGCTATTTCACATTAGCTTTTTGAGAACAGGTCTTACTTTAAAAAAACAACATCATTTATTAGAGCCATCTCTACAACCTTTGTGAAATTTTTGAAATTGAAATTATAATAAGATTTTGATGCCACAGTACCGAAAAAAAATGCAAATACCGTCTTGCCAATTGCAAAGATAAAAGCTTTTGCCATGCGCCCAAGCAATTACTTGGCGAAATATTTTTATATTTTTGTAGCTTGTTTCAGCCTGCAGCTGCGCAGTCAATTTTAAAGTTTAATTTTAACAACTAATTCTTAAAGTTTGAAATCAAGCGTTTTTTATTAAAATCTCATCGATGGATAGGTTTGTTTTAATTTAATCGACAAGTATAGTGGCACGTTGCACCGTATTCACTTCATTGAATGCTCGACCAACCATTTGTTTGGACGCATCACAACGACTTAGCGAATTTCTGACGCATTTTTCCCTTACAATCATCTCAATTTTTATTTAAACCTGTACTGCATCTTTCTCTACCTTTAGCTTCTTCCCTCCTTCAATCCAAAGATGAAGTCCATCGCTTGCTTACTTTTTGTCGCTGCACTTGTTGCCACAGCAATGGCCGCCAGTGAGTGCGAAGAACACCGCGAGAGGGAGCTGAAATCCAACAGCAAAGTGAAGCTTGTGCCCAAGTGCACACAGAACGGGGAATACGACGCTTTACAGTGCTTCGAGGGGTCCCCGTTTTGCATGTGCTGGAGACCTGATGGAAGCCATATCACCGAGCCATCGCTGAAACTCAAGAGTTGCGCTTGTATCGCTCATAAGGACAGGGTTACTGCTAGAAGTGAGTTTACATTATTGGTTTTGGAACATGGGATCAATTTCTAACAGTTGATTTGCCCCAAATTGACAGGAACATACTAAGTTTTTGCTAACAGCAAAGTTGAGGCATGAAACATTTCGAACCTACTAACAAAGTCTTTGAAGTTATCGTTGTTGGTAAAATCATTTGGCTTGGATTTTTTGAAACTGATAAAGAGCACCTTCTTAGGTTCTTAGTCCATCATAGATCTCCATTTACGTACCTAAAACACTTATATTATCGCTACCTTTGAAGATTTTCATAAAAGAAAATAATAATAAGATTCATTTGTTTCTTTTTCAAACAATCTCTTAGGAGAAAATGCGATGACTTTGGAATAAAGTTAAAAGGCTGCAAGTTAAATTTCCATAAATTTTAAACGCTAGAGAACCTGTGATTCATTCTTTTTTCAAAACACATTTTATCAACTATTTGGTAAATATTTATTTTGTGCTATCAAAAATATAATTTTAAAATTTACTTTGTTGTGTGTTGGGAAATTTTTCAGATGTTTAAAAATGATAAGATGTCGCCCTAAATTCTCATAATACACATAAATGAAGCTAAATTTTCACTGACAAACAATACGATTTCCATTCTCATTTGAATCGCTAAATGGGAAAATAGGTCAAGAACTTTGATAAATTTCCCTCTTCCCCTTTTCATTTTAAATTTTAGTGAAAGAACAAGAAGTTCATAAAGAACTAAAATAGCCTACTTTCCTGTTACTTAAATACTTACTGAAGTTCTAATCGGGAAAAAAACTAGGTTCCTAAAGTAAATATCATCAACAGCCGTTTCTACACTAGATTTATACACATTAGAAAAAAAAATCGAAACACAGCACCCAGCTATAATTTAAACTTCTAAAAGCCAAAATCAACTATTTTCCTTAATATTCGTTCGCAAATTAATTAAATATTATTTATCATCTGCTCGTGATTTATTTGTAGTTCGAAGAATAAATATTTATTAATAACAAAAGTAATGAAACTACTCCGAACTGCATTAAAAAACAAGAAATGTAAATTAAAACTAAGCATAATTGCATGCAAAAGTATGCCTTGCCGCTTTCTTGGTAGATAATTAATGAATAATCAAAGAATCAAATTGTTCTACATTTTATGACGTCATTCCAAACTGATTCATGAAAATATTATTTTGCTTCAAATATGTTTAAATAAAGTTTCTCATGCCATTGTTGATTTGGCAACAGTGATTTAAATGACTCAAAATTGAATTTCAATGCTAATTCAATGGAAATTCGCCGACAGATAGTAGATTTATGTCCGTCCGGACGTACAGACAGACGGACAAAAAGTACGAAAGTTGGGTATCTGAGGTCATAGCTTTCTAACAAAAAAAGAATTTTTAAGATCCGATGATTTTTAGAACCGATTTTGGAAGGGGGGTACAGACAGACAGACAAACGGACAGACAGACGGACAGACCAGCTACGAACAGACAGACATACGAACAGACAGACAGATGGACATCAACCGCATTTCAATACCTACAGTGATTTAAATGACTCAAAATTGAATTTCAATGCTAATTCAATGGGAAATTCGCCGACAGATAGTAGATTTATGTCCGTCCGGACGTACAGACAGACGGACAAAAAGTATGAAAGTTGGGTATCTGAGGTCATAGCTTTCTAACACAATTTTTTTTTAAGATCCGATGGATAGAACCGATTTTGGAAGGGGGGTACAGACAGACAGACAAACGGACAGACAGGCGGACAGACAGACGGACAGACATACGAACAGACAGACAGATGGACAGACAGACAGTTGGACATCAACCGCATTTCAATACCTACAGTGATTTAAATGACTCAAAATTGAATTTCAATGCTAATTCAATGGGAAATTCGCCGACAGATAGTAGATTTATGTCCGTCCGGACGTACAGACAGACGGACAAAAAGTATGAAAGTTGGGTATCTGAGGTCATAGCTTTCTAACAAAAAAAGAATTTTTAAGATCCGATGATTAGAACCGATTTTGGAAGGGGGTACAGACAGACAGACAAACGGACAGACAGGCGGACAGACAGACGGACAGACATACGAACAGACAGACATACGAACGGACAGACAGATGGACATCAACCGCATTTCAATACCTACAGTGCTTTAAATGACTCAAAATTGAATTTCAATGCTAATTCAATGGGAAATTCGCCGACAGATAGTAGATTTATGTCCGTCCGGACGTACAGACAGACGGACAAAAAGTATGAAAGTTGGGTATCTGAGGTCATAGCTTTCTAACAAAAAAAGAATTTTTAAGATCCGATGATTAGAACCGATTTTGGAAGGGGGTACGGACAGACGGACAGACGGACAGACGGACATCGACCGCATGTCAATACCTACTTTTTCATTTTTTTAATTCTTTCGAATTAAAAAAAGAAAAAGTAGGCTAAAAAATGAGTGTAGCTGCCTCAGTAACCCATTGTCTCTACCAAAAGGATCCCCAATTCCCCCAGACTGAGATGAGTCACTTCGGCTTTTGTGCTTAAACGTGCTTTTGTGCGTTAACTAGATTACTGGTAGGAATGTAGTGGTAAATCAGCGCCATCTAGTGTAGATGGTATATTGAGGTTGCGTTGTTGTGAACAGCCATAATGAGTATTGAAATCTATCTCTGGATCTCACCCTTTCTTTACATTTAGCTATTCATAATCTGAACATACACTAACTTTGAACTTTACTTCCAGGATTGATCGGTAACTACCATCCCCAGTGCGAGGCTGACGGTACCTACAGCCGTACCCAGTGCCACGGTGGTATGGGCTACTGCTGGTGTGTGGACGAGAACGGACAGAAGGTCGGAGACGGACTCAGTGAATGTGAATAAACATCTTTTGGCTTTGATTAAAGTGATATAATGAATTTCCGCTGTATGTGTCTATTTTTTTTTGTTTATTTGAGGAAGCCATGGTTTTGAGCTGAACCAGAGTGACTGGATATTGGCTTTGTTGAAGTATAGACGTAGTCGGGATAATCTTATTGGCGGCTTGGCAACATACTGCAGTTTACCTGCCCATGGCAGAAAAGACATATCTTTGTTTAGGCGAGTAGGCAACACACGAGTTAGCCAATTCGCCCAAACAAAGATCGGCCTTTTCTGCCGTGAGCAGCTAAACTGCAGTAACCCCAACAATGAATTGGGCCTTTTTTTGTCTTGGAATATTCAGTCGTCATTTAGCATACTTTCTTATAGGTTAAAGTTAGTGAATACTTGTAGTAAAGTTATTGAGTGACCTCACAATAATGGTCCAACTCTATTAGTCTAGATACAGCAGTTTACTTGCCCACGACAGTTTTGTACATTGATACTAGTCTATATTAAGTGAATTTAAGATGAAATAACGTTATTTAGAAGAGATCTGCTTTGGAGGAATTTCTTAACGTGAAGAAACATCCATACCATGATTCAAAATCTTGCATTCCTGCAAAGTTCTGCTTTTTGACAGTACAATTATTGTTTGCTATATTTTTTGTGACCCAATTCCCAAGATTTTCCATCCTTTTAACAAAAACAGCAGAACCTGACATTTTTTTAAAAATCGTGCATTAAATATTTATTCTAATGAATCTTTAAAATCCGAGCTCTTATATAACAAAGCCATTGCTAAGTTTAGAGGCTTTAATCTTAACATAATTTACATGATAACTAAAATACTTGAAAACAAAATAAATCTCACTCCTAATACTGAAGAAAAACAAACTCTATTAATTGTTATTAACTATTATCCTTAAATCAGTAATATTATAGAAAACATTTTTTTAAAGTTTCAAATCAAAATTATTTTTCTACTACCAATAAATTAAGTTTTCCAATCTAAAAGATCCCATTGATACTTTTAATGAGTGGGAAATTTACAAACTTCCTTGACATGCGGCACAAATTTCCTTGACAATGCGGCATCTCATATATAGGACAAATGAAAAAAGCACAAAAAAGCAGACATGAAGGACATGAAGCTCATGTTTAGGAACAGGAACGTCAAACTTTTTCAGTCGCTACACATTCCGGGGAGTGTAGCGACTGAAGTCATCGTTTCAATTTCCCTTACCTCAATTTTGGTTAAACCTTTAAATATTGAGGAACTTGATTTTTATGTAGCCTACCATATTCTTAAAAACTCCAAAAACTTATTTAATTCTCAAATGTCCAAATTGTCACTGATTTGGAAAAGCATCTTAACTGCAGAATAATTTGTTTCTAGCACCACTCCCCTTTTCCACCCAAGCATTCTTCTTCTCCAAATTGACCAGCATATATTTTTTACTTTACTACATTTTTTTAACTCTTTCATTTCATTAATTTATCACAGATTTTTAAGGACTTATCAAAAAATAATCAAACCTAAGATGGCAGGAGACATTTTGTTTATATATATTTAGGGATTGCCAATATTTTGGAATATTATTTCGAATTTTAAATGCAAATGAGATTTAAAATATATTATAGACTCAATTTTTTAATCCAGGAAAATTGTTTATTCTTTATGGCCATTCCATTTACTACAAACACATATTTCGTGCTGTAAACTCCACACGTTTGTGTATCAGTTCGTGTATCAGTTTGTGTATCAGTTCGTTCTCAGATTGGTTACCATGTAAGAAATATAATAATAAGCTATAATAATTATAAATATATTATATTTATAATATATTATATTTGTAATAATTTACTCCCAATATTTAAAGCATCTTCAGCACCTTTTAAACAAAATTTTTTACATCTGTTACAGTACTTCTTAAATAAGATTAAGAAAAATTTAAGTATCTTATTAAAAAAAATTAAATCCAACAAGGACTGTAACATGTTTTATTTAAAGAATTTTTTGTTTAACTTAACACTCCTCGATTTTTTTGTCAACTTTTTCCCCTTTTTCATTGACACACCAGCAAGTTCCAGCACTTCCGTGACACTGTTTTCTTTTGAAAGTACCATCTTCCTCGCACTGTGGATGGTAAGCGCCATGTAATTCTAAAATGAAAATAGTAACTATAGTAGTTACGATAACGATTTGATTTATGAGACAAAATAAAATTCAAAACATTTTTCAGTAAAAATCTACGTTTGCTCACAAATGCTCTAAATTTCAAAAACGGGGGGTGCTCTAGAATATGGTGGATAGTTGAAAAACTAGTACTCAAAGGAAGCATATGTAACAAGTTATCAAAATTTAGAGAAATATTTTACAAATATTGGTCATTTGGTGGCAAAATATTGTTTTTATGCAAAACAATGAAAAAAGTCTTTTGGATTCGAGGTTTACTTCAGTATATGCCTTCCTTTGGGGTTGTTATATTGTTTTTCTTAAAGTGGGCATGTTTAAGGGGCAGATCTGAATTGTTTAATCGAAATCGGTGCGCAGAAGTTGTTTGAGCTTTGTTATAAGGGGGTCAAAATGTTCTAAACAGATTTCAAATAACATTATTATGGATTCACATAATGTAGAAATATTAAGTAGCTCTCTTACCCTGTTAATTTATCGCATAATTTATATTAAGTTCAAATTTATTGAAGCCCTTATTATCCAGATATCCGCCTAAATTGAGGAGGAGGAGCCCCTTCTTCTGCTCAGAAGTCAAACTTCTATCCCCAAGGGTCTTAGGCCCTTGTGCCAACGGAAGCAATTGCACCCTCCTGCATTCCAGGCTATGCCCTGAACACACGACAACAACAAATCTAAATTGCTACCAAGTATTAATTGCTAATAATAACTGTTTATTCAAGGCTAATAAACATCGCCAAAATTTGTTTTAGTTCATTGCAATAACTTTTATTTCATTGCTAATAACTTTTAATTAATTGCTGTTAACTGAATATAAGTTACTCTTAATGTTTATGAACCCCTAAAGAAATCAAAATTATTTAGGATTATAATTAGTTATTTAATTTCAATATGTTACACGCACCTTTGATTGAGCAATCCTAGCATTAGTTTTTGCAATACTTCATTTACTTATTAACTTACTTTTACCAGCATCCTTCTCCAAAGTGTCCAACTTGTCCTTATGCTTAATGCAATGGCAACTTCTCACTTTACTATTTGGTCTCATGATTCGCGTTCCATCTGGTCTATAACAGGTGCAGTTCGAAGTACCCCGGACGCATTGCAAGTCTTGAAACTCGCCGTTTTCAGTGCATTTGGGCACTATCCGTCCCTCTTTGTTGGACTCCAGAGCCCGTTTTCGTTCTTCGGCACAGTCTTTGGCACAATTCCCCAAAGTGATATATAGAGAGATGACAACAACACAGCATATGAGAACTTTCATATTGAATGTGTTGTCTGAGTAGCTACTACAACTGAAAAATACTTCGCTGGTAATTTCTGCAAAGGATAGTTTTATTTCTTATTATATATATTTTTGTCAAAGATAAATTGTAGCAAATCTGATGATAAGTTCAGAAATTTTTTACTTCTGCACACATAAAACTGTAAATTATATTTCGAATTTTATTTAGGACTCGTTAATTAATGTATTTGGATAATTAGCTACATTAAGAATTGTTAAACTACACTTTTTCGAACATCCAAATTTTTAATTAATGAAGAAATATTCATACGAATAAAATACAATAACAGTGTTTTACACACAATGTACAAAACTAGATTCAAAGTCATTTGGACATCAAAAAACTTTATCTAAAATTTGTAAGTTTAAACAACGGAATTTTGATGAATTAAAAAAAAACCCTTGAGAATATAAATCGTACTGTGATGAATACAAAATATTTAATGTCTTTGAATATAGTACTTTTACTCAAAAATTATAATTTTTTTAAACTTCTAAAGCTAAAAAAAACTTTACAAAGTCAATGTTTTTATGCAAAAAATTCTTACCAACTTTTTACACGTAGATATATGAACAGAAAAAGGTTACGAATGGCAAAAATAACTTCACATGATTTTTCTACTGGCTGACGAAAACATGCGAATATTCTAGGCGAAAACTAAGAATTAGACACGAGCATCTGTATAAACAGTGCGCGTTAGAATACGTAATAGTGTTTGTTCCATATCTATGAGTAATTCGGTAAAAATAAGGTTAAGACTAAGATACTTTATTATAGTGTCATAAAAACTTATTTTGAAGTTTTTATTTCTGAATTGACGCATCACTTTTGTTTTGTAATAAACTTTCACACTCAAAGTTTCATAAAATTCTAAATTATAGTTTGTTACATAATTCATTTATTACATAACTAAAGTTAATTTATTGTCACACTGTAGTGTAACGGTTAAAGCTCTGGACTGTTGTTTATGGTTTCATCCCTAGGTAAAAATTTATTGTAAATTGAAGAACTTAGTGGAAGAACGTGCTAAGTGACAAAAAGGTGAAAACGAGAAAAGGAGCTTTTGAGTTTTTCCTTTGTACTTAGATGCTTTTTAAAAAGCCACTTACAAAAGGTAAAAAATGTACTCAACTGAAAGTTTATGAAAAGGGGGAATCTTGTTATCTTCAGAGGAGGGAATAACATGTTTATTAACACAAAAATCCCAAATTGTTTTTCAAAAATGTCACCTAGCATTCTCTTCCACTAAGCTTTTCAATTGTAGCTTGAAGACTTGTAATAAGGCGTACGCCTCTAAGACAGTTAGTAATCAAATAAATATTAATATTTTGACAGCATATACGATGAAAACTAACAAAACGACCAACACACTCAATAAATCACAAAAGCTAGCAACGGAATATTTATTATTTGAACAATAACCAATAAATACAAGCGAAATATAACAAGCTCTGTGTCATCTGTTCCTGGTGATCTTCCTCACCAGTCTCATGGGGACCTCCTGGAGAGACCGGGTCCTAGAGGTGGACCGCTGGGTGGACTTGGACCGCGACGATCCGGCCGAGGTCTCGGACTGAGAGCTGGACACGGACCCGGACCGGATCGGAGCCTCCACCGAGCTGGAGCGAGCGCAGCGAGGAGGGGAGAGCTGCTTGTTTTTGATCTCTGGAAGAAATGTAAAACGTATTTGTGCGCCAAACGGCTTAAATATAATGTATTAGTATCCAATAGACCGTTTCATATTCAAGGGTTCAGGTAATTTTTGCCGTACTTCTGGTTTCAAATTATCGCAGTGTCAATGTTAAGTCAATTAGAGCTTTCACATATGATGGTAGCGAAAATCGTACTTAAAGTTTTGCCTGAGGTTTTCAATTAAAAAGTGACAATGTTAAACGCTACTGCCGTGGAGCAGCAAAATTTCTATATTTCAAATTTCCTAACATAGTTACTACTTGATTGAAAGTTTTTTTTTTTACGGTGTCGGTACCCATGAAAGGCTCGGCTCGCTTTTTATCTGTGCCGTGGGGCTAACTGTTATAAGCTAATTCCTTCTGTTACAGGATGTGGCATTGTTTCGAATGAAAGTTCCATCGCGTTGCTCATCATGCTACTTAATAATTGCATGTACGGTCAATGCCAATCAGATAACTGCAGTGGCTCAGTATCTCACTGATAGTTTTTGGTTTGGCAAATGTAGAACTGGCTGTTTCACAACAGAAACATTGTGCCAAACACCTTATTTTAGCAACATACTTGTTTCCCGGCGATTCACTGTTGTGACATTTTCTAAAGCATTTTTAAATTGTGTCTTACGGATTCTCAAGTAGATGCTTGTTAGTAAGCTGGAAGATATTTTATGGTTAGCAACTTGTTATTACAAGTAACTCGTTGAAGTATAAGTACGGACTATGGTTAGGTAATGGGAAATAACAATCGGAGGGTTATTCAATAATATTTCCATTAGCTAAATATTACTTAATATAATTGCGCTCATGAAAATGAAAAATGCTGTAAATCTAGTAACCCATATTATATGAAGTCTATATCGAATTGAGGGTACCAGGTATTAGAATTCTGGTAGAGGATATATAGCATTCACACAGGTAAATCTAATCTATTTAAGGACCTGGCATTCAAGAGTTTAAACTTGTATAATATTTAATAGTAATGACTATTAGTAATGACTATTAGATATATCTGTTAGGTACCATTGTTGAAATTTACTATTTCCTCTGCAGAAGTTGGAAAAAATAAACATGTGTCCAAAAAATTACCCCGCCAATTGGGTTAATTATTGAACAGTAGTTTTTAATGTGTTCTGTAGAGTATTTAGACTAGCTATAAGAGGTAAATTGTGTGATATGGTGTGTACTATAGTGCTGTGTATTTGATAAATATTTAACCCTACATGGCTTCTATAAAAAAAATGTATAACAGTGAAATCTACTAAAAATTACCAAACATTTAATTTGTTTCTTTTTCCAAGTTCAAACATTGCATATATGGTGTTTATTAATCACACAAACTATATCAAGTAAATTTAAGCATATTGCGATGCTGTCTGTCTTACCCCATAGCATTTCAAACAATTTCCCCGTTTTGTCCAATAATTACCCCGTAACTAAATATGCCTGTCATAATCTTACTATTTATCCTACAATGGTGTTTTTCAGCACAAACCACCTTCATAAACATATCTAAGACTGGGCCTTACAAAATTCAAGACCATGTAAAAGAAAACAAAACTATACACAATTTAGCATCAATTTAACAAAATTTTAAACCATTTTTTTCAAGCGCTTTGGGTAACTAATATATTTTTTGAGAAAAACGACTGATCTCATCCCAATAATTAATCATAGCATTGCTGTATATGCAATTAACAAATTGTGGTTTGTTAAACGCAATAAATTATGATGAATTATGGTTGTTGGGCCCTGTTCAATAATTCCCCCGATTTTTCGTGTCTAATAATTACCCCGGGTCACCGTACTTCACTAATTAAAACCACTTACTCTTTATCATAGAATGAACATGTTAAGAGGAATGCAATAATTGAACAATTACGCTGAAACATGAAGTAAAAAACTTAGAGACTAAACCATCTAGCTTAAATTGCAGAGTTTTCAAGACACTTTGATTGTGTATCTTTACTTATTATCCATTTAGATAATCTATAGTAGATAATTACAACTAAAATTTCCTTGTCCCTTGGAAACATTCTCTTCATATTTGACTAAGGAATGTTTTAAAAAATCTATAATTATACAGCATAGATTAAGGGATTGCGTCGAACACATTATGGTTAAATATATATTTACGTATGTGTGTTTTCAGAATGAGTGCTCAGTATTTTGTAAACTAATACTGAAAAGTGACTTACGTGTTTCCAGAAATGGCTTGAGAACTGCGTAACTTTCTTTCTTCCTATCTTGCAACCTTAAGCATTGCTTCCAATTCAAAAGAAAGTTTCTGTATGCTTGGGGAACGACTTTTCCATCAAGTTCCTCTAGGCAAAAATAAAACTCATTGAGAATCCAACTTGATGCTTTCAATAAATGTAGAAATCATCCAAAACCATGTTCAAATAGTTAGATAATTTCTTAAACGATACATTAAGGTTTATTTTTTCAATTATATATGAGCATTATAATTCTCATTTAATATTTTTAAACGGACATTAAAATAAATTTAATTATACATTATCACATTTTCAGGCATATAATTATTGCAACAATATAAAGTCAAATGATTTTTAAAAAATTCATAGAGATTATTTATCGATTTGGAGATGAATGTGTCCTTTTTAAAACATAAAACATATATCCCTAGTGGCATCTACGCAAAGAGGTGTTCGATAAAAGTAGCGACAAAAAATTTTGCTGGATTAAGAAACTGGCTAAAGAAAACTAAAGTAAACTGGCGCATCGAACATCAGAATCCTGCTATAAAAAAACGGCGTAAGTAAGCATTTTTTTCCAATGCTTCCTCATCGATTCAATCCATATCATTTACTAATTCTTACAAAAGATCACGGCAAGCAATTATTTTGTCAAGTTGCTGATTCCATTCAAGATGATTTAGTGCCAATTCAAAGACATGTATCATAAACATAAATAACCATATTGAACACCGGTTGTCATATGGCAAAGTGATCCCGACTCTGTCTACATAAGCCTAGCCGATATCTAGTAACCAGGGCCTAATCTAGGAAAACTCAGCCTATAGGCACAATAAATTACCTTTATGAAAAATTTTGTATAGATTGCTCGCAATGATGAAATGCTATTTGACCGATTTATCGTATTTATGCTACCATTTTATCGGCTTCTTTATAACATCTATCGAACCAATCACTTTATACCAATGTCTGAGTCAAAGCCAAACTAAAAATAGAGTGGGGTCTCAGAAAATTTTTTAATTTACGGAAACTTTGGGGATCTATAACATTTAGCTTACTAGAAACTAAAATTTCACCTCAAAAATTTGGGGGCCCTAGGACCGGGCCTCACGGGCCTTATGGTAGATAAGGCATTGGTAGCAACTGAAATACGGAGGCCGGGTGGCCTAGTGGGCTTGATCTCAGCCCATTGCGCTAACAGTCTGCACACTGTACCGGGTGCGGTTCGATTCCCACCTTCGACATGGGTGTACTTTCTCTCTCTGTGTCAGTAAAAAGTCTGTCTGTGTCTGCCTTACTTGACGAAGGTTTATAAGCGGGCCTCTCATCAAGCACACAAGCCGGAAAATACGTGTACCAACCTATACCTAGCTGAAATCCCTACCTAGTTCTAGGCACACCACCACCACGTTGTCTCTGTATTTCTTGGTGTTGCACACTGGGTTTCCCGTGAGCTTGATGACTTCAGCACACTTCCAATGTCCGAATACGTTCACGAGTTCCTGCAGGTCCCACACGTCGTTCTCTTCCGCAGTGAAATTCTCCAGGTTTTCTAGAAGCTTGAGCGCGGAAAAGCTCTGGAGACGGTTTCCTGACACGTTCAGAACGCGCAGTGTACCCTGTACAGGATTTATAAACGTGTCGTAATACTATAGTACCAATGAATTTTATATGTCCGAAATTAAACTAACGGTAATCAGGGCTTTATATGGGGCAAATAATAGATAAAATAAGATTTACTTGGTAGATAGGCTATTGACGACATGTAATAGAGAGTTGATACGTTTAGAACGTGCTGGGAACCCTGTACAGGATTTATAAAGAAGTAGCATTTCTGGTATATTGGTAAAGTAAAAATGATGCGTACGTAATTAAATTTACCCACAATAAGGGATTACAATATAGTAATTTGTAGGCGGAATTGCTATTTACTTAGTATAGAGGCTATTGACGATGTGGGAGAGAGAATTGACAAGGGAGAGTACCGTCAGTTTAAAAAAGGACACCCGATAATATGGCGAAATGTCAGATAAATGTATAAGAACAATGAAAAAAAGAGCCCAGATTATTTATTTGGAACTTTAATAGTTTTAATTAACGAAATCTTAAAAATATATTTAAGTTTTAGATTACATAACCAAAAATGTTAACCATTCATCAAATGATGATATTGATATAGAGGAAACTGAAATGCATTCAAATACTATACTGCAATTTTAGTGTACATTTTTGATGCTTCCTGAAGATTTTATGAGTTATTATTAAGAAGCTGGTACTTTTTGAAAACTTTAATGATTTAAGAAAATTTTGAAATAACAAAACAAATTATTCTAAAATTATAGGATCTACAAAAAATGTATCCTAAATGATAGATTTTTTTACATTGATTAGTTAAATATCTGAAAAAGCCGCTTCTTATTGTAACTTCTAAATAGAAAAATATTAATTTAATATTGCACAGGATATCAAATTTGTCACACTTACCCCTAACCATTCTACAGTGGCAGGGTCAAATTCTAAACTTTGATCTTCCGGCAGTGTTTGGTATTGTATATAAAGCTCACGGAGTTCGCATAATGACTCCATACCTTCTACTTTGCTAATGGAGTTATGGCCAAGATTTCTGAAATACGATATATTCAAGATATATCAATCATGCTAAAGAGCTTTAGAGTTGGAAGAATTGATTCACACTGTTGCATGGTTTTTTACGTAAAAGGTTTTTTTTAACCCTTCCAGCATGTAGAATTTTCAAGTTATTTTTCCAAGGCAAGTCAGCAAAACTAGTATTTTATTATTAACTCACAAATTCAAATTTTTTTTAGTTATTTTACATGCAAATATAAAAAAGACATTTGTATCAATGAGCTCTATGGCAGGGATAGAATTATGCACCTTGTGGGGCACTTTGTTACATGAGTACGATGGGTACTAATAAAGAAAAAATGGATACAAACAATAGCCTTTGCATTTTCAGCAAAATGAATTCACTTACCATTTTATACGTTAGAAAAAATTGCCAATTGTCCTCAATTTATTTTTAAGAATGTTAAAATAAGAAAAATCCACATTAAATGCATAACAACTGTTACTCTCTCTCTCTCTCTCTCATTCTGTATGTATTATTTTCTTGCCATATTTTAAAGTTGTTGTGACGCACCACGTAATAAACTTGTAAATACTAGATATAAAGAGTCTATAGGCGCAAAACTCACATTCTCCAAAGTATCACTCAAATAAAGGGTCCGGTTTGTTCATTGGCGACTTGTGAGAAACACAAATTCGATTTGACAAAGTCGCCAATGAACCGGCCGGACCCTATATAGTAGTTATACTTTAGAGAACGTGTGTTTTGCCAATAGTCCTTTTTTGACCTTGCCTTTGTAGGGTGTATCAAGGTGTCCCATGAATCAATGTGCATCAGTTTTCTCCTCTTATTTGCATAAGCACCAAAAGATTAAATATATTCTTATTCTTTCAGGTAATATTAAAAATATAAAAATAAAGACCACTTACAAAACTGTTAGTTGGCTGAGCATATCCAGGTTTTCTATACGAGTGATGGAGTTCTTGTGTAAATAAAGGCAGTTCAAACAGATGAGATGATCCAAGTTCTCGATTTTTTCGATATTGTTGTCATAAAGATATAGAGCAATGAGGTTACAACAGAGATGCAAATTTTCCTTTTGAAAAATTTATAATATACATTTTAGTAATACAGCAAAAAATAAAATTGTGGGCCACTAAAAGTAATTGTAAGTACGACAATTATTGAAGGTTAATTGAATTTATGAATGTTTTGCACGTGCACTGAAATTTCTTTGGGATATTATTTAAATATTATGACATCAGGATTTTTATGTGTTTAATACTTTCTTAAAACATTTAATTCAATGCATTATAACTTCAGATGAAAGCTGTAAAAGAAAATTTCATGTCGACACATATTTTACGTGTCATTAAATTCCAAAGAATCCACACACAATTTTAACCGAATATGTTTTTAAGTGCTAAACTGGATATATTTGAGTTTCCAATCACGCGACAATTTAGTCATAAATCATGTTATAAATAATCAAGTTATCTTATATAAACGGGTATCCATTTGTTGGCAACAAAAAATGACGGACAATCTCACCTTTCTTTAATGCATGTGAAAATTCCAAATTTTGGTGCAACTTTTCGCAATAGTTTTGGTGCATGCAAAAACTCCCTATTTTGGAGCAGCCTCTAAACATAACCTACAAATTAATATTGGAGTCACGTTTAAGCCAAGTTCTAAGTTTTTCACAAGTTGCGGCAATTTGTTTCTTTTTCTAAAAATTACAACTTTTTCTGTCTTCCACTTGTGGAGAGACAAATCTTCCACTAAATTTTTAGTGTCCCGCAGAGTGTCGGTAAAAATCAAAGAAAGTTGACAACTAAAAGTGGAAGTTTTGTTACAGACAGAGAAATGTGGCTTAGAAAATAATTTTCATTCTCCAATGGATTGACACAGAGACACTTTGGTTTGGTGATCCGCGGTCAGTCGGGCCCATACGCTCTTAAACCACGACCGTCGTACACGTGTGTGTACAACTGTTGCATTTGATTTCGTGTGATTCTGTCGAGATGGAAGGCCCTGGTAAGAACAAATGGACCATGACCAAAACCAGTGAACATTTTTCAGAGCAGATAGGTTCTCTTAAACCCAACATTAAAGATAAAACTTATAACAAAACTAAGCCTTTGGGGAAATTGCAGCTATGTACTTCATGTACTATACCAGCTTCACGAAGCTCATCGATATCTTAGAACTTTGTACATGCGCTATGAGCACATGAGGCGGCATATTGCATCTTTTTCTGCAATCCTGACGCTATACCTCCTTCACGTATTCTGCGAAATTTCACTAGCTACTCAAATCTGAGAGAGCAACTTTCTGTTGACAATTTATTTTCTACAAAATGTTTGTACTTATTTGGCATTGTATCGGCTTAAGGTGAACACGTTTGCGCGCAACGGTAGGGCTAGCCTTGAGCCTCTGGTTGGGTCGAATCGGTAAGCATGATGTTGTTTGTCGAGTATGGAATGCTCGTTAATCGGTCGAAGTCTCCATTCCCATACACAAACTCGGGTGACGCCAATTCTGGGATCCTCTAGTTGGCCGCTGTCTCTAAAATTAGATGGATCCAATCTATGGTGTGTGTGTTGTCTGTTGTGTCTGTCTTACTGAACGAAGGTTTTAAGCGGTCTTACCAAGCACAAACCTGATATATGTACTAACACAACAACGTTTGAGTTTCCATATGCCTAAGAGTTGGGTGAGATTGCGCAACATTTTTTTCTAGCCATCAAATTGACTTCAATTTATGGTTGGTGTTGACAGCGTTTGAATGTTTTACAGTGTACTAGAAAATGTGTCTTACTATTTTCCTGATGTACTGTTCCTGTAGATACAGGTGGGTGATTCTCTCCAGATGTTCCTCTTCGCTGCAGTTCTGCTGCTGGTTCATCGGCAGCAGGTGTTTGGACGAGCACCGCCGAATCAGCTCGATGGTGATGCGCATTCTTCAACACAGTTGCACAGTCTCTGCTTCAATCCTGTACACTATAAGAAAAATTACGTATAAAATTTATAATGCATAACATTTTTCAGTCTTTTTTTACACCACAGTATTGTAATGTTAGTTTTACAGCTACTTGATATTTACAGGACGTAGAAATTCATATGAGAAACTTACACCAATTGCTTTTTAATAAAGAATATAGGTGTACCCACCCCATCACTGATATTAAAGAAAATATTTACGTCGGTACAGTACAATGAATTTTACATCAATTTGACTTCACTGCATATATGGTTTCTAGTAGCTGCAAAGGTTGTGTGGTGACATTTTTCATTATATTTTCGGTGTTCGATTAAACCAGTAATTTGAACAATGAATATAAGTGCAACCACAAAATCATTGCTAGAATAGTGAATAATTTCGTCGGCACATCACAAAGAAATTTACATCACATTTAAGTTCCTATCTCAAAATGATGGTTGTACTTTTACCATAACAGTGTGACAATTTATATTACAGTATACATGTATAATTGCAAAAATATAAGTTTTAAGAACAGAGTTATCAACCATTTTACATAAAACAGATCCACTTCACCCACATTATAATTTCTTATCTGTTTGCCACACTTACTGCAGCATAAACCCCAGTGACAATGGTAAGTAAATTAGAACTTTCCCATTAAAAGTGTGGTAAATTTCGACATCGACGGTAGTATTCGGTGCCGCAAAATTTCACTTCTTGAATGCTTATCGTTACTCAAATTAGTTACAATATTTTTGTGGGTGAAAGCTCCATAGACTTATCATTTATACTATGATTAAGCCGCAAAGGCGAAAGATATCAGAGCAGTTATGTGTGAAACGGACCTTAATTTTTTTTGACAGTATAAATTCCTGGTAAATGGCAGGTTTATCATTTAACTGTCTTGTTATTGACGCGTTTTTTTTTTGTATCCATGATTTATCTCCATTTATTTTGCTTCAACTATAATACCCACATTAATTCATTCATTTTAATTTTAAATACAAATTGGAAATGAACGGTTAAAAACTTTTGATTGAAGTTTTAATTAAATAACTATTGATATTTATTTACATTTACGTTGCAACTCCTAAAGAAATTTAAACTGTAGCATGAAAAAATCCTACGTTTATCAAGATAAAATTAGATTACATGAAATAAATATATGGATTTATCGGAGCTATATTCAAAATGATAATGTCAAAATTCTACGTGTAACACAATTCTTACTATTTTAATATAGAAAGGTTAAAAATTGCTATTAAATAAAACAATAATAATCAATAATAAACTGAAGAAAAAGGTACATTTTAAGAGCATATAAAATGAACTTAGAACTACTTCATTAAAAAATCGCTAAAAATTTTTTTAAAAGATTCATTTCAAAATAGTTTTCAAAAAATATGTAAATAAACAAATGATGGAACATATCATAATAGGCATAACGAATACTTCAGTTTGTATTAGCTCTCGTAGAAGCATCTCTCTCCTGTCGCCAAATCGCAACATACCAAATCTCCGGAGGAAGAATGTATCCTATATCTGATAGAAACATTTCAATGCAATCGAATTCAAATTTATTCATAACTGTAAAGATCTTCAACGCAAAAGATCGCAAACATAATATTCTTTGATGGTTTAAGAATCGATTTTTCGACAAAAGAACGTAATATGACTGCCATGATGCCACAGTTGTTGTAGCATCGAGAGACGAAGAGCGTAAATACTACCATGTGTGTAGATCGATAATTGCGTTGGCGAGAGAGTTTGCAGCCAACTGGCGTCTACATTTTAATGTTATTCTATTTATTTTATATGAAGGGTATGGTTAATTTATTATATAGATTAATATGGTTTATTTTAATATAGAGGTACGATTCCCTTTTAAAAAAATTTTGATATTTACATAATTATAATTAAACTCATACCCTTTTTGACAAATATAAAAAAAATTATATTGCTCTATTGATTCCCTTTTAAAATCTTGCATTATAAATTTGCAATTTACATATTTCTAACTAAACTCATGTTTTTTTAAAAAAAAATATCAAAAAATTATATTGATCTATTAATTCCCTTTTAAAATCTTGCATTAAAAATTTGCAATTTACATATTTTTAACTAAACTCATGCCTTCTTGAAAAATATTTAAAAAAAATATCTTCCTCGATTTATTCCTTTGTAAAATCTTGCTTAAATATTTGCAATTTACATATTTATAATTGAACTCATACCTGTTTGACAAATTTAAAAAAATTATATTGCTAATAGTGATAACACTAATAATATAGTCTATTGAGCACTACACAAGTTTTCAATTTATAATTTTTAATGACGTTAAGGCAATGATGTTTGTATAGCTGACCAAAAAGTAACTGTGAAGGTGTTTAGTTTAAAAAATACACTTCAAACCTAATACGAATTTAAATATTTTAATAGATGAGTTATGCTATTTTTATTTTATGCGTATTAAAGTTAAATAACTTTCCTAAATATTACTTGATATGTTTACATCCAGTCAAATTTAATTGATAGCTTTTATATATTTTTGAATAACATTTTCATCTCAATTTATAAATTTGAAATTTGCCAGCTAAATAGCCTAATACTACAATAAGTACATTTATCACGATAAATTTACTCTATACCTAACTTAACAGTTACATTACACAAAAGCGACCAGTAAATAAAGACCAGAAATTTTACTTTTAAGTTAATAATAATTTCAAATTAAATAAACAGCCATAATGAAACATTTAAGAAAAGCCATTTACTATGGAAAGATAAAAGAAAATGCCCCAAATCAATAAATGACAATAAAATCTTACTTTTTCAGCCGAATTTAAGGAACTATTTATCATAGAATATTACAATCAGCAGTTTATTCCAAAGAGTGGATTTTGAATGAGGATTGTTTTCGTTTCGTTGTCATGGCAACTGTGATCTGGCCGTGAGCGCCATTTTCAAAAAAGAAATTCCGTGAAAGTTGGAGATTTGCTATTTATGTTCTTTTAGTGGGACACTTTCTTTTCAGTTGCTAGCTTTTTTAAACCATTTTTTAATATTAAATAGCTTTTATAACTAGATCTTAGTTTTGGAGAAAAATTTGACATATTTTTAAAATTTACTTTAAAGACATATTTTTTATACATTATACTCAAGCTTATTATAAAATGGGCTTCTTTCAACACTTTGTCAAAGAAAACAAAACAACCAATGACATCGCAATATGGAGAGTGTGACATCATAAGAAATATCCCCATTGGCCAGTGTATTAAATATATCAGCTTAACCTTGTATTTAGGTATAATGAGAAGTTGCATGAATTTCAAATTCCTTGGCAGACAATAGCCTTTAAAATCACGTCGAATGCTACTTTTCACACTATAAAAAAGTTATTATATTAGTCAGTAATTGAGTTTTAAGTAAGGGATACGTCACTTCGTAAAAACACTCACAATCCTTTTGCAGTGCGTAATGACGCAGGCTTGGCTTTTTGTCATTGGGTGCAATTCTAATCAACTTCTGTGCGATACAGCTGTAGAAATACAAATGTTTTGATGATCCATATAGGAATAGATTATTTAGAATAAGTGTTTTTCTAAGAGTTCCAGTATTCTCATCAGACTGTAGATCTCCACGAAGATTCGATTGACCAACAATTGACTAAGTCTGAAGTGTCAACAGCGCGCTCTTGTACGATATTAAATTCAACAACCAAGCAAGAAACAAGCTGTTCTAATTATTATCAAGCTGGTTAAGTGAGCAGTCTGTTCTTTTAAATAGACGTTTGAAAAACGTTGTATTTATTTTAATTATGGACATGCTACCGTAGCGCCATTTAGAAAATCGCCAAATGGTGTGTGTACGTCAGACGCCGTTTCGTCACGTGAGTTTCATAGAATTAATAGGCATATTTCGAGTAAAACTAATAATTTGATGATTTTAAGCTGATATTCAGAATCTGTAGCTTCTAATTTCCAGAAAATGTATAAGTACGCATTTGGTAGGATGCAGTCCTCATGAATATTATTTAATAGTGAAGTGGAGAAAAACTGCTTCTTCAACTTTTCTCCAAAAGAAAAATCTTGCTTTTTTTTTTAAAAAAAAGTTTTCAAATATATTCCCTAAAACGCATGAAAAAAAGAAAAATAGCAATTGAAAAAAGCTTTTTTCCCCTTTATAAACAAACATTTAACTCTTAAAAAGTTTAAGCAATCTTTTGATTGGGATAACCAATCAGCTTGTTGCTCTTTTGAGGCATTCAACCAGAAGTAGCATTTAAAACCAAACATGGTTATAAAAGCTTCTAAATGTACTTGTTCAATACTTTTATGTATGGTTTAAAAACTACGCTAAAGATTCTCAAATTAACCACGATTTTAAAGTAATATTTTACTTATTTTATGGCCAGGATATTTTCTTCCTACTTTGCATCCAACGGCAACTGATGTACCATAACTTCTAGGCTACTTTTTTATAAAGAAACCATTTTCCTACATACTACATATTCAAATCCTATGCTAAAAGAACTAATACCTAAAAGTAACCTACAACGATAACAGCTGAGAATTTCAAAATTTCAAGAACGATCAGTTCCTGTAAATTTCTTATAGGAATTGAAAAATAGACGCTCAGCCGGAATGGTTTTTTCGATTATCTCTTGTCATGAGAGTGGGCCCGGATTCGAATCCCGGATAAGGCATGGATAATGGATATTCGTGTTGTCTTGAGTACATGCGGAGAACGTGCTCGTTAAATCTTTGGGACAGAAAGTCCTTAGGGTTATAGCGCAGTATAATGGATGCAGGTTGTCTGGAGAAAAATGCCCCTTCCCTCCAGCGACTTGCCTAAATTGAGGAGTTGGCGCAATCTCGGAGCAGAAATCAGACTTCCAGCCCTCATGGGAGCTCAAAGCCTTGTGCCAATGGAAGCTACTGCACCCCTTCTGCCTTCCAGGTTATGCCCTGGAGGCACGCGTCAACAACAACAACAACAACAAGTGAAGAATAAAATGTTGTTATCTCCTTAACATCCTGAATTGGTAAAGCTCATAACTAATTCAAGCGTGACAGCGCGTCGTTACTTACGTTTCTCTAAATGACGTGGGATACAAGGGTGCTGTCGCCATTGATATTCCAACATTAAAATGCGGTCTTCAAATTTAGAATTCAGTTTCCGTATTTGTTTAGATTTTTTTCTTTTATTTCGAGGTAGACATAAAGAATAAAATGGAAGTTTTGTAATTAATTTCTTTTTTTTCTGTCGCCCATTTTCACAACCAAAAAACTGCAAATGTCAGACATGTGTAGTACATGAAATTAATGTGGTAGACATGAAATATTTACGGGTAAATACCTTTCTAGTACGTGCCATTTGCTACTTTATTCATTTGAGTTATTACACAATCAACTGCAGAAAGTTTTAACAGTCAAAGTGTAAAGCACATTCCTTTACTATTCAAATAACTTTTAAGCCTTCATTTAAGACCTCACTAAAGATTTCACTTAAGCCCTGAAAAAAACCAGTGAAATTTGAGGTTATAAAATATTGATTTCCAATTGTAAACTAGTAACTATCCTTATGGAGGTTTTAACTGTAAACAGAGAGGATATCCCAAATTATAAGGGTAGTTCGTCGACAGACAGGTAGGCAGATGTCCTTCCGTACGTACAGACAGACGTAAAAAATTAGAGAAGATAGTTCCCTGATGTTATACCTTTCTAACAAAAAAATAGAGGGAAGGGCGAGGGGAGTACGGACGGAAGGGCAGACGGACAATCTTTAGCACGTCAATACATACTTCATTTTTTTTTAATTCTTTCGAATTAAAAAAAAAAGAAAAGCAGGCTAAAATGTTCTAAAGTGCCCGTTTCCTTTTATTTACATTGTAAGGATCATTACATTGTAGGAGACATCAGTTAGTTACATAAAAGGAGTAACGTTTCACCAATGTTTTTTTTACAGTGTAGGCATAAATTTTGTTCAGGTTTATTTTATTTCTATTTACCGATAATCGTAAAATATCAAGAACAAAAATAAGGTGTAATATAAAATTTTTACATAATTTTCTTCAAATTTCTCTAAATGTTTTCAATCTTGCATCACTGTAAATGTATACAAATCTTCAAAAATTTATGTATGAAAATGTTTTCTTGACTTTATTGAAATAACAATTTAATTACACATAGTAAGTTTAAAACGCTTAACTTATTTTTCCATAATAGCAGTCCCGTTCATAATTAAACCTAACTTTTCATTTCCTTAATATTAGGAAAGAACTTTAAGCTGCTAAGTTCAATTACCTCCAATAATCACGTGCCCCTTAATAGTCTAGAAATGATCATTTCGAATAATAATGTTTTGAGATAAAAATTCTGAAAGTCAACGCCTTCGGAATCAAGCTATAAGTCTTAAACGCCTCTACAAGAAAAACATCTTTCTTGTCATCATCTACAAGGTAAAGGTAAGTGAAATATTGCTTTATTCTGACATGTTTGCAAATTTTTTTTAAAAAAATATTCGAATTAAATTATGCAAATAAAAATTTTGAGGATTCTGTAACATTTGATGCAGGCTAAAACACCTTTACTGAAAAAAATGTATATATATAATCTTGTGTCACTTTTCATAAATTTATTCTTTGAAATGATAATAAAATAACATATTGATTTACAATTTAAAACATTTCAGATTTTTTTTGTTAATATATTCAAACTTAACAATATTTATGCAAAACTGTAACCCATGCAAAAGTTATTTAGGATTTTGAAGCAAAATATTTTAACTGGGCAAAAACACCGTATTGGAAACAAGAATTTCTTTTTTAAAAAATAGTAAATTATTATGTATGAAAAGAAATAATTTTAAATAACAATTTTGTTTATTTTCAACAACAATTTTTGTTTATATATTAAAACTTAACAGCATTTTTAATTAAATTTGTGCAAAAAATTGAGGAGAGTGGGGGCTAAAGGGACAAATTTTTATTAACCTCTGTATTTCAGCAAAAATTCAAGAATGTCAATTTCTTATTTTACAAACTCATAAACTGAACATTCGTTTACTTACAAAGTTATTCGACAGATGTTAAAACATTACCATATTTTAGTTGCTGGGCATTTTAAACAAACATGCGAATATCCCATTAGCCCCCACATGTGGGGTCTAAAGGGACAGGGTGCAGGGCTAACGGGACATGGTAAATGTTGTCTTAATTAAAATTTCAAAAAATAGAAAAAAAAGAATCAGAAAATAATCAGAAAATAAAATTTTAAAGCAAACAATATTTACATAATGTATACATAATGAAATTTTATATTTTTAAAACAATTATTCCCCATTGAAAGGGGAAATATCAAAGTTAAAACTCAAAATCGAAGATGCTCCCATACTTTTTGTTCAATATCTGGATAGGATATAGTTTTGTAACTAAATCTTCTAAAATTTATGTCAAACTTGTCCTCTTTTTTCAGGGTGCGTGAATTTAAAAAGATTTTTTTTTCTTTCAAATAGTGTACACGGAGTTCATCGCTTTCTATTTAAGAAATAAATCCAACCTAATAAGGAATAATTTGCTCTCTAGTAAATTTTACGAACACTAAATCATTTACCTTCACACTGTTAAAAATTTTGTGCTTGGTTTTACCATGATATTGGTTCCTAGTAGCTGCAGTGGTGAAACGTTAAACCATATTTTTGGTATTCGGTTGAACCATTTCTCAGGGTTTTTTTTTTCCAAATCCAGAAAAATGGTTCAACCAAACACCGAAAAAAAGGTGAAACATTTCACCACACAGCCGTTGCAGCTACTAGGGACCAATATCATGGTGAAACCAAGCACACAATTTTTAACAGTGCACCAAGCTCACCTTTATTTATATCACCATGCTCTTTTCAGAGAGAACTTATGAATTTACAGATGGCAAAATATTTCATCAATAAAGCTACTTGAACTTTCATTTATTATATGACGAAAAAAGATCAAAAAGTCTAACATTAAAAGTTTTAAAAAGTTTTTGACATCTTGACTGAATAATGTATTAGAGATTTATATGAATTCTTCAAGAAAAGCATGCAAAACAAGGTTTTTCGTGTCCCATTTGACCCCACAGTTTCTGTCCCATTAGAAACCAACGTATTATTATTTAAAAATGATCCAAAACAGAACCCCGTGTATTTCACCGCAGTATTTTAAATATAATAACATAATCTATGATATGTCTTCTACCTAAAAGAATACTTTAATTCATGAAAAGTTTTCATTTAATACTTTAAAAGTGCAATAAAAGATACATTTTTAACTTACTTTGGATTCTTCAAAACAACAATTCTTCTCTCCACTTCAGCACGTGCTTTTAATGGCTGATCTTTGGTTGTTAAAATGTGAAGTCTAACTGTTATATAGTTGTAGTGTAGAAATATTTGTAAAAAGTATATTTTTCTCCCCTTTTAGCCCCTTGTCCCATTAGCCCTGCGTCCCATTATATAGCCCCAACTCTCCCCTACTTTCAAGATTTCTGAAACTACAACTTACTTTTATCCAGGAATTATTAAAAATAATTTAAAAACATTTGTCAATTCAAATTAGTGTTGTCATGCATAATAAATAATTGTAAATAACAATTATTTATAATTTATAATTGTTGATTTTCGTTTATCTACTTCATCTTAAAAACATTTATACTAAACTTCCATTTATGGACAAACTGTCTGGACGAACATCTGCCCACCTGTCTGTCAACTTTCTTACAATTAAAAGCATTGAAATTTATTATTATTATTTTATATATTTAAATTGCTGTTCCTGATCAACAATCACATGAAAAACTTTATTTATTTAAAATTAATATTTTACGTAATTTTTTTTTGATAAATCAGTTTTTAATGGCGTCGTAATGTAGAGTAATACATTTACTAGATGGTCCTTTGGCGCTATTTTAAATTCTTAATGATTGTGTTATTATTTTAATATCATTATATTAACTGGTATAGTTTTATGACATTTCGTTGGGCTCTTCAATTTGATACTCAATACCAATGACAGCATTTACACAGATACTAAATTTAATTAAAAAAAATTCTAGAAAATTAGCATGTTTGTAATAAATACGAAGCACCCACATGCAACTTTCGTATGTGGATACTTATCCCAATAATAGCTGAGTAAAAATTCCCCGTGCTCTCTTTCTCCACGCAGATTGAGCAATAATAGATCTTAATATCCGAGGAAAACTTTTGACATTACATTGTGGCGCAAAGCTAATTTGAGGAACTCCTCGTGTGTCGAAACGGTTTCCTCCATATCACCCAATTAATACTACTCATTTACAGTACATTGACGTGGGTCATTGTCCTGACATGTTATTCAATGGAACTTGTTAGACTTACGGGAAAAAAATTAATTTAATTCAGCTGTATGCACAGACAAAATGTCATAGGCAGTTTCATTACGAGTATATTTTGACATAGCAGTCACAGACTGTTACGCCGCCTTCACATTTTTTCAAGTTAATTCAACCCACTTATAACCGTTACAAATATGAAATTGCATGATTTCTGCCTAGCATCAATAAACACAGTTTCTAATTTTTTCAAATGTAATCAATTTTAGTTGAATTTAAAACTAAATTTTTGTCTCATTAGCATATCATCTTATTTAGATAAATAAAAATAGAAAACTGCATCTAAATTAGTGAGCTAGAACACCGTGCATCATACTGCGAGAGAGGGGGCGAAAGCCATGTACGGTTTTCGGTGATGCATGCAACTTATGCAACAGATAATTAATCCCCTGGTGACGCACGACCAATTAATCTAAATGTTAGATCCAAGGTCAAATGACGAGGTCGACACCTGAGATGGCACCCAACTGGACTTCGAGCAGCATCGTACGCTAACGCCGTTGGTACTATGGACTCCACAGATTTAACGAGCACGTTTGTCCCAGTGTACTAGGGAAACACCGTAGCTAAGTCAATCCTTATTTTTTTGGCCAACAAATAAGAATGTGGCTGGTTTATAATGCGGTACCTTCTACATGAGAGGCCGATTTACCGACGATTGTGGGCTACGCAGCCCCTCTGATTAGATGTCTTGCGCATTCATAACAAAGCTACTAGTTTCTGCGCACTACCATCTACTTCTAACTTAATTTGTCATTTACTTGGCAAACCGTATGTAGCTTAGGCTTGTTCAGATCTAGGCGGTATTGCCAAGAATAGCTTTGTTCTGCATGCACTCTAACACATTCTACTTCTTTGTATTCCCCTAGCACCATGAATTGTCTACATCTCCTCATATTCGTGTCCAGTTGCATAGCGGTGGGCCTCGCCAAATTGTTGAATGTTAGTTGAATGTAAAAGGAATGGGTTTTTTTTTACAAAATTATGTCACTAATATTTTGTTGTTAAAATGCTCAAATACGTCACAAAGAGTTGCGAGTGTCAAATTCACTACGAAAGGAAGATGGCTGAATATTAGTTGTGTGTGTGTGTGTGTGTGAATGTAAAAGGGATGTTTATTTTACTGTTATTTGAAGAATTGGTTATTTTTACTCAAGTAGTTCAATGGCCACCAACTACTATCCAATTCTAACCTAATTTGTCATTTAAGTGGTACCCGTGTATAGCTGGGCTGGCTCAGATCTAGACGGTATTGCCAAGAATCGCTTCATGCACACTCTAACACATCCCATTTCTTTGTCTTCCCCTAGCACCATGAATTATCTACATCTCCTCCTATTCGTGTCCAGTTGCATGACAGTAGCTCTCGCCAAAACCAAGTGCGAGGAACACCGCGAACGGGAATTGGCCTCCACCATGAGATTGAAATTCGTGCCCGAGTGCACTGAGGAGGGGGGCTACGAGACCTTGCAGTGCTTCTCCTCGGACGAAGACAAGTTCTGTATGTGCATGTCCCCGGAAGGCAAGCAGATCATCGGACCCGCACGAGATATCAGGAATTGCGAGTGTCCGGTCCACTACTACAAGCAGTTTGCTGAATGTTAGTTGAAAAAAATTGATTTATTTTGGTTAAATTATACTTTGTTGTTTTAAAGCCGATTTTTGCCAAATGTAAGTTGAATTTTAAAAAGGATGTTTTTTAATTATTAATTACTAATATTTTGTTGTTAAAAGGGCCTAATCTAAAAAGCGCAGGCTAGGCCTAAAAAATTTTAGGGGATCCTTTGAGGAAAATGTTGTGCATGATTGCCTGTAATGATGGCGTTAGTTGGCAGATGTATCTAACTATTTCTACCATTTTTATCGTCTTTCTTATAACACCGATCTAACCAATCACGTTAGGTTAATGTTAGAGTCAAAGTCAAGCTAAAATCGAAGTTTAGTTAAGAAAATTTTTAAATTAATTGAAATTTTGGGAGTTTACAGCATTTAGCACAATATAAACTAACATTTATTACATTATTTAACATTTATTGTCCCTTAAAATTTGGTAGTCCTTGACTCGAGCTTAAACCGGTCTTATGGTAGATCAGGCCAAGGTTATTAATGCTCAAATACGTCATCAAGAGGTGCTAGTGTTATATTCACTACGACGGGAAGTTGATAATGAATGTTAGTTAAATATAAAAGGGATGTTTATTTTGTTGTTATTTATTAAGAATTTATTGTTGGTGCTCAAATAGTTCAATCGCTGGTTCAGTTATTAAAGTATATAAAATTTCTGATTGAAACGATTCAATGATTGCTAAAATTTTGATTAAAAATAATTATTAAAACATAGAAATTTAAAGGTTACGTTACTCTGTTTACAGAGTTGTTAATTGATAAAGAAAATAATTAAAAAAAGAGAAATAAATAATCAGTCCCTGACTATTATATTAACCCTTTCACTACCAGGACGTAGACAGCGTACGTCCTCTCAATTCGATCATCAACGACCAGACCGTACACTGCGTATGTCGCGTCGTCCACTCCACAGTAAACAGCTGCAGCAACCACTTTCCTAGTTTAGTCTATAGGCTCTTACTCGCTAGCTGTTGATTTGATTTGATATGAGTTTTCATCGCATTAGAGCTAAACGAGGGCTTTTGGTGGCTCTCTCGAGAAATTAAGGCTGGAAGTGAAGGAGTAAATGTGCTTTATTGTAGTGATACTATTACATTAGTAATAATTTCTCTTGATGTTTTGTTGCAGCCAAAAAGAATAGTGGGGTTTACATCCCCTCTTGCAACGAAGATGGGACCTACGTGAAGAAACAGTGCCACAAAGCAGCTGGCGTCTGCTGGTGTACAGACGAGAAGGGAAACAAGACTTCAGAAGCTTCTAGAGGAAGTATAATTTGTTAGATTCAGATCCTATTTTGTATGTCGAGTTTTGATCGTGTTTTGTATGTCGCTGTTCAATAAATTATATTTTTGTTGGTTTTATAGCACTTTGTTAAGTTTTTAATTCTTTGCATGTTAATTCTTTGCATGTTTTTCTTTTGTAAAACTTTTTCTCGCAATTTTTTTAAAGAAGGATTTAGACCACGTCTACACATACATTACTGATTTGTCTAAAATCAAAGTTTTACGTAGCTATTTTTTTACTGATACTGCAACTTTTTCAGATAAATTAAAACCTTTATATTATATCAAAGCCAAACTGAATAGAGTATCAGGCCCCGACAACAAGCGATTACGTGATGACCGCGTATCGACAGGAATTTACCTCTAAAAACGCCACCTGTTTGAAGCTGTGGAAATGGTTATCCGATCAGCAAAGCTTTGTTTGATTAAGAAATAACGATTTTAAACCGTTTGACTCTAATAGCATTCAGTACGGTGAAGACCCGTCTAATCAAGTTCAGCTGTAATGCAATTATTACAGTTAAGTAATTTTCTATACGACTAGTTTAAATACAATACTAATTTTAGGGATGTCCAGGCTATTAAGTTTGACATAGTTTTTTTTCTTCATTAATTCATATAATAGTCTAGTTTAGTTAAATTCATGTCGCAATAGATTTTTCTTAAAATTGTGCTTTAAACTCGTTTTTAATTAAAATGGGATCCGAGGTTTTAAATTTCGCTCTTAGTTTTTACATTACATTTTTATTTCAAATTATTTCCATACCCTGAGCACTATACACTTTTCCATTAAATTGAAGTTTACAAATTTTGAAATGCCAGCAAATATAGCGTTTTGTTTGCATGCACACTGTGTGGAGGATATCACCAAAATAACTATTCTATTTTAAAACTGACTAGCTACAATATAAGTTGAATTAGTTTATCCGAGGCATAAGTAAGTTAATGTAACAAAAATTGTTTTACGTAAGTTACAACAGTTTAAAATTTTAAAGTTTAGATTGCTATTGATAATTATCATTTAATAAAGAAAAATCGAATGTTAAGGATTGTTTCTCCTTTTCTTCTCTTTTCCTTGATTTATCCTTTTTTTATAGTTGTTCATTTCAAAAATTCCGAAATAACAATTATTAAAGCACTAACTATTAATATGGCATAAAAATTCATTTTATACTTGCCATAAATTCCATTTTAATATTTTTTTTAATGTAGGTATATTTTTGGGGGCAGGGTACAGATACCTTGTAAAAAAAGACAGCATTCCGTTTTCAAATGATAATGTTTTTGAAGGTCTTATGTATTTTGTACTCAAATAATCGATTTACAGTAAAGGGTATTGATAGATAACATTTATCTAACCGTGGGAATTCCGAAATCTGTCGGAAGTCTGAAGCTTATAAAGTGTACGATTTGAAACACATATGTTTTTCCCCCGGCTTAAACACTCCCCCTTGTAAGTAAAATAAAAAAAATTATTTTAATGTGACTCATATTTAATAACTCAATTTTTTTTTAGTTCATTTACTACTTTAAAAAAATATCTATTTCAACTACTTCATATTGTAATGTTTCGATAAATACTGTATGTACCTGCTATACACTTTTCTTGCTACAATATTTCGAAAATGTTCGTAAAAAGGTAAAATTATGTAGTTAACAGAACAGGCTAAAATTTGAAAACAAACGTTACATAAACTTTTGTAAACTAATATTTAAAAATCTCAATTCTTTAAATTCTGATTAATTTAACTTTTTTATTGTTTAAATACATTTTACATTTTTTATGATTTATTTAAAATACTTGAAATCTTTTGATGTACACATATTTGTCAGTGGCCTAGACATTGTAAAACGAAATATCTTATTGATTAATAATGATACATCATTAGTTCATAATAGCTCCGAATACATTGTTCTCAAATTTGAGAACATGCATGTTCTCATTTGTGAGAAGGATTTAAAAAATGAGAGCATAGCAGAGATTTCGGTGATTTAGATTGCAGCAAGGAAAGCACGGAAATCATTTAAGGAACGAAGTATTTTTAGATATTTAGATTAAAAGACTTTTAAAGTACTTGTTTTTGAGAACATTATTCTCATAATAAAATAAGAACATCCTACCACTCATTTATCATATGAGTTTCATTATTTAAACAGTTCAAAAATTGTGAGTTTCCAACGCGTTTACTTCTAAGAATATTGTTTTCAGAATAAAATAAGATCACCCTATACAACTCATTTCTGAGAGTTTCATTTTTAACAACGGTAGACTTTATTATGGGTAGCTTATAGGTAGACTTTAAAATTAAAAGTGAATGAATTTTTTAATAATGTGTAGTTGTTGACTGTAATGGAACCCTTTAAACTCATATTTGTCTTCTTCTAATTTCACTTACAGCATATTATTTGAAAAAGTGCTTATTTACCGATCTGATGAGGCATTACAGATCTGACGACGAAATTAAATAAGCGCATATTTACGAAATATTAGTACCGGAGTAACTGAGCTACTCAAAATGCGCGTATTTAAAAAAATTAAATTAAGCATCCGTACTTGTTTTCCGCCGGAAATTTTTGCTTGCAACTTTGTAAATATAGGTAACTTTGATAATCGGTCTGCACACAAACTGACATTTTCCTAATATTGACCCTTACAGCCCAGCCATGAAAACCTTCAGCGTCTTGTTCGTTCTGTGCCTTGCTGTGGCAGTCCGCGCCCAGACACAGTGCGAAGAACACCGAGAACGGGAACTGAAGAACGACGTGTCCATCAAGCTCATCCCTAAATGCAACGAGGATGGAGATTACGAGGAAATGCAGTGCTTCCAAGGGGACAACCCTTACTGCATGTGCTGGCACACGGACGGAACGGCCATTACCACCCCTAGCAAGAACCTAAAGACCTGCGCCTGCCACAACCACAGATACAGGGAGCTTCTCAGCTGTAAGAGTTTGTGGTTGTTATTCTGTTGTGGGCAGGTGAACTGCAGTATCTAGAATAATGACTTGGACCAATGTTGTAAGAACTTAATAACTCTAACCTGTAAGAAAGTATACTAAACCACTGATTTTTTCAGGGGAAAAAATAGTCCGATTCATTGTTGCGGTTACTGCAGTTTACCCGCCCACGGCAGTATTGTGGATGTCACGTTTTTTTTGTTTTTATTGTCCAAATATGTTTTATGTTGTCTACCAATGTAGATTACGCGGCCATGCAGTGTTTCTAGGAGGACAACTTTTATTGCATGTGCTGCAACACAAATGTGGCAAGGTCAATTCCACAATTACGCCTGCCATAATCACAGATTTAAGGAGCTTCTCGTATGTGAGAGATTGGTGGTTAGTGTTTTGTAATTGGTGGATGTCACGTTGTAGATTTCGAGGCCATGCAGTTTTTCTAAGGGGACAACCCTTATTGCATGTGCTGGAACACGGACGGAAAGGCAATTTTCACCCCTAGCAAGAACCTAAAGACCTGCGCCTGCCAGAACCACAGAAATAGGGAACTTCTCAGTTGTAAGAATTGATGATTGTTGAAGAGTACAGGGGAGGAACCCCTTCATTGCATAGTATTATTTTAATGATATTTATTAGTTTTAATTAAAACAAAAAAAATTGTTTAGATATTTACATCCCATTAGTGCTGCCATCTGTAGTTTCTGAATATTTACTAATTTTTTTTAATTATAACTAATAAATATCTTTAAAATTATACTTATTAATTATTTTAATGGCAAAATAACTTTCTTCTGTATTTTTGGTAAGTTTTCGTGAGTACACGTAGTATTCTTTTTTTTTTTTAAAAACAGGGTCAAAAGTTTCCCCATTGGAATTGTATAGAGATCTATTACCATACAACACCCTTAATCTTCTATAACTTATATCCACGAAACTATACATAGAATTGGAGTTATCTATCATGTGGCAACGGATCCCAACTGATGCGACCTTCTGCCCACGATATAAAATACATACCGGAAGGATTAATTAAAAACATGCAAACAAAAAATACGCAGAACCCGATCGCGCCAGATACCGGGAGACAGCTATTTGGCTTCTTTTACAATTTTGACGCCAGGATATTCCCTATCGCCTTTAAAATCCAGTACTATCTAGATCGTTGCTTATGTCTTTGAATATATCTATTGAAAAGTGAACATACTAGTAATTTTTTTATACATAAATTGTTTTTCTGTTGGTTATCCAACAAGACATAAAATAACTTATTCGATCTTATTTTACTACTTTATTGGTTTTATATAAAATTTATTCTTTTATAAACAAATTGTCCAAAATTTGTTAAAAGCATACATGTTTTATTTCTGATACTGGTTAGATGCTACCCTTTAAACACCCACATCTCTAAAAAAATATTGATTACAATGCTATCTACGTTAGTAAATAAATATATTCATTTGATAATTTTAGTTGCATTCGTTCATATAATGTGATATAAATTGAGTTTAAAAAAAGGATGAAGGATAAACAATATAATAATACTTTTACGACAAAGAGGTTTTAATTTAATAAAAAGGGCTGAGAGAAACCACAACCTAAATAGAAATAACCCTGCACACACACGCATGTAATTTGGATAAAAGCATGTCGTGAGATAGTTCATTATAAGTGGCCATAAAAAATGTACACATAATTCAACTTGTTGGAAATCCATCTTTCTTAAAATTGTGTATATTATTTTTTATTTAAGTCCAACTGATTATTCTCTTGTAAAACATGTTTTTAACGTAATCCATCAAACCATCAATTCTCATAAAGTACAGAAATTACCTTAATAAAAGATTTTAAGTTCATTGTTACTATGGATTTAAAAAGAAACTAATCTGAAGGTAATGATTGGGGGAAAAAAAGTTATAAACGTAGATGAAACATAAAAATGAGTAAAATAACGAATCTGCAACATTATCGAGTTTTTATTTTACTTATATGTTTTTGGGCTGTTATAACTTTTAAAATATAGTAGAAATTAATAACGCTTAGTTTACATTACCCTTGAAGACATTATTTACTTATTTAAGGGAAGAATATTTACTAAGCGTATAACTTCGGCATACAATGCTGCAATATTCAAAAATTCTAATTTTATTTTCGAACCACAATAACGTTTTCATTTGTTCCTAAAATAGAAATCCACGAGAAGAGAACATTTAGGATTCTGTGTCGAACAAACAGTATCCAAATCTGTTAAATTTTTACAAGAGATAATTTCTTTATTAACTCAGTTTTATCTATAAACCTTCATGAGAGACACCCTTTACTTACGTGCTTCTATTTCAGCTAACGAAGGTATGGTAGGCAATTTCGTGCCAACCTGTAACAGCAACGGAACGTACGCCAAAAAGCAATGCCATGGTTCCACCGGATACTGCTGGTGTGCTGATGAAGAGGGTACCAGAGTTTCAGAAGAAGTTCGGGGCGAATTGGAGTGCTGAATTACCTGGACATGTGGCACAAATGGAACTTATTCCCAAAGAGACTTGTTTTCACAATTTTTTTTTCTGGTTTATGTTTGTTGGTTTTAGAAGAATACTTTGTGTTAACGTTCCTTTGCATGTATATTTGGGTTAAATAATAAAGTAATATTGTTGTTCGCTTCTTTTATCTTCTTGACTTATTTTACCACTTTTTTATGATTGTTAGTTAATCGCCATAATAAAACAATACTATCAAGTGTTGATCAAAACTACACTTTAAAAAAAATGGAGGAACATCATTGGGAAACATGGACAGCTGAACTGCCCAACCTTTACCTATAATGTTCTTAGAATTATCAATAACTTTCTCTAATCATTTAGGAACAATTCAGAATAAAGCCAGTAGCTTTCTTTTTTACAGTGTAAACAGAATTTTAAAATATAATCTATAACGTGTGATTGTTATTCTAGAAACTATGAAGCTTAATATGCAAGTAAGTTTTCAACAGAAACTGTTTCTTGGAATGGCTTCCACACAAAATTCATGCTTCTCAAAAAAGCCTCAAACATAACATTTAGATCTTTATTAGACAATTTTAACGTTAAAATTTAACATTTTTTTCTTTGAAAATTCAATAATTATTACTTAAATGTTGTAAATTTATTTGTATTACGAAGAATAAACGCAATATCTTGCTCACACTTTAAAAAAAAAGTACATTTCATATCAATAAACAACATCGAGACTGTCTATCACCTTCAAAGCATTTTTTTTCAATGGGGCTGCTTTGTTGGTGGCTAAGCCTTTGCAGACTCAGCATATTCCCCAGAACTGAGACCATTTTTTGTGTGGCACCATTTAGGCGACTCTTGCTACCAATTTTGATGCTCAGATGACAATGAACCTGAGCTCTTTGAGGATAACCACATAATCATATGACATGCGTGCCCTCGATTTTCACACCAGAAAATCTGCGTATGAGGCAGACGCGTAATACCTCTCAGCTGCCACTGATACGCTTACAAAACATAATTAAAGAAATTGACTTTTAAAAACCAAAAATCATTGAAAAAACTTTCTAAAAGGAATGATAATTAGTAAAACGTCATTATTTATTGACCCATTTATGACGAATTAGTTTAATTATTTTAAATTCTTTTTTTGCGTAACTAAATTTGCCCTGCATAATTTGTTTTAAGACCATGGTCTTCATTTGTCTTTCATTTAATTTATTTAGATAAACTTATGCAAAAAGCTCATTTTTGGGTGGCAAATTATCTTGCCAACCGTCTTGAAAAAGTGAATGCTTGAGTGTAAATGAAAAAATACGTCAGCTTTTTACAATAAGAAAATAGAACGCCCTGTGCCTCTTTCTAAACAAATAATATAAACAATGAAAAATCTCATTGTGACACTTATTACGACTACATTCCAAGCTTGCTTACATTACAAAAATAAATTTCCCTTATATTTTATGCAATATAAATAAATTTTTTCGAGCGATTATTGTGAGTGGCAATGGTTATTTAATTCCTTTAAAAATTGCCTTCTTATGTTTTTTAAATTAGCATAAAATTTGGATAAGTTCCGAATCCGATTTTTCTCAGAGATTTTCAATGTCTTCTAGTTCCGATGCGCTGAAATTTTTTACGTATGACACTTTATTGTCTGTAGCCTTTGAGTTTAGGCAATGACGAGCAGACTGACAGATGGACGGACTGACAGATTTATAATCTCTTCTCCATTTTACGTTATAAACTTAGTGTGGAAGCTAAAATCGATTTTTCTGATCCGATGTGATATAGCCTTGCCATTATATTTGGACGTACATACATAACTAAATATAACAATATAAAAATGTCCGGTAATATACAGTTGGATTTAAAGTGTAACTTATACTTTAGCAATTGTTTTACGATTTATTTGCAGTCGAACAATTTATACTAAGATGCTTACAGACTGTCGCGAACATTTTGAACTATATTCATTTTTTATGACATACATATTTCCCTTCTTTCAATAAAAATCCACTGAAATTTTTAATAATTTTTATCAGTGATTCGTTTTTATGAATAGAGTTTTGAAGTTGTAACTTTAATTGCGGTCACCCTGTATATGAACTCAAATACAAAGTTTCAAAAACTTTCATCATTTCAAATTGTACGTTTTCTGAAAAATAACCCGAGTCTGATGATGTTAGCGGTGTACTGGGACAATATTGGAAACATACACCTCGTATATTGTTCGACAACTGAAACATTACATTCGAATTTATTTTACAAAAAATTTAGGTATTGCAGTTTTTAAAAAGAAAAACGGTTTCAAAGAAACCGGTTTAAACTGGCTTTATGAAAATAACTAATTTTCAATGAAACCGAAGTCACGAACAAACCGATTAGTCTTAAAACAGGTTTCGGTTTTCCATCCCTAGATCATTGTGACGGTTAGGAACGGAAGGTAAAGAACAGGCGGTGATTAAATTCACGATGTTTTCCGTTCTTTTTTTGTGTTGAAACTAACTCCAGTTTAATAAAAACTTATTTTTTTATTCCTTATACTCCACTTAAACATATTTATAGAAAAAAAAATCCAATTATTAAGCAAAAATTAACCATAACCATGGGGGGTTGTAAGGAAAGTAATAAAGCCACGCAGCTTCTTTTACTGGGGGTTTTAACTTTTGGGCTGATTGGTGAAGTATGGCAAAAAAATGCGGCTACTAACTGAAATGCGAGTTTTCTGAAATACAGTTTTCATGATTGAAGAATCACTGTAGCTCCATCCAGTGACTTTCTTCGCCACTTTAGTCAGTGAATGTACCAAAACCCAGGGACAAAGTTAGGAGAAGAGAAATACACACACATTATAAATATTAAAAGCCAAAATTTTGTGGAAGGAATTTGTTAAGATATAGTATTAGTTCAATTTAAAATCCAAATGAATGTAATTTTTAGCTCAAAAATGTGTTAGTTTGAGCCCTAAACTAAAAATTTAACATTCAGGACATGGGAAGGTAAGGAATTTTCTGCATTGTTTTGTGTCCTAAAATTTTTTTAGAGTTTCTTTGCTTTAAAATTCCGTTTTGCAATTATATAAGGACCAGTCTATTAGTATAATAAGAAAAATTAAAAAGAAATATTATTTTTTTAACAGTTATGCTGAAGGGAATAAAATTTTAAATTATGGTAGAATTGCCCATCTATAATAATAAAAGAAAGAGTCTGTCTGTCTGTGTGTGTGTCTGTTATCGGATCGTAAAAGACCTACTTATACTGCCCACAGGAATTCGAAATTTTAAAGATAGATTCCCTTTAATACTAACGTGTGCACCTGAGGCTTAGTTTTTTCATATTCGTTCCATTTTTAGAGAAAATTCGAATTTTCTGAAAAAAATACACCACTTTCGCTCAAATCCGATCATTTTTTCTCTTTCCTGATGCCATCGGCTGAAAAAATTAAATAAAACTTTTAACGAAAACATTTAAAATTCAAAATGTTTATTTTATTCTTTTGCCATTACTTTCAGAAACTAAATTCATTATTTGAAAAAATAATTGACACGTTTCAAGTGACGTAATTCCGCCAGTCTTCATTCCCGGATTTTATTGTGGGTTTATTTGATGATTTTTTCATTGGATTTTTCTGTTGACTGCATGTATGCATATTTAAGCAATAAATGTATAGTTAAGCTATTACTGAACTATGATGGTTAATAAAGGCCATAGCACTAGAGCTATTAGTGTGTTATGTCTTTACTTTTTCGCCAAATACGTTGCCAAACTCGCCAAATTATTAACTAAAATTCGCCAAATAGGCAATTTCTTTTATGAATAATTTATAAGCTGGTCGGTTGTTCGAAGGTCATTGTGTTAGAGCTATATAATGGGTGTGGGTAACTATATCTATTTTCTCGCCAAATTATTTCCCAAAACGCGCCAAACGAGCAAGAGGTTTTATGTATTTATGAGGAAATTGTGATTACATTTATGAGAGCATTTTATAGCGTATTTTTCATTTTGGAATTTTAAGCCAATGAAACGGGATTTTTATAACTTATAACGAGCGGAAACAATAATAAGTTTATGATCCTATAACAGGGTATATGTTACACATATTTGGAATTTATTTATATTTTTTATCCGTGCGAAGAACGGGTATAAATTTGCTAGTATATATATAAAAGTGGGTGAGTGTCAACATGAACTTAAAACAGATAATTATACATTTGTAGCACAAAAGATAAGTTTTTACATAATTCGTCTCGAACATCTGATAGAATATTTATATATCACCTTGTAAATTGGGCGAACCTTTACTTTCTCATAGTGTTTACGCAATCTCGGTAAAAAGAGATTAACGTGAGAAATTTGACAAATGCTGTCCATGGTATAAATACAAAATAAGAGATAAGATATCTTACCACTTTGTCTTCGAGAACGTAAGAGGTAAGTGATGTTTTAAATACAAAATATGCAAAAACACTCGAAATAATTTGAATTTTTGAAAAATGTTCTTTTTTCACAATTTGAAGGAAAAAGGGATCAGATAATTTTTGAATATATTAATTACACTCATTTTCCAGTGTACTTTACGTTATAAGTATAAGTGCAGATGTACCTAATTATAAATGTACATTTTACAACATCAAGTATACATTGTTGCAAGCTTGCACACGAATCCTGTCACCGCTATTTGAAGCCAGTTCATATTTCAAATTAAATATTTGTTGGAAGAAAATAGTATTGGATTTCAAATTTATTAATAACCACAATTGATCATTAAATTATTTAATTTACATATTAAGGTAAGATAATTTTAATGCTTCATTTAGTGGTTTAATGGATGCGTTAGTTTCGTAAACATTTTTACCTAAAAACAAAAGAGCACAAATTAAATAAAAACGACGTAGCAACACCACCCAACTTTAAAAAAAAAAAACTCATTTACTTCTTATTTTAATAAGTTACCCCAGTAGAAAAGGAGCAATTGTCCAGTGTTAAAACAAACGCTTTTTTAGTAAGGATACCGAAATAGGATGAAAAATGTTTCTACAAATGCCGTTATTGTTTGCCCTTTAAAAAAAATGTTGCGAAGAAACTTAAACGTTAAACAAGGAGGCATTGTTTTATAAAAAGAGACTTCACTTAATTTGGTCATAGAAAAGTTTTTAAGTGATCTGGTTTGATAATTTTGAAACACTTGGCTTTATCAACTATTGCATTAAAGTGCATTGAGCATGCTCTTGCAGGCTATAGAAAGATACACACCTTTTCGTGTCTCATATACTCGTATTTTGAATGCTTTCACTTACTCCAGAATTCCTTTCACATTACACTAAAAAATCATGGTAATTTACACGGATTTTTATATAAGTGTATAATAAATATGAGTGTATAATAAAAACTAGTTGTGTAACACTACGCGACTATCAGTTGCCACTCATTAAATCAATACACATTTAAAGGTAATTATATACCCTATAATTTAATTTCAATAAGTTTAAAAACCTAAAAAATTCTTTGACAACTACCACTTGCGCATGCGCGATTTTCTCAAAAACCATATTATGGCGTCAAACAGGTACTAGAGACTCGTGTACTAAATTTGAAGCATGAATCTTTTTTCGTTTTTCAGTAATACCTTTAAAACCAAAAACGTTCTGTGACAGCTTTCCTTTCGCATACTTGATTCTCTAGAAAACTTTATTATGATCATCCGACATTCAGCTTTTAGTTCTATAGAAGCATGTAAAAAAGTGAATTTATTATTAATATGTATCATTAATATCTAATTTGTTTTAAGTATTAATTTTTTTAATAAATTACAAAAGTGTAATAATTGGCGTGAAAAAAATTTAAATGAATTTGCTTAAATTTTTATCATAGTTTTTATAAAACTTTTCCACATTTCGCGTCGCAAAAACAATAAATTTTGAAAAACTGTTTTAAATATTCTGCTCTCCGTTTGGATAATGGATATGTATCTAAATATGTTATAACGAAGTTAAAATTTCCTTTTCAAACATATACCGATTTGTTATGTGATTAACTCAGTTTTTGAATTTTCAGCGGTTTTACAGTCTCAATATGAAGTGCGTTCTATTAATTTTGGTAAGTAGGTTACAAAATTATAATTAGGTTTACATGGATTACAGTACAACCTTTTAACATTTAAAAAAGTTATAATTTTTTTTTGCATTTTTAAAAATTGATTGAACATAATATCGTGTCCTACTTCAGGTTTGGCTGGAAAAATTAATTTACAAAAGGGCATTTCATTTGTGAAACCAGTAAATGTTGTACTGGAACTTAATAACTAAGTACAATAAAATTAAATTTTCAAGTCACCTCTAAAGAAGAGAGACCATTTTATGGTTACATACTCTACTTTGGATATTCACAAAATTAAATCTCGGCATACTTTAACATCCACAGAGAGCTCAGATTCATTTGTAATCTGTGCGTCAAAATTGGTAGTGAGAGCCGCCTAGATGGTGTGACAAAAAAATGGCTCTCAGTTCTGGGGAATATGCCGAGTCTGCAAAGGCTTGACCGCCAATATTGCAGCCCCATTGGAGAAGAAAAAAAGTTTGGATATTCAATTTTAAGTTAAATAAAAAAAATTAAACTAATTTTAATTTAAATTAAAAAATTCGAGGATTTTACAATGACTTCCAATATGAATCCTTTAATTCGGCATACAAATAAATAAATGTAGTTCAAGTAATTTTAATAGTTTATTTTTCCATATAATTTTAGGTTGTGGTTGTAGCTGTTGCCTGGGCTAGACGTAAGTAATAAGATACATTTATTTTAAAAAAGTTATTAAAGCACCTTCACACATACGTTGTTCACTGATACCGTCAAAATTGCTACAACATTTTTAACAGGTGAGACGAAATCTTGCCACTGAATCGCAGGCCCAGAAATCGAATAACAAAAGAAAAATGACAATAAACACGAAAATATTTATAATTTAATTTTAGCTTCCACACTACGTTTATAACATAAAAAGTGGAAGGCATTATAATCGTTCAGTCCGTCCTTCCGCCCATCTGTCACCCACTTTCGCAGAACGAACTGCAAATCGCACAAACAAGTGATATTTTGTCGTCGTCATTTTGAAGCAAAAAATCAGGCTTGGTTACATCCCAAATTTCATTAAAAAATTTAAATTAGAAGTATATTTAAAATTTAAATAACTAAAAATTTATTCTGCATTTTGAAATAACACGCCATTTCCATTCAATATTTTCACTGTTGCCATTTCGTCAAACGTACGAGAAACTTTATTTAAAATAAAAATAAAACTCTTGAAAAAATATTTATTTATGTGATATGATTCAGTTGGGATTAATGTCATATCACAATAGAGTTCTTTTGATGGTTCGTTATATATGTATGAGGAAAGTTACATAGCGAATTCTAACTTTGAATAAAAAAATATGCAAAAGTTCACTTTTATTTTTAAAGCATCAATTTTACTAATTATTTATTCTTCTCTTTTTCGAAAGAAAGTTAATGAACATGGGAAATTGTGGCGACTAAAAGATATTTATTTTTAAAAAATTGCATCATTATTCTTTGAATTTCAAACAAATTTAGCAAACGATAATGAGTAATTATTAATTTGCGAAAGAAAATTAATCAAAATAGTTAATTTTGGAGTTTAAAAGATTGAATTAGAAATAAATTATTAGCTAAAGGCCCTGTTTGGCGAATTTCTTTCTGAGGTGTATAAATAGTGCGTTTTTTGTTGAGCACAATATTGTGTGGAAGCGGTTTAAGTGACAGATTCTGTAACAAACATACTTGTTTTTTTCGAATTCACTTAATTTGAATGTTTCAGATTATGTAACGCACTAGTTTTTATTTTTATCCGTGCTGGATTTCATTGGTTGCTTCGGTTTCACTTACTGCGATTTCATTGGTTCCTTCGGTTTCATTTACTGCGATTTCATTGTTTCCTTTGGTTTCACTCTCAAAATGACCGATATAGATCAAAGAATTTTTTTTCTTTCTATGCATGCTTTCGTTAACAAATATTTTGAACAACCAACAGCATAGCAAGAAGTTAATATTTAGAAAACTCATTTTCGAATACCAAGACATAAGTAATTCCAGGTAACCAATGACAACAAACCGTTGGAGCTGTTGTCATCCACGGCGTGAAACAACCCCATTATGTAGCACAAAGGTTGATTGGTTGCCTAAACAAACAAAAATTGAATAAACCCGTCAGTAAGGGATAGTGTGAATAAAAATCATTGGTTGCCATTGTATGTGTGTAGTCCTATTTTGCCTTTAAGAAAACAAACGTGGATAAAATCAAACTGTGAAGGCTTTTCTAAGTTTAGAAGCTAATATTTAACAAAGCAAGTATATTTTTTTATCATGCGTTCTTCGTGTTGAGTATTTATTATGGAAAAAGGCTATCACTCGTAATAATAATTTAAGGGGGTAGTCTTAACTAATATGTTTACAAATTATTGAAAACTTTAAGGAGTTTTAAATTCAAAAAAATTGTGATTAATTAAATTGATTTTAAATGTATGAAGTCTCTTTCAAATAGGTGTTAGACATATACGTTACGAAACTTCAACAAAGAAATATATATTTCCAATATAATTTTCCATCTCCATCCAGAATCTCCATCTTCTTCTTAAAGGCTTCTTAAAGGAGGGAGTGAATGACCACGGGTCTCCAAAACAAAGTGTTTCTGTGTTAATCCAATTGAGAAAAAAATATTTTCTAAGCCGCATCTCTCAGACTGTCTTGAATATTTTTACAAATGGTGTCTTTATATGATACATTTGTAAAAAATTAAAATGCCCAAAAAATATTTTTTAAAAACTAGATACTGACTTTTTTTAAGAGATATATACACTGGTTTAAGGGGATTACACAGATATACTAATCATTTTTGTTTTTTACAAAAATCACTCAATGCATATAAAATAGGCTAATTAGAACAAACTAACCCAGTCAATCAACAAATCAAAAAATAATTAGCCTATTTTTAGGTAGGTTATATTGATAGAATTTTCAATTAATTCGTTACTTGTAGCAACGTTTTGACATTTCTAAATAGCATGAAATATTGCAAGAAAAGTAAAATTATTGCTTTATATGTCTAAATGTACGTCTGTGCCACATATGGCACACGGTGCAGTGAAGGGTTGAAATATTTCTTTCTCGTGGTTGCAGCCCAGAGCGACTGCGAGAAGCACCGCGAGAACGCGCAGAAGATCCCGACCATCATGAAGCTGATCCCGAAGTGCAAGGAGAACGGGGACTACGAGGAGCTGCAGTGCTACGAGGACTCTTCGTTCTGCGTGTGCTACGACAAGAAGGGACACCCCGCATCGCCCATCTCCTCCAAGATCAAGGAGTGCGGGTGCAACCTCAAGAGGAAGCAGAAGATCGACAGCGGTACGGATTCTTATTCAGTCTACACTGTTAAAAATTTTGGCACCGGAATCCTGGAACTGTCTACACGAGCTGTCTAGCTGTCAACACGATTTGGAGAGTTGATTCACCACTTTTGTGGTGTATCGAAGTTATGGTTGTACCACAAAAGTGGTGAATTCACGCTCCAAATAGTGGTGGCAGCTAGAAAGTTCTAGGATCCCGGTGCAATTCTGCACCAAACTTTTTTACAGTATAACTGTGTTCACATCCAGGGCCTGATCCTCCATAAGGGAATGTAAGGGAATCAAGGTCACTTTTTGCCATTTTCAAGTTAGCAGCGCAATTTCATGCACTAACTATGCAGAATTTCAGTGCAATAATTTTAAAAAATCCCAGCTCAGATAATATCCGCTAGACAGCAGCAATTAGAAAAATGTTAACAGATAATTTTGTTATAAAGCTTTAACTTTACACCTCTGTAGCACAAAGAAGCTTTTTAGGGACTTGGTTCACTTGTATTTTGAACCCTCAATATACTTGTGACACCCCAGAACCTGTAAAGACTGTGGTATGCCAGTCTTTTTGGTGGATATGATGGTCCAGGGCCATGGTATCCATTCAAAGTCGGTAATTCCAAAGGAAATCTGTACTACACAGTCTTTACATGGTAATTTTTTTTCAAAAAAGAGTTGTTCCACCCCCTTACCGTGTTATAGAGGTTCTCTTCGGACTTTTTTTCCCATTAAAACGACTTATTCACAAAATATGTAACTAAAACTAATTCATCATCATAGAAAAAAAAATATTCACTATCACATAAATACACCGGAGGAATTGTATCTTTATCACTAACCATATTCCAGACATTAGGTAGTCGTTTTCAATGTGAGCCCTGTATTTTTCACTTATCTAATTATAAAATATAATATTGTTTATTTTTCATTGCATTTTTTCAGGTCATGACAACCCCTACATTCCTCAGTGCGAAGACAATGGCAAGTGGGCAAAGAAACAATGCTGGGACTTCAATAAGAGTTGCTGGTGTGTAGATGAAGAAGGCAATAACCCAACCGGAAAGATCTCTAGTGATGGTAGCAAACTCGTCTGCGAATAACTTTGTAACCAAGGCTTTCATAACTGCTTCTTAAATAAATATTTAAAATAAATTGTGGTGTTTCAAATTTTTTTCAGCAAGTTTAAAACAGGAGGTGTCTTACTATTTGGAGGAGTCTGAATACAAATAAACCAAGTCCATAAAACCTTCTTTGTGCAACAGAGGTTTAGTTATAGCTTGATAAAAAAAAAACTACCTAACTACCTCTGAACACCAGAACTTGCTGCTGTCAAGCGGATATTATCTGAAACAGGGCATTTTTCATTTTTGCACTTATATTCTACATAGTGCATGCAAATGTTCTGCTAATCTGAACATGACGAAAAGTGGACTTGGTTCTCCTGTATTCTGAACACTCCATTTTTTCAAAAACATTTCAGTTAACGCAAAGAAAAGGTATCTGATATATTATTAACTGTATCCTAAACTAAATTTCGAGAAAAAAAGTATTAGAGAATGTTACTTTTGAAGTTAGATTATACTCAATTCTTGGGACCGATTGCCACCAGGTAGATATGACGTTATTATAAAACTACAGTTACAAATTATCACAAATTATCTTTTTTTCCCAAAAAGGTAAAATAAAGTTTGTACACTGGCACATATGATAACTTTGGGAAGATTAACCACCAAAAATTAGCGTCTCTGAGAGTGTTTTTTTTATCCACGCTACAAACGCACTGACATTCGACATACAAAGCTACGATAAACTAAAATATTTGTAATATCGTAACGGCATTAGTTTGATATAAGCTAAATTTGCATTTATTCAGAAGTGTGGGGTTTTTTTGGTCGTGGTAATGATATAGCCGAATCAAATGTATCCATGAGTCCTGATTACTGCTTTTGAAATTTGCTTGATATTGTCGTCATACAAGTCTATTAATGAAGCCAAACTCTCATTTCTCTTAAATTAACACTCATTCAAAAGTGTTACATTTCGAAATTGGCTTGTTTTAGGTGGCGTATTTCCTTTCAGCTTTTATTCCTCTTGTATTTACGATCGGTGCTCTATTTCCACGTGACATTGATTTACCAATCGAGGCTCGAAAAAGAATTCTTTTGCCACTCGAGACCAAAAACATGCCCTGAATTTTAATGAAATATATCTCGTGCTGCATTGAAGTAAAAATGGTAATCCTTCAAACGAATATGGCATCACCAAAGAAAAAAATATTTGTTTAGACATTAATAGATTTTTAGATTATCAAATACTTGTAGCTTCAATTCAAAAAGTTATCAATGTTTTTTAAGATATAACCATCTCCAATCTACAAGCTATTCCAGATTTCACTAAATAGAAAAATTATTTTGTGAAGCAATAAAAAACATGAACCATTCATAAGATCGCAATCTTTAATTCAATTTTTGATTATATATGTCTTAAATATGGAATCCTTCAATTTCTCAAATTATAAACTTATTCAAGACAAATAAGAAACTCAAATGGTTCAGTGTATTTGTGAGATTTGCATTTGCGGGCAACATCAGTGCGAGCACACCCAAAACCACCGGGTTCCGTATGCCAAAGACGAGCACGATGCCTGCAAACTCAGCGAACATAAAGACAGATTTAGAGCTTTCTGCTGCCCGTCCAGAGCACAGCCTGTACTTCCTAAAACCAATGCCCTCAACTTAACTGGAAGCGAAGGGACGGTGAAGCTATCCACAACCAAAAGGGACTATGTATCGCATCCAGTTGAGAAGCGAGCGCAGAAAAAAGCAGCAGTGTACAAAGAACCCAAGGGGAAGTTCCAACAAAGCACCACTTATAAAAGTGACTTCAAACCCAAAATTGTAAAAGTTAGGACTGCTTTTGTAATCGCAGAGCCCACCAAAGATGGGACGATGCCTGGAACGCTACCCGGAAAGTTTGCGAGTGAAACTACCTATGCTAGAAATTATGTTCCAAAAATATGTCCTCCTAGAGAACTACCTAGAGTGCAGGGTTGTACTTTGACGAAGCTTGGTCAACATTTTTCTGGTAAGTTGATTAGTTGTCTTATTAAAATTTTTAAAAAAAACTGCCACAAGTATATAAAATAATTTTTGTTGGCTTGAAGTTTTTATCAATTATTTTTGGCGATGCCAAATTCTACTTTTAACCCTCACTACATCATCGTAAAAATAAGAGATATAATTTCCAATAATTTATTCTGCACATGTACTGCACACTCCACCAGTTGTACCAACTCGTTCAAAAGAAGACTTTTGCATTTTGTTTACTTCTGGTTTTTTAGTCTACAACTTATATAAGCTAGAACTTATAGCCAATGGGGAACCTTTTAAGAATATTTATATATTTAACAATAATTTTCAGTTGTAAATTACTCGTATAGTTGCATTTATAATAAGTTTATTGATCTATTTATTAACTAGAGGATAAACTATTTGGCTCAATATTTTGTCAGTTTCTTTAAGGAAAGGCGAGAAAAATATTAGTGTCCCTTTCATTCGATTAATAGTAACAGTAACAATAACCAAGGAATACGAAATAATAAAAACGGACAAGTTGGGTTTTTTTTATTAAACCTTTTTACTTGAAGACGGACCTTTGAATCTATCCTCCTGAGAGTTATACCCGGCTTTGTTCAGATTTTATGCCCTAGTTTTTCTAGCAATAAACAAAAAAATAAAATTTTATAAACATTGAATTTTTATGGATATTCGACTTTTTTCATTTGGAAATGATTTGAGATCATCTCTACAAAAATAAATCTAATTCTAATTTTTTATCAAATATAGAATTAAAAAAATCTAATTCTAAAATGTATGCAAAGAAAAACAACTAGACATTTTTACCCGGTTATTGGCCGTTCGGAAAGTAAAAAAGATAATGTTCTGCACCAAAAATCTAGAAATATATATAATAAATAAAAGATTTACACCGTTCTTTATACGCAGGCATTACAGAAACAAAACTATGCTACCAACCTCCGAATTGCAGTAAAAGAGAGAAGGCGGTTCCGCGAAAAGGGGAACTAAAAGCCCAATCTGGAAGTTTCGATGGACAAACAACCCACAAGACGGATTTCACTGCCAAGTTCGTTGAACCACCAAAAACTATCAAGACAACTTCCAAATGGAAACCTACTTCAAGGTGTGAAATATACTTTTTTCAACAATTCAACTTTAAATGCAGAAAAGTTATGATTTTATCAGAACGAACGAAGCTAATCTGTAAAAGTACTTACGTTACCAGTTGAGACTTATGACTAGAAAACCAACTTAAGGGATAAAACGTTTTTGCTAAAACGAACAACGCTTCTCCGCAAAAGTATTTGCGTTGCTAATGTATTTTTTTTTAAATGGGACTCAAGCTATAATTTAAAAACTGAAGTTATAAATATTAAAAGAAATTATAAATATATAAATATATGACACATAATTATAATATTTTTAAATTGAATGACTAGAGAACTGAGTGATATTTAATTCATTTTTGCGTAATATTATCAGTTAGTTATTTTTCTGTAATACGGTAAATAGCGTTGAATGAACAAATGAAAAGCTAAGTGACAGAAAAAGCAACTAAATTCAAACGAAATTTGGTATATACAATTACCCTATATAATAATTTAGTAAGCTTGTCGATCATTTATAGCTTTTAAATTGTCAATTTTTAAAATGAGCCAGCTATTTTTCCACAACGAAAAGTGTTCAAATATAATAGTTTGCAAATATTATCACTGAAATCACAAATATTTGTCATTTAGAATTAAAAGTCCATGAACATTAATTAGAATTTGCCATCGAACACTTATAAGTAACTTTTAAAATAGATTCTAATATGTATTTTTTTTAAAAAAGCAATTTTTATTATATAGAAAAATATATACTGTGCTTGTTTTTCTACGAGTTTGAATATTTGGTATGTTCAATAATGGTTTATGGAGAGAAAGCATGGCGTCAAAAATATTTTAGTATTCAAAATTTTTACAATTATTACTAATTATTTGAAATTATGGGCTTTTATGAGGGCAAGTGACGAGTTGCTAGTTGTCTGTGTTTAATTTATCTGTACTTTCAGTGACAAGTTTCATGGTACGACCACACATGCCCATGATTACAAATGTCCTCCTCCAGTGAAAAGAAATGAGGTGAATATTCCGAAAGAATCGTATCAGAAATGGCAAGGGCCGTTCGAGGGAATTTCCAACTATAAAAAAGATTTCCCAGCCCATGATGTATCTGCCAGGTGAGAGAAAAGTTTTGTCCAGTGGTTTTATAAAGAGTTAACTATTAAAAAACTAAAGCATTATATGCTTTGTTAGATATACTAATTCTGAGTTAGCACAGTATGAAATGTTGCTAGATACATTTAATCATAAGTAGAACACCTTCTTGGTACTGCATTTAAAATCCAATTATATTACTGATGACTCATATTTAAGTTTATAGATTTAGGTAAAGAATCTAAAATTCAGATTTGGTTTATATATTTATTATGTTAATTCACGTTGAATGCAATGAAAAAAACAGTAAATTTACGAGCATTTGCCCTTCAATTTTTATGGGCAACAGCCTTATTTTTTATGCAAAACGGTCTGATCCACTAAATAAACGGCTTTATCCTTGAGACTGTTAGAAAGTTAGGGCGATTCCCGTATTTTTACAGTTTTAGCTCATCTATTAGCTGTAGGAAGTGATGGGCATGAGTGTTTTTTTTAACGGGGTGTGACTGGAATCTCTGTTGCCGTTCCCTGCTTGTTATTTTACAGGAATATTTTTAACAGTGTAGAACAAAAAGTTAAAGCTTATTTAGTGTTAACTAAGCCAGTATGTCCCACCAGAAAACTTCCAAAGTGGCATCCGAGTTCTCGTTCTCACACCAAATCCGACCTACCCCCAATGAATGGCCAGACGTCTTACAAAACCGACTTATTGTCATACTTAAATTGATAGGACTTATATTTAAATTGATAGATTTAGGTAAATAATTTAAAAATTAGTTTTGGATCTCACGTTTCATAAGTATGAATTATAGATATTAATATCGATATTTTTATAGCAGTTATTAGGAGAAATAACTTACAAAGATAATTCTTTATACAGAACAAAAAGTTAAAACTTATTAACTAAGCCTGTATGTCCCACCAGAAAACTTCCAAAGTGGCATCCGAGTTTTCGTTCTCACACCAAATCCGACCTACCTCCAATGAATGGCCAGACGACTTACAAAACCGACTTCTTGTCACACTAAAATTGATAGGACTCATATTTAAATTGATAGATTAAGGTGTAAAGAATATAAAATTCAGTTTTGGATCTTACGTTTCATGAGGAGGAAACCGATATAAACATCGATATTTTTTGTAGCAGTTAAAAGTAAAATAACTTGCAAAGATTAAATTCACATTCATTACCCAAAGTTAAAGCTTATTTAGCATTTACTAAGGATTTATGTGTCACCAGAAAGCTTCCAAAGTGGCATCCAAGTTCTCGATCTCATACCAAATCTGACTTACCCCCACTGAATGGTCAGACGACTTACAAAACCGACTTCTTGTCTCCTCCTGAGGACCTGCAACCTGTCGTATCGAAGCATGCCAAAGACAACCTCACACTTTCAAAAGGGACTATGGAACAAATCACCTCGTCCATGAGGGACTACAGGAGGTTCGACTGTCCTGTCAAGACGATATCTTTCAAGCCCGAGACGCGATATAAGAAACCAGAGGTAATGAATAGATTCTATAAACTTATAGAGTAGCTAACCAATTGGCTATAGTTAAGGGCGAATGACCGCGGGTCTCCAAATTAAAGAATCTCTATGTTAATAAAAAGGAATAAAAATGATTTTCTAATCCATATATCTCCAGCTGTATTGAATATTTTCACAAATGGTTATTTTATATAATACACATAGTTGACTTACAGGGCTCTATAATACCACTTTTTGAAATTGGTTAGAATATTTTGTTGTAAAATCATTTATTGAAAATTAAAAAAGATATTCGAACCCAATTCAAGAAGTGTTATTATAGAGCCCTGTAAGCCAGCTATATTTATCATATTAAAACATTTTGTAAAAATATTCAATACAGCCGGAGAAATATGGCTAGAAAATCATTTTTTCCATTGGATTAACACAGAGGCACTTTGATTTGGAGATCCGCTGACTATCGGTCTTAATTGCCGTTAAAGTGGACATATATACGTGGCAACCTTGATGATAAAATAAGAAGAGTTAATCAATGTCATTATTTTGGCGAATGCATCATTATTGATCTAGATCTAGAGAGATTAATATCCACTAAATTGCCTTGGGCGGAAAAGGTTAGCGTTCGTCAACTAGCCAAAACTACTTGTTGTCGTCGTGACACCTGTGAACGCCATTAGTACAGTCAAGTTGATGTTGAGAGACTCTACTATGAGCAGGAGCGGCCTAAAAAGTTTCTTGATGATTATATTTTAGTCTGGTCTATCATAAATGTTTATAACTAGTTTACTGTTGAATTCTCGATTTTGGACAACCCTTCAAACACAGATCCCGGTGCCTCACCGTAGAGCCACCTTACCTATAAGGCCTTCAGCAAGGGATGTGAATTTCTCTAGTGCTAATTTGTAGCAAAATATAGACACTTCGAACAGGACGGCTAGCGTGAAATCACAGATTAAGAGCTTTTCCCGACTTATATAAGTTGAGTAGGCCATGCTCGAGGGCCATAATACACAGAGGGAAATATATTGCAAAAAAGTCTAGAGTAAATTTTAATAAAGTGACAATGGTATATCTTTTTTAGTATACAATTGAAAAGCTAAGTGGAAGAACATGCTAAATGACATTTTTGAAAAAAATTGAGATTTTTGTGCCAATGAACATATCTAACTTCGTTAACAAGTTTCCCATTTATAGTAAACTTACAGTTAAGTATATTTTTTACACTTTACAAATACCGTTTTCAACAGATCTGAGTGCAAACGAAAAAACCCCTTTAAGTTCATTTTCTAGTTTTCACCTATGTCGCTTAGCACGTTCTTCCACTATATATATAAACTCTTCAATTATTCTTAAAATACTGAGAATATTTTTTACCTTTTTTTCTCAAGGGTAAATTCGCAGACTGCACCACCACAAAATGCAACTTCACTGCAAAAGTAGGCGAGAGGGTGGAAATCAACAAAACCAAGGTGGCCGACAACATTGAAATGCCGGAAGGTCCTATGGAGGACTGTTCGACCACCAAAAAAGACTTCCAATGGAAGTGCATTGACTGCCCGGCGAAATACCTCAAGGAGTTTGGCAAAGACGCCCTGCCGGCGGAGTATAAGTTTGTAGAGAAAGAAAAAGGGCACGTGTATTTCAAGAAGATGAAGAAGTCAAGTTTACGAAATTGAGCAACTGTAGCTTTTTTTTAATTTAGAAAATAATTATTAAATTTTACATGGACCTTCCATTATTTTAATTGTGTGTTTAATGGATGTAAATGATTAGTTGTAAAACAATCTGAGGCGGATCAAGAAAAAATAACCGAAGATTTTAAGAGCTTAGTGGACGAACATGCAGTGACAATTTTGAAAAAATTGAGATTTTTGTGTCAGTGAACATATTATTCCATCTTTTCTCTCTCTCTCTCTCTCTCAATATAAAAAGATTACCCCTTTTATTAACTTTAAATTAAATATATTTTTTACGTTTTGTAAGTGCCGTTTTTAACGCATCCAAGTGCAAACGATAAACTTTAACGCTCATTTTCTAGTTTTAACCATTTTGTCACTTTGCACATTCTTCTACTAAGCTCTTCAATTTAGGTTATTCAGCTTATTAACAAATGCTTCAATAGAGCACACGCTGATTTCGTTTGTCTTGCGCTGTGGTAACTAGAGAGAAAAACCAAATTTATCATTTGCAACTTTTTTCAAGTAAACAAAATACATAATTATCAATACTTTATATCAATTATACATTGCAAGTTATTTTTTAGAGGGAAAAAGCAATTAAAATATGAACTTTAAAGGGTCTTTCATTGTTGTTGAAACATCCTTAAGGTCTGGTATTGATTGAAATATCGTCGTATAAGAACTACACGAGGGTTATTAGCCACGAGCGTCTTAATTTTGAACCACAGTCAAGTGAGAAGCCACCCAACAAATATCCTTTTAACAAACAATCTTTAAGGAACATGCCTTTAAGAAAGTTTTATGAGGGTATGATTATTTTTGAATCACCTTGCAAAACTAAATTATCTTGCAAAACCCATTTTCGCAGCAAATTACCAATACTTTCTGCATGATAAATTTAAGCAAAAACTATAAAAGTAAAGTATTTTACAATTTTTTATCTTATTTTATTTTATGAAAAAAATTGTTTAATGCATTTTATGTGTAAGGCGTTTAGAGCATGTTTAAAATTACTGTTGATGGCAATTGCTTCTTTAACGTCAAGTAGATTTTCGAATGCAAAAAAAAATCTTCCAATTTTATTAAAAAGAGTTTTTAAAAGTACACAAAGACAAGCATAAATTTGAGTCCTTTTTCAATAAAATGACTGATTCTTACTTTCATACTGATGAATCCCATACTTTGAAATAGTTCATAACCAAATTATATTTCTTATTCAAATAAAGGACTTTTTTTAATGATGCTTTAGAACAAACAAAAAAAAAACATTTTTGTCACCACTGTGCCATTTGTAACACTGCTGCCCCAGTTTCACATGTTTATGAAAGAGTCAGCAGTGACAAACTGATTACAGACAACAGACAATACAGCCACTTTAAATCTTTATTCAAATCATATTTGCTTCAAATGTACAATTAAACATCTCTAAATACGAACTGAATGCCTACCAGTCCATCACCTTAAAGTTTTGGCATGAATTCGTGGATTTAGAGACATGCATTGACCGATTTTCTTAATGAAAAGATGCAGTCTTTCCCATATAAAATCACAAAATAGCAACATATTATTCTATTTTGCACTTTAGTACAATGCAGAGATAGTCACCTCTTCAAAAACGAAAAAAAGTAGGTAATTTTAACGTAAATTCACTCCACAAAATTACGAAAGTTCCTTCTTTATACTGAAGTTTGAAATTTCTTGAGAAAAACAGGTTTCTTTGAACCGGTTACAATTTAACCGGTCTCTTTAGTGCTATTTAAACACGTTCGGTTTAACCGAATATTGAAAAATAAGTTTTGAAAACACCGGTTTTTCCCCTTAAAAACTCTAGCATCAAGGTGGAACGTTTATAATCGTGTGGAGAGAAATACGTTGATGAGAGACTTTTTTGTCGTTTTTGAAGAGGTGACTATCTCTGCATTGTAACTAAAGTGCAAGAAAAAAATATGTCGCTATTTTGTGATTTTATATGGGAAAGACTGCACTTTTCATCAAGAAAATCAGTCAATGCAGGTCTCTAAATCCATGAATTCGTACCAAAACTTTAAGGTGATGGACTGGTAGGCATTCGGTTCGTATTTAGAGATGTTTAATTGTACATTTGAAGCAAATATGATTTGAATAAAGATTTAAAGTGGCTATATTGTCTGTTTGGAGTAAAATTGAACCAATATTGTTATTAAATATGTTTAGTTCACCGTATATCATGTTTTTTTAATTTATCATATGAAAACAATACAATTCATCAATAAAATTGCGAAATTATGCCATTATCTACTTTAAATTAGCATAATCTCGTATTTGTGTCTAAACTTTTGCATCATACAAATTTTTATTTTATGAAAAAAAAATTCCTATAGCAAATCAAACAATTATGTTTCAATTATAGCATTTAAAAATATATTTTTAATATGTTTAGGGTTTTTTTGTAATTCTACTATCACAATTCTAAATTTTACAGCTAAATGAAGTCATTGTCTAAACTTTTGCATCGCAGTGTACAAGCTTTCCCATATGATTTTTTTTATGAACAGAAACCAAAGCGAGATTAGTGAAAGGTTTGCAATGTAGACATAAAAAAAATTAAGTTTTACAGACATTTTAATTAATAAAGCTCAGAACTATTCAATAGTAATTCGATTTCAAGATATTAAAAATAAATCCCAGGAAAAAATGATAGTATTGGGGAAACTTGGATACAATAATGGTGTCATTAAAATGCGACTTCAGCAGTGACACTGACATTTCATACTTTTTCACTTTACGAAAAAAATTAATCATTCAATAGTCCATTTAGTCTTTATATATAGAAATCCATGTTTTCTGTTCAATATATATGTAAAAAACCCACGGATATGGGATGGCAAAGCATAAAAAATAAAGAATTAAAAATTAAAGTAAACAGAGAATGCATAAGTAGTTATGTCCAGTAGCAAAAGGGTTAAAAAATGCTGTTATTAATTTTTTTTCTCAAATAAAGTAAACAAGTTTAAGAATTCGTTTCAAGTATAATAATCTGAATATCGTTTGATCTTAAACCAAAATATATATATATAATAGTTGGTTCAATCAAAACTTTTATTTTTGCAGAATATAAATATGTATATAATTGCAAAGTAGTTATAGGTGAAAACATCAGAAAATAAAACCAAATTTTTGATCAAAGCATTTTATTTTCAACTTAATTATGCAAAAGAAAAGTTAGCAAAGTACTGGTATAAAAAAAAAAAATCTTGCATTGTATCACCTTTAAGAAAATTAGGATTTCTTTACTGTATTTTTTATGATTTCATCAAATTGTATTCAGACACATAAAAAAATAAATAGAGCAAACATAGTAAGTAACAAGCAATGTCTAATTCTAGAAATGTAAAAAAATAAATGCAAAGCAAAATTTTTAAGGATGGTTAAAAATGGTATACAAAGTTATCCAAAATAAATAATATTATTGGATGCATTGACATTTTATTCAAGTAGAAAAATCCATAACAGACAATAGTATAAAAGTAAAATAATATCACATGACTAGGATCTTTAACAAATTTTACATACTTAAGTCAAGATTTAAAATATTAACAAATTTATGCAAAATGGAAAATTCAGAAGAGACAAATTACATAATAAAATAATTTGATATAAGAGAATTGGCATGTTAAAAAGTAATTCATGAAACTGAATGCTGTGTTAGTTGGCAATATAAAATATAGCATACTACTCATTGATTAGTTTACGAATGATTGTTTTAAAAATGTACTTTTTGGAAAAAGTACTTTAAGTTATAAGTACAATATAGATTAGAGCATACATTCCAAAAAGTTTTGAACCTGGAATTAAACAAGGAACCAATCACTGGTCATCTTTTTCTTTGGCTCCATGCTTCAGTATACGTGTGAATTCTAAGTAGTCAAACATGCCATGCTTGTCAATAGGCGCTTCCCTGTACATTTCATCAACCTAGAAGTATAATTAAATTCCTGAATCAAAAATTTCCATACTACAAATAAATTGAATATCTAAAATAATTTTTTAAATTAACATTTTATTACAACACCAGTGAAACAGTATTAAGTTGTTATATTATATCCAAGCCAGTCCAAGCTAGAAGCCAAGCTCAAACTTATACTCTATGATGTTCAATTTTACAATGAAAACCTTCAAAAGACTTTGTAAATTAAAATTTTAGAACAATTCCACAATTTTAGAAGTATATTTACAAGAAAAAAATTCCTGTGTTAATTTTATAAAGACTACAATTGGCAATTTTACCTGAAATCTGGTCTATTCATATTGGAGGGGGAAAAAGAATAAAATGAAATTTATTTACAAATTAGTTAAAGCTCAGTGATCAATTGTTTAAAGAAAAAATTATGAGATAGTACATTTTACCAGGCCAAAGAAAAGAAAAATTGAATTGTTACAAACAATACTAACTAAATTCAGTGGTACAACAGCAAATAGAGGGCAAAGGCCTGATGTGCCTATTTCAGGTTACAAGACCAGAAGCAATGGTACATTGCAGCTGAAGTTTGGGTGTCAGTTGGTCAGATGGACACAAAAAAATATTGGGTTTACTTCCCACACTAGCAGGGTCATTATTTTAGTGACTAAAGGGATGAAAGCATTTACATATTTATATACAATCAGAACAAGAGAAAAATACTGCTCGAACTTGAACTGAATTTACAGTAAACGGTTGAATTTAACAATGCCACAGAATTTCTGCAAAAACTTAATTAAGGATCGAATCTTGAGTTTGTAGAACATTAAGAACTTTTTAGACAACCTCTAAAATTAAGAGGGTTATTCATAGAAACTCTGGAATTGCCGCTTTAAACATTTTTTTAAACAAATTAAATCATCACAATCCATGTATAAAAGTGGTAGACTACCGTGGAGATGTAAACTGCAGTATTTACAACTACAAATTAAACCATATTTGTCCTGCAAAAATCATTTTCAGCATACTTTTTTATAGGCTGTAGTTATTAAATGCCTACAACAATGATCCAAGTCTTTATTGAAGATACTGCAGTTTACCTGCCCACAGCAGTACACTTCTGCTGTGAGCAGGTAAACTGCAGTAACTAGCCTAATGACTTCGACCATTGTTGCAAGAACTCAATTACTTTAACCTAAAATAAAATATATTTAAAAAGACTAATTATTCTAGAGCAATAATGGTCCAATTCATTATTACAGATAATGCAGTTTGCCTGTCCACAGCAGTATACTTACATCTTCTTCAGAGAACCTATCTCCCATAGTGGTTAAAAGCTCCCTCAAACGTTCCTCGTTGATTCTCCCTGTGTTATCCTCATCGAAGCATGCAAAAGCATTCTTGATCACATCTTCTGGGTCTGTGCCTTGCAGTCTCTCACCGAAGAGAGTGAGGAACATTGTGAAGTTTATAGGCCCGGGGGCTTCCTTCATCATTCCATCCAAGAAATCATCAGCAGGATTTTTTCCTGTGGAAAGTAGGATTTGTTTAGTATGGCAAAACTAAGCTCTTCGACGCAACAGTCAGTTAGAGGGTCAAGACCTGCCGTGCAAATTTCACCTTATGTGAGATTGCTGTGCAAAGGAAGGTGAAAGGTGCTAGGAAGGTGAAATTTGCCGTGCAAATTCCACCTTCCTAACACCCCAGACCAAGGGCTCTGGGGTGCTAGGAATATGTCCCGGTTAGATGGTGAACCTCACGCAGAACCCCCAGTGTTTAGTTCAAAAGCATGCTTGGTCCTCATTTTATTGACCCACTTAAGGTACGAAAGGACGAGTCGACCTCGGCCAATCCGGAACTTAATTCCCGGACCTGTGGCATTGCAATGTGAAACACTACCACTAAGCCACAGGGTATGGTAGTAAGCTTAAATGATTAACGTTTAACTAAACTGTACAACTAAAACCAATTTATGCAAAAATTTCACGTTCAAAATATAAAGACTTTAAAAGGGCAGTAGCTACTTTAACAGAAAAATTGGCATATGCGATCGATATACATAATAACTTTAAACTAAATTAGTTTTTTAACCAACTTTCGTTATTTCAGAATTAAGTATTAAAAAATAGAGCTTTTAAGAGGATTTTTGAAAAAGATTTCAACTAATTTTATTATTTGAAGCCAGTTTTTTACTTTTATACTTAATTTATGATTTTAATCCATACTTTGTTCATGGTTTTTTGATATGTAGTAAGAATTTTTGGGTGATGAATATTTTTGTTGAATTTATGAAATATTTAAATACAAAAGTCTTTTGTACTACAGAACATTGCAATCTGAAATTTCTATGAAATACTTTATATTTATAGAAGAAAAAATATTTTTACGAAAACTTCAAAGTTTACAATATTTAAATACTTACCTAAAGAAGCCAACATGTCGTGCAGATCATCTTTATCAATGAAGCCATCCCTATTTTGATCAATCATATTAAATGCCTCCTTGAATTCTTGGATTTGTGCTTGATCAAACATAGCAAAAACATTGGAAGTGGCACGTTGAGCACGCTTCTTGGTCGTGCCACGACCTCTAGCTTTTCTACTGGACATTTTCTTCACACAAAAAAAAGAAAAGATTTAGATTATTTGGTTGATAAATGTCTGTAAAAGCTGTTAGGAAAAATGAAGAGCTTAGTCAAAGAACTTGCTAAGTAAGGTGAAAACAAAAAAAGGAGCTTTAAGTTTTCAGTTTGCACTTAAATCAGTTAAAAACGGTACTTGCAAAAGCTAAAAAATATACTTAACTTTAAAGATACCAAGTTTCTCCTTTTTAATAAACTTTAAGCATGAAATATTACGTTCATTGACACATTTATGGCAAAAAATATACTTAACTTAAAGTTTATGAAAAAGGGGAATTTGTTATTCTTAAAGGATGGAATATTTTCCCTGACGCAAAAGTCTAAATTTTTTCCAAAATGTTACTTAGCAAGTTTTTCCACTAAGCTCTTTAAATGCTACTTCATGTGCTGGCAACTTTTTGAGCTTGCCAACATCCCTCAAATCATATAATTTTCCAATGCTGTCTTTAACTGAATTGTGCACGTGCATTTGGACTTCTAATGAAGGTATAACATTCGAGTACAAAACACATTACGCACTGGTCTTAAACAAGAGTTAAACCAGTTATGAACATCTACTTAAATGGAAAAGTCCTTTCAGATTTCTGTGCAGAAACCACTAAATCATTGGCTTGATTATGGAACTGGCAAAAGTCATATTTTTATATTCATTTAAAAAACGTAGTACCCTTAGATAAATTAGCATTCCAGATCACTTGACCTTTGCCATTTAAATTATTTCATAAAAAAATACTAGGTAATTATTAGTAAAAACTAGTGTTTCGTTTATTACTGTATAATGTAATCCTAGTAACTACTAATTCATTCATTGTACAATTTATGTAAATGTTTGCAATAAATAAGAGAAAATTATATTATTTATTTAGAAGTTATTTATACAATTAGAGGTTGACAGGTTTGTTTCAAAGGAGGACGGGTGCATTGTTGGACAATCCGTCCTCAGGGACGGGTAACATTTCTGAGGTTATTTTTCGAGCCCGGGTGTGCTTTTAAAAATATAATATAACGCCTTCTGCTTCTTTCTAAATAAGTTATGCATACTATCAAAGAATTCTACTTTGATATCTATGACATAATTCAAAACTGACTTACAATGCAAAAATAATTTTTCCCTTTTAATTTATTTTAAAAATAAAGTATTTTGAATTATGATGGAGAGGCAATGGTAATTTAAAAGAATTGGAAAATGATCTTTTTATCCTTGTTAAATGGGTATTAAATATTGCTGTTACGTCAACAATCGAATTTTTCAATGACTTCTAGTTTCAATGAGCTGAATTATTTTAAGTATCATGCTTGTCTGCTTTGCATTTGTAATTAGAGATATGAAAGTGGCTAACAAACAGACGGTCAACTTCATAAAAGCTTCCACTTTTTATGCTATGAGCATAGTGTGGAAGCAAAAACACTAATCCACATCTTTGAAAAAATAATTTGTAATCATGGCTTTGATTTTAGGTTAAGTAGTCCAGTGCATAACGCAAGAATGGGCCAAACTAGAGTGGGGTATATGCGTTCAGATGTGCAGTTTGATAATGTTGATCTTACTATAAGACGTTTTGAGGAGTTATATCTAATTTATTGTATAATTTGAAGAGAATTTATGCAAATTGATGTTTCAAGGAGTAAGTGTAATTATGGTAGAAACAAATTATTGTGTTTAAATTATAACTTTGCCAGTAACCAAGTCAACCCAATAGTAAAAGACAATATTTTGTGAATTAAATCATTAACCAAACTTTTTGAAATCATATAAACATCTTTAATAATGATAGACAGCTGATTTTTTTACGTAACAAAATGCCATCAAACAATTACGATAATAAAAGAATGAAAATCAAGTTAGTAAAATATGTCAAGAAATAAACTTTAGTTTTGCATTACAAAATTTGAAAAAGAGCAAGCTATAAATAAACTTAGTTTATGCAAAGTTGTATGTATGTATAGGTTATAGTTTCTGATGACATTTAGAAAAATAAACAAGTTACAAAAAATATTATTACTTTGATAGTTATGAAGATTTATTAATCACAAAGACAACGCCTATTCAAATAATAATAAAACGTCAAATTCACTATTTCACTTTTCTCGGAAAAAAGATTGAAATCTGGCCTGGCGGCTACAGTGATTGAAATATGATGCATTTAAAAATATAAAACATCCAACTTAATTTGATTTTATACCTTTATTTTTCTTTTAAAATAAGCCTATTTTTAGTCAAATATTAACTATCAATGCTTAATCTTTAATCACCAATCGGCTTGTTTTAGATGACGTATTTCCAGCTTTTAATCTTGAATTTCTTTCGATCGGTGCTCCGATTGGTGCATTTTTACCGCGTGACATATATTCACCAATCGAGGACCAAGAAAAAATTTCTATTCATCTTAGCATTTCTGTTGCCACATTTGACCTAAAACGTGCAATTATTTAAAAAGAAGTGTTTGTGATTGGCCTCACAATAATTTTTACTAAACATTCCTTAATTTAGTTCGTGGTTTGGCGGTTTATCTGTTTTCTATCTTTAATTTTTAGTTTCGGATCATAACATACTTCTTGCAACGTGTCTATTTATTATTTAATATATTTACTATATTTTAGAAACTTATAGCGCATAAAAGTTCATAAATTTTGATTGCCTATTGAGATTCACTATTAGTGAGTATGAAATTTTTCAAATAAATTTTATCGATTACACTGCCATGCTTCTCTTAGTTTTGTGGAATCGTATTGTCAAACTTTGAAAATATGCATTAAAACAATCTTTACTTGAGTAATCAGTGCTTGATTAAATTTTTTATAATATTCTGCTTTAAATCAAAGTTCAACTTTTATCATACAATCGACAGTATTCTGTTCTGAATATAATCTTTTAGCTACTCAAGGGAATTTCCCCATATGTTACAGAATTATCTGCATGTACCGATCATCATTAATATTTACACAACACCAAATAAACAAAGCATGAAATACAAGAGATTTGCTATAGATTTGTATCAAATTTTTTAAATGATAATTTAAAACTTGTGATTAATTTTTAATCTAGTAGTCAGATTATCACAATGTTTTGATAACTAGTTTCAAACCCAACTTAGTTACAAACACAACTCTTTTGCTGTAATTTCAACTAACTGCATTAATTTCAGAATCGGGCAACTAAATGTGTTTTCTTTAACAAGTATGCTTTTAATTATATACGTATTTCATTAATGTTTGGGCACAGCTATGATATAACGTTCATTGACAACTTTTAGTGAGCTTGAAAATTTAATGTAAGATTATACCTATATAAAATATGAAGTGGAATGTTTTTATCACATTTGTGCATTTTTGTTGCTTGGCATAGGCAACAAAACAAAGTTGAGACGGGCCGGCGCCTCTGTATTAAATGTTTTAACAAACTGGTGATTAATGGTTAAAACATTTGGTGATAAATGTAACTGGTCCCGACAAACCCACTTTTTAAAATTGGATCGAATCTTTTCTTAATTTTCAAAAAATAATTTCACACAAAACATTAAAAGCAATTTCAAAAAGTGGAATTATAGATAGGTCATCTACATTTATCATTTAAAAAGATCTTTTGCTAAAATATTCAATGCAGCCAGAGAAATGGGGTAAGAATTTTTTTTTCCCATTCATTGAGGCACTTTGGTTTGGAGACCCGGAATCGATTGGGCTCATTCGCCCATTTAAACGTTTATTACATACCCATTAGTCGTATTACTTATCTGCTGATTCTGTTCTCTGTAGACGAGTTACAATGAGTGATGACAAGAGAAGAAGTGCTCGCACTCAAAGTCGATTTGCCAGCGATAAGGACAGTCCTCCGAATCGTCGTGAAAAAGACAAATCTAAATCCTCAAAGAAGGGTTCAAAAGCTGGTAAGATATATATTGCAATAAAATGTGTGTGATTAGATATCTTTTTAAATACTCACCTGACAAATTAGATTATTCCTTGGGTTTTTAAATAGGAAGTTCATTCCGAAAAGGATTTTATGTAAATATATTTTTCTTTAAAATTCAAACAATGGATTTGTTGATTAATCTTGGATGAGATAAAATATTTATGGAATGATTCACTCTTGTAAAATTGCATGACATTTAAGAAAATAGGTTGTTTTGTCCAATTTTTAATACTATATATACTCTTGTATTAGTCAAAGTAGGAATTAAGGCCAGAAAAGAACTTCCCAGACCAGAGCCTTCTAAAGAAAATCAGAAGAAACCGGTTTTTATCGGACCATGAATTTTTATTTGCAAGAAAAATCTTAACGCTGATAAAATTAAGATAGGTTTTGGCTCCAGTTGTCCTTGACATTTTCACTTGTTATATAGATGATCCTGAATGGAGAAGCTAAGTAGGTGCTATATTCAGTTAAACATAAGGCCATACGACAGCGCCGTGCCAAGGTCATAGACCAACATTATTTTCTTTACTCTTGAAGACTGGTTAATTGAACTGTCCTGCACTAAAGCTACACTGACCTCACGCTGAGAATTAACAATTAGGCATCATTGGTGGAGACCATGAATAAATACCGATTTTATCTCATCTTCAGAATTTAACTGCCTTTTTGTCTTTATTTTCAATAGATTGGCTTATACACGAGTATGTGCAGTACTTTTTTGGAGTTGATAGTTTATTTTATGATTTTTATTGCCAAGCAAGTGTCTAGTTTTTACTATACAGTCTGTTAAAATATAATTTGGTGATTGAAATTAATTAAATTTGGGAGGGGGGGGGGGGGATTGATAGTGGAAAATCATACACGCTCACACCTTGGCTAGTAGGCAGATATATGGCTCTTAAATTAATTTCAGACTATGAACTTTTATATAGAGAAAATAAAAGAATAGCTTTATTAAGAAATAGTTTAAAGATGATGTTAGGAGCAATAGTGGTAATAATACAGATATTAATGACAGCCTCTATGAAACACATGCAATCTTGTACATCAATTAGACAATTTGATTCTATGTATATTTATATAAGTAAAAAAGAAAATTCACAATTTTTTTTTTCAGGTGAGAAAAACAAAAATGAAATGCCTTTATCAAAAGCAGCAGAAGGCATTTCTCTTGAATATCAAGACAACTCTGACTACTCTTTCAAAGATGTAAGCTATAAAAAAAAGATTTTCCTGTAATTTTCCAATACTTTGGGTTTGAATGTTGCTTTATAAAATGAGTTATTAATTTTTAAGGCATTTTATCTCTTGTATTTGAAAATGGTTTTTTTCATAGATTCTTGAAGAGAAAAAGAAGCCGGAAGAACTAAAGTAAGTTTAAATTTTATTGACTGATATTAGGAGATATGTCCCACTCGGGAACCTTTTTTAATACGTCAGGTTAATGTCTACCATTGACATCACATTTATTATTAGTGGTATTATTTAAAAACATTTATAAATTACAAAATAATATATATTTGAAAGATTTTTATTTTACTAGTTTAAGATTGCATAGCTTCCGACATAAAATAGACTATTTTTAAGTATTGAACTATTTTATACTAAACTCCTTGGCGCAACAGCCCGTTAGCCTGCAGTGCCCATTTCAGCTTGGGTGACCAAGGGCTCTGGGGTGCTAGGCATAGGTCCTGGTAAGGTGTTCAGCCTCACGCACAATCCCCAGTGTTTAGTTCCCAAGCATGCTTGGTACTCATTTTATCGACCCATGTAAGATATGAAAGGCTGGGTCAAAACCTTGCCCAATCCGGGACTCGATCCCCAGACCTGTGGCGTGGCAATGCGAAGCACTACTCTAAGCCGCTGGGCCTCCTATTTTATACATCTTCAGTTTTTATTTTGGTTTGCTAAAGGCTGTATGGGTTTTCTTTTAAAAGTATTCTTCTATTCAATGGTTTCAGTTTAACGTTTGCTTTTCAGTATAAATTTTCTAGGCTTCAACATGGTATTATTACAAATAAAAATCTAATGTACCGTATATATTTGTGTATAAGCCGAGAAATTTTGGGCAGAATTGGCATTGTAAAAATCGGGGTCGAATACACGAGAAATTAAATTTCCACAAAAATAGATGGAAAGAATCGCCCTATCCTTAAACTAAAGCTAAATTTCTATACAGATTTAGATGTTATCTATTAAAAATAGACACAAAAGCAGTTAAATTCTGAAGTTCAAATAAGATTGGGAACTCATTGCCTTATCCACCAATGTCTGATTATTAGTTCCATGATGCGTGTTTTGCACAGTGCAGCTTTGGTATAGAGTGGTTCAGCCAACCAGCCTTCAAATGTGTAAACAAAACAATGTCAGTCCGTGATATTGGCGGCGTTCAAGTTTCACTGAAGATAGCATCTACTTAGCTTCTCCATTCGGGGTCTTCAAAATAACAGTGAAAATGTCAAGGACACCCAGAGGGGGGAAACCTGTTTTATTTTTATCAGGGTTGAAATTTTGCTTGCAAAATAAAAATTTGAGGCTGACGGCATGAAGCAGTTTCCTCTTATTTTCTTCCTAAGGCTACGGCGAACTTTACTTGCCTTACTTCATACCTCGACTTACACTTGGGTTACAGATTTTGGAAGGATATTTGGTTCAAAAGTGGGAGTTGACTTATGCACGTGTATATACAGTATTTTAATCTCGAAAGTTTTTCGCTGAAAAGTTAATTTGTTTTGTTTTCTTGCAAATAAGTTCTTTTTAACCAGAATTTTTCTTCTTTAGATTCACGGGCCTTCATGAACTCAGCAAATCCGAAAATGGAGTTTCAAAGTTTGTTTTTTGATTTTATTGTATTATGTATAGTAATTTTATCAGATTTAACACAGTTTACAACTTTTTAAATTGCATGCCTTTAAAATGTGCAAATGGCTACTAGACCTTTTCATACAGCTGAGGTTGATTTTCCAAACTGAAAAAAAAAATGGTTTTTTTGCTATTTTAAGTCAAATACTTTAATTTTACAGTACCCCTAGCTCTATTGTAAATTTGATTTAAATGCAACTTTTAGATACAATTTTCCTGATATTTTAAAATTTCAATCTGCAATCTTTAGTGATTCGAAAAAAATATTTCATTTAGTATTTTTTTGCGTAATTATTTTCTTGCTACATATTCTTTGAAAATAAAAAAAATCTTAAAATATGTTATTTGTTAAATAGCCCCATATATTGTACATCTTTTTTGTTTTATAAAAAAATCCAATATAACAAGAAGTTTAGTTAACTTTTTTCTCTTTGAATCATAGGTTAATATACGAACCAGTATTCATGGTAGAAGAACAAGCTGAAGAGCTAATGGACATTTTGTCAAATACCATCAAGTGGCATGACAAGAATATTGTAATTAGAGGTGAAGAATTTCCCCAGCCCAGATTGGTGGCTTGGTATGGGCCATTTCCATACACTTACTCTGGGGCCACATTGGAAGCAGCAGAAGTATGCATGAAAAAGTTAATTCTTCTAGTTAATAGTGTATTGTAACGTATTAGCTTCCACACTACGTTTATAACGAAAGAATATATAAAAGAATTCGAAGTACTTCAATTATGTAAAAAACTGCAAAATTTAATGCTCATTTAAAAAGCATAGGAAGCCATTTTTATTAGAATTATATTCCACTACGAGATTCTTCGTATGTTCATATGAAATGTTTTCATTCTATTTAAAAGCGAGGAATATTACATATTTGTTCTTTAAAATATAGATTAATTTTTGCAAACGATAAGTAATAATTATTGAATTTTTGAAATAAAATTTAAATGAAACTAGCCAAATTTAGCTTAAAAATGTTTAATATAGAATTAATGCTGTGTTTGGTGCCTTTTTACATGTTAAACACAACTGTTGTGTGGAAGCGGGTTAAGTGACAGATTCTGTTACAAACCTACTTGTTTTAATTTTAGAACTTGTAAGTTAGAGATGAGAAGTGATTGGTGAACTTGTTTAAAATAGTTAATTTTATTGAGTTTTCAAAGATTATATTTAGTTTAGTAAAAAAAATTAAGCTACATACTAATGGAGCAAGTGCTTACGTACAGCTCACATCAATACATGGTTTAATTAATATTCCAAATTGAAATCATTAACTTAAAAAAAGTTATCCGCTTTATTTTAATATATTTGCTTGGATAAGCTTTTTTATAAAAAATATTTTTTTTTATAACCTATTTTATTTGCAATATTTAAATGAATTCTGATACATTTTTCTTCTGAACAAGACTAGACAAAATATTTTTTAGATAATATGAACTAAATTTTAAAGTATGTATCAGAATGTCTCAGGGGGGGGGGGGGGGCCTTGATGAACAAAATTAGAATACTGTTGAAAATTTCTTATTTTAATTTTTTTAAAAATTATCTCAAAATGCTATTGTGTTGCTTTTCATGTGCTGAATTATTTTTCCTATCATACATGGATATTTTTGTTAATAACTTCAGATGCCTCAAACTGTCCTGGAAATAAAACAGAGAGTGGAAAACTTTCTTAAAGCCAATGAGTTAGATGTGGAACTGAACTCTGTTTTGCTGAACCTGTACAGGAACGAAAAAGATTCAGTTGCATGGCACAGTGATGATGAACTCACTATGGGAGTTAGCCCAACCATAGCATCTGTTTCTTTGGGTAGCGTTCGAAAATTTGAAATGAGACCCAAAGAGCATGTAAGTAGAACAAAAATGCTTCTATTACATTATTTAATAATTCAAACCTATCCTCTGGGTAAATTATGAGTGTCTAAACATTTATTGCCATTAAACTGGGCTTATGAAATAAAATTATTTTTGTAAAATTAATATTTTTGCAATTGAGCTTATATACTCACTTAACAAGTATTTCTAGTTGGAACTTTTTATTTAAAGTGTGTTAAACATTTCCAATCAAAAATGTCTATTTATGAATTCCCATGCATTGACTGAAAAGAATGATGTGGCCTTTCTATAAATTTTAGTTTGAAACTTTAAAAAAATCAGGGATTCACAGAAAAGAGCAGTTTATTAGATTGACGCCAAAAGTTTGACTTGATTAGAAAATTATGAATATTTTTCATTTACTTAATTTTAAAAAGTGTAAGCTTTATGTTTTGCCACAATTTTGTGTATCTTATCCTATCTTTGTGTATCTTACACTTTTTACAAATCTAATAAAGTAAATTTAGCAAATGAAATCGGTCATTTTTAGTAGTCATAGTTTTTGTTATTTTGCTATTAATGTTTGTACTAAATAGTTTGTTTTTTGATAGACAATTCAGCAAAATGAAAACCTGGATAAAGATTCAGTATTCTACGTTAATTTAACCCCAGGTAGTCTTATAATAATGGATGGCTGTATGCAAGAAGATTGGCAGGTAATCTATACTTTATTACTAAGAAAGCATATGAGTTATGGGGGGGGGGCAGTATTTACACAGTTCAGGGTTCCCACGCACCTGGAATACCGGGAATTGTCAGGGAAAATGAAATGAGGAAAAAAATCAGGGAAAATCGAAAATTTTTGCTAATTTCTGGAAAAGTCAGGGAATTTCTTTTCACTTGGTCGCTTTCCAAATTTTCTACGAAATCGTGACGTGTCGCTAAGCGAAAACGAATTCCGATGACGTCATATCGCATTTCTTTAGCAGACTTGCAGTTGAAGGAAATACCACTCTTTTGTTTACCTTTTATTAACTTATTTTGCTCAGGTTGGATTCGAGCTAGTATTTTCGTTTCCACGTTTATGTGTTTACGCTGTGTTGTATTCAGGGATGAGTTTATTCTGCTTTTTAATTTTTTAGGAAAAGAAGAAATCAGTTTTTTTTTAAAAAAGTTCAGCTTTTACTAATTTTGCTTAAAAATTCCATTTTTCGCTTGTTCTAATCCCTTACACAAAAAAAACTTTCAAAAAGCAGGGGTCCATCCAGAGCTAATTTGGAGCCGTTTTGTGGCCCCTTCACAAAATTACGATCGCTGAAAACGGCCCTTCATAAAATTAGGACGACCCCGTGGCATTTTTCACAAAATTACGATCGTGGAAATCAGCCCCCCGCCCCCATACACAAAATTGACGAAACAACGGGTTAATGAGAATTATTTTACCCAGACTTCTCTATTTTTTAAAAGTGTGTTGGTCAAAACATCTAAAATTGGTTAGATGGTAATCTTGATCAATTGAAATCCTAATTTGTATACGTTATTATCAAATCTATAACTTAATCACCGTTAAAATCGGTTGCCAATTTCTTGCGCCTGATGGAAGGTTATTCGCTACAACTGCGATGCATTTTTTTAATGATTGTGAAATTTTTCTTCGCACCCTAATTCGGTGAAACTAAACAAACTTAAATTTCAATAAACAACAAGTTCAAATAACAGATTCTAATAACGAAGATTAAAATTTTAATCAAAATAGGAAGATGAATTAAGATTAGATTACGCTAAAACGTTTTCAAATCTCGGCCAGCCAGTGCAATCTCTCATTAGGAGTCCAATAATGCTAGCTGATTTACTTATTTTGCTGCCTAGTAATTTTTACGAAATTTATCTAAGTGAAAGTGTTACACACCTCCGAATTTTTTTCCTCCATTATCGGTCTATATCAATGAAAACTAAACTTACTCTTCTATAAACAGCAAGTTTAAATAAACAATTTTAATAATAAAAATAAAAAATTTAATTAAAATTTGAAGATTAATTAAGATTAGATTACTCTAAGATGTTTTCAAATATCGGTTACCGGCACTACAATCCAATAATGGATCCGGGTTTCTTCTTTTTTTTTGCCGCCTAGTAATTTTCACGAAATCCACCGATGCGGTTACATTGCTTCATAATGATTGATAGTTTTTTTTACCTCTGCGTGATCGGAAGAGCGTCTCGTTACTTTTGTAGCTCCAGTTCAGGCCAATCGGATCGACCAAAATATTTTCTTTTGATCAATTGTTCGTGAGTTGTGTCCTTGTGTTGACAAGAACAACTTGATTTTAAAAGGTGTTTTTTTTTTATTTACTTTCGAAACATTTTGCCGAAATTCAAATAAAAGTGTCCGGGTTATAAAACATTCCGGATTATGGGTGTCCCGATTGCGGTTCTGTACTGCTACTGTATTTTCTTTTCATTATAAGAGTGCTAGATTTATAGGCTTAACATAAACATACCAAGTAATTTTTATTAATATTTATATCTTTTTATAAAGAGTTTCATTTCAGGTTATTTTTACTACTTTAAAAATTAGGTATGTCATTAAAATTAGTAAAAAAAGTAGGTCTATTATATTTTTATTGCGTTTGCGTACGAAACTACAGTAGTTTTGTTTCGTACCTGGAATTTTTTTTTTTAAATGTACTGGAAAACAGGGAAAAGTCAGGGAATTTGGTTTTAGGTTTTGAGTGGGAACCCTGACAGTTGTGATGGGAAATATTGAAAACTTTTGATTTGATTCCTATGTCAAAAAAAAAAATAATTAATTTGGTTTTAAGGACCTCAGAAGGACCAAAAAGCTATACAATTATAAGGTATACTATTGTGTGTTGTACATACTTTTAGAAAGGGGTAAAACTCAACCTTAGTCCTACATTACACCGGATTTATGATATATATAGCCAACAAATTATTATTAAAAATTACTCATATATGGAGATTTTCCATATTGTACTTTGAATGATGCTCACATAATTGCCCTACAAGTTTGAAAGTTTTGAGAAAGATACGATGACTTTGATTTTATTGTAAATGTAATTTATACTGAAATATGATAGCAACTTTGGCTTTTCAGCATCGAGTGCCAAAGGAGTACCATGATAAACAGCCCAGGATAAATTTGACCTTCCGTACAGTTCATCCTCTTGATCAGTAAGTATCAATCTATTGTAATATCTACAATAATTACTTTTTCAATTACCAATATTATAAAACTGCTTTAAAACTTCAACAAAAAAAATCTCACTGTTTTCATAGAAAATAGGATATTTAAGGTAGTCAACAAAACTTTATTTAAAATTTGCTTTAAATTCCAATTGCAATATCACATTCCACTTTACAGAAAACTCAGTAATTTTTACAGTTTCTTTGCTATGGGAAACATATTTGTATCACCATGTGAACTATTTGGATTAAATTGATTTTAGAAAGAATTGATGTAGCAACCCTACTGTACAATGATCCCTTTGTTATAACCACTAATTCAGAAATTTCAGTTTTAATCACTTCACCCTAAAAATAAAACGGGTGAGAATTCTGCGGCTGCAAGCGCCACAATTGGTGTCCTTGTACTAATTATAAATTATTATTTATCAATTTGTAGTCTATTTTGCTGCTACAAGTTGGTGCTAGTAAAATTCCCATCCCTGATAAGGTTACATTTATTTGTTAGAAAAACTTGAACTGTAGTTGTTTTTTGTTATTTGACCTCTTATTTGTTTGATATTGCTTAAACTGCATTGGAAGTACTTCATGCCAATCCTTATTTTACTCCAGCAGTTCAAGGCTGTTTAATTTCGGGACATGGGAACCATTTTTGTTTGAGTACAATAAGAACTTACCAGGTGCCTGTATCGACTGAAGAAATTAGCCAAAGAAAAATAAGCAAAATGCCAAGATTTTAGACTTCAGATCTAGAGTGGTTATTTCACTACGGATAAACATCCTAGATAGATGAATTTATCTATTATTGACAGAAAAAAATAGCTTTGAAATAAATATAAGAAAATTCTTGGGTGTTTAGGATGACTATCAGGCTTTGTGTTGCTTATGGTTTATTTGAAAAGATGGCACCAAAGATTTCTTTATACAATTTTATAACAATCAAAATTATTATTTAATAAAAACCTTGTAAATTCAAACAAATACTTATCAGTACTAGGCGTTTTACTCAACTACAGATGCCATTTTGTTTAAATGAATGGTTATAGGTTCTTAACTATTTTATTCCTTAGTTTGGCAATTTTAATTTTTAAATTTGTTTTTACCTCCTAATGCTTTTTTGTTTTTACCTTCTGCAAAAATACATTTATTTTTATTTATTGTCTAAAAGACATTTCATATCAACGTACAAAGAATCTCGTTGTGAAATATATTTGACGTCATTTCAAACTGATCGATGTCGCAAAAATAAATTTATTTCAATTTATTGTCTAAAAGAATTAAAGTATCTTTAGCGATTGTTGTGAATGGCAATGGTGATTTAATTCTAATAAAAATGGCTTCCTATGCTTTTTAAATGAGCATTAAATTTTGCAGTTTTTTAAATAGTTTTAGGACGTCAAATTTTTTTCTGAAATTTTCAATGTATTCTAATTTTGATGCGCTGAATTTTTTTTGTGGTATCACACTTGTCCGTAGCATTTGTAGTTTGGGCTATGAAAGTGTGTGGCAGACTGAACGATTATAATACCTTCCACTTTTTACGTTATAAACGTAGTGTGGAAGCTAAAACTTGTAATGAAAACATTTTGTAAGTTTTGTTCATGCAAGGATTTGTTTTAGCTTAATATAATTATCTTATGGACCATTCATATTAAAGCGATTTGTCCTATTTCTTATGATTTACTTCCTACAAAAACACTGTTTCATTTTTCCTACAGGGTCACTACTAAATCTACTTCTTCTAAAGCTGAAACCTTCAATGATGTATCTAATACCAAAAAGCATGTTGAAGAACCTAGATTTGATGTTGACAGTTTCCCCCCATTGGGCACAACTGATAAGCCGAACAAGGCTCCCTCTGCTAATGCAGCATCCGTGTACCAAAGTACTCCCAACTGCCATCCAGTGGACTCTGTAGAACATGCTGTGGATGAAAATGAAAACCAAAATAACCTTAATAAAGACTTGGACTGCTGTACATTGGAAGATTCATCTCACTATAATGTCATGGAACCAGAGAAATCTTCTGACAAATCCACAACAGCATCGGATGAATTCAAAGCTTATGTTGCGGAAGAAACCTTCTGTGAAATTGACCCTTCACCCAAAAAAGTTTGCCTCGAAAACGACCCTACCGAAAATTGTGAGCCTGAAAAAGCTAAAAAGCAGAAGTCTCAAAGCAGCAAGCATAGATTAAATATAAATGCTCCAGATTTTGTTCCAAAAAATATCAATGTGCCTAGTTCCTTCGAGGTGGTGTCTGAACCAATTTATCTAAAATACAGTTTGCATGATCTAGCTCAATATTTCAAAACAGCGGATATTGCTGCTGAAGAAATCGAAAAGTTCACAGATGTTCTTTGTGAAAGAATAGATGAATCGGGCGATTACTTCTCGGCTAGAGATAACTTTGAGCTGAAGACTTTGTGTGCACTACATGCTGGGGGTCAGAGCCCTGACAACCGCGTGATAATATGTAATAGGATCTGTTCCATTATAAGAAAGTCAGAGTTTGAGGATTACAGAAGCCCTAACAGATATCATGGAAATAGAACTGGCTATGGTGGAGATAACTATCGAAGCAGAAATTTCAGTCGCTCACATTATCGTCCCTAAGTTTTGTAAATAAGGTATTGCTAGTGTTAATTTGTGTGATAATTGTATTTGACAGTTTATTTAATATTTTGTATGCATTATAGGAGTGCACTAACTTTATTTTATAACTTTTTTTGTTTTCTTTCTTCTACTTTTTGATCTTATTTTGAAATATTCTTAGCAAGCGTTTGAAATGAAATTGGTATTTGATGTGTAAAAAACAATGCCACATTATGAATGTACATTTTTAAGATATAAATTTTAAAATAAAAGATGGACTTGTGCAAAGAAATGAAATATTTATGTGGATAATTTTGAGTTCTAGTTTTAGTGTTCTTTAAAAAAAAAAAGCTCTCAGACTGCATTTTCACAGGTACAAGAGTGATTTATGCACTACAAACAGCATTTTAGTGTCCCAACAGTTGAAAACATTAGCATTAATTATTAAACCGATTATGAAATATGTCCTATTGAAAACAAATTTGTAATGTTGAAATATGTTTTAAGTATGATAGCTAAAGTATCTATTTTATATTTTTCTTGAAGTTGCAGCCTTCATTGAGTTTGGGCTTAAGATAGTAAAATACCTATTTGCCCATAGTGAAATTTAGAAAAGAATCTGCTCTGGTTATTTTATTCATGCTCTTCAGTTAATCAGGAACTAATATTCTCCTGTTGCTATTCAATTTTTTTTCTCTAATTAGAAATTATTTATTTTTTTATAATTGACCTGTAGGATAAGGGCTGATGATGCTATTTGTTATGTTTATTTAGATTTATGTCAAAACAGTTCCACGTATTTCTTCTTTGAGTTCCCTTCTTAATATGGAGAATGTATAGTAACGGTGAAATATTTGAAATTGTTACTTGAAACATAAAAAAGGGGATATTAAGGTGGATGTTGGTTGAGTAGTTATAGACTCCTCTTGGTACGAAAGTCTGTTGCTGAAAATCCCACTCTATTATGATGGGCGTCAGCTTTTAGTAGCAGGTCTAATTATCCATTGAATAGCAAAAATCAGACAACATTGCTCGCAAATGATCAAGCCTTTGGAATGGGTGCTATAATTTAGCTTCAACTTTCATTTGAAGTATCACTCTTGGATATAGTATTTCAAATTAATGTGAAAGAGTGATAGACAAGACATACTGATAAACCTATTATAATTCGTTTCAATTTTTACACTATATGTTATAGATGTAAATTGCAAATTGTGGAAGTAATAGTTCCTTCCAGTTTTCATTCCTGCCCTACGTGTGTGCTCCGTTCCCACATGACATTGATTCACCAATCGAGGCTCAAGAAGGAATTTATTTTTCATGCAGCACTCTCCTGTTACTACTCAAGACCTTAAACATGCTAACCTCTTGTTATTTAAATGACATGTAAGTTTTTAGTTTTTTTTTAATATACTTCTAATTCGATTTTTTTAATTAAATATGAAACGTAGCCTCCTAAAATATTTTTTTGCTTCAATTTGGCAAATCACACTTGGCTGTAGCATTTGTAGTATAGGCTGTAAACAGTAGGGTGGGCCGAAAAAAGTAAAATTTCTAGTACAAACTTCTAATAGAACTCAAAAGTTACGTATTGTCATGCTGATTACTGGAAAAATAATAAAAAATTCCGAATTAATAAGTGCTGCCTCAAAGAGGTTGAAGTTTGAAAAAAATGCCAAAAATCAACTTATTTTAATTTTACCGCCAGAATTTACTGATCACATTTCGTGCTTCAAAAAAGAAGTATTATCGTTCAGTTATATATCGTTGTCATAAAAAAAATATTATAAAAATTAATTTTAAAATTTTAAATTCGCAAAAAAATTGTTTAAAATATACGATTTTGATGAAAAAATCACAAATTTATAGCTTTTAAACCTGAACCCGTTTGGAAGTTTAAATTATAAAAAAGTGCTCTTATACACAGGAATGGAGGCTTTTTATTATGTTTAACCGATATAAGCAGCAGCATAAGAGTTATTATGAAAAGTCAGGGCCGTAGTGTAGGTAACGGGTAAGTTTGCACCACTATAGTTCATGTTGTAAGATGCAATCTTATTTTATTTCTTTTTTTTTTCAATTTTTGAAAAATAACTAGAAAAAGATAATCTGAAGCATGTTATTAAAACAATTCCATATTTTTTAGCTATTGTCCCTTTCCATTTTTTCCCTTTAGCTAATGAATTCGAGTTCAATGAATCATGAAACTAAGATTTTTTGTTATTTGATTATGACAATGTCTTAAATTGTGCATTGTTATATTAGCATTATAGATCATGAAAGCAAAGTTACCTGAATATAACTGTCTCTGTTTGTTGGAACACATATTTTACTTGCAGATTCTGTAACAAACCTTTCTAACATTGACAAAACCATAAAGCGCCAGCGCCATTTATGAGCCACTAAGGTTCCAAAAGAAAAAAGGCATTTTTCTTTTTTAAAACTTCAAACTGTAAAGTAACTCAATAATAAATAAAAATAGAATTTTGGATATTAGATTTACTCTAACTATATATTCAAGAAACTTTAAATAACTTATTTTTTACAATGTTTCTAAAACAAACTATCCACTATTATACTCCGCTATACCAATTTATTATACTCCGCTTTTTCATACTTCCAGTAGGTCTTAAGGATTCACCTTCGGTGTTCCTCGCTCAGATTTCTAGCCATGGTTTACTCTTATAAACAGAAGTACAAATTTTCCATCAGCACAAATCCTTTTATATGATACTAGCTTTATAATCCCGGCGTTGCACGGGTGTTCCCTTAATAACCCTAATTAGTAGGGGGGGGTTTTATGTAAAATTTTATTTTATACCAATTGATCCCCTCAGTCTATACACTGGTCCACTCCATCAGGATATAATAATCTCCTCTCATTCTGATATGAGGGGTTGATTTTATCCAGGCCCTTCCAGGAATTAGAGGGCTTTCCCATAGGCTCCTGTTCAAATTGCCAGAACACTTGAACAGCTATGATATAATAGCTTGTTTCTATTTCACGATTAGCGCAACGAAACTGCCAAAATGTGGAAAACATTCCACTTCATATTTCATACAACTCGATAGGGCTGGGGGCCCGGTCGATGAAGACTCGCCTTGCATGCGGTAGGTCCTAGGTTCAGGTCTGGGCATCGCCAAAATAACTGTCGAAACGGCTCGTGCAGCCAAAAAATGTCCGACGAATAATACGCCATGTGGAGGAAGGGCACTTTAAATATTCTCCAAATTCCCGACCCTGCGTACGATGTCGCCCTTAAAAGTTGCATTGGGTGCCTACTCATGTTTCGGCTCGTCACTTGACTGTGGTTCTAAATGAAGATGCCCGTGGCAAATAGCCCTCGTGTGTAGCTCTAGTGCGTCGATATTTAAAACTAACCCTAACCCATTAAACTGGATGGTAATAGCTACCCTACGTTAAATTTTCAACTTCGCCAAAAGCCGCCAATGCCAAAATTCAATCGGCTATTATATCATAGCTGTACTAAATTGCCAATTTCATAAACATAAAGTACATACGCTATACGTAGAGAGGACTTACATTTCTTAGAAGTATTCATCAGATATAGAATACTTATCGTCTTTACTGTCAAGAGACATTGTAAAAATATCTTCATTTCTTACCATTTGTAAACATCAATCAAATTAAATTCGGTAACAAAAAATCAAAAGATTTAAATTCAATAAATAAAATAGTGCTATTCAAATAACAATCCTACAAATTAAACTCATGTGCTCTTACGTGTTTATATTTAATTTTCGTTCACGCTGAACGCGATGAAATTTTTTAAATTGAAATAAAAAATATAAATTCTAATCTTACAATGCTATTCCTATGGGGAAATCGGCTCACGTTTTGCACTCCTACACCCGTTTGGGTTCGAATTTCGAAAAATCCCTTCTTAAACGACGCCTACGATATAAAAAGAATATTTCCCTAAAATTTGGTAGCTGTCCTCCAGCAATTTGGGCTAGGCGTTGATACATGAGTGAGTGAGTCAGGACTTTGCCTTTTATGTATATAGATATGGACCAAAATTAAAACAATACCGCTGGAACTGTTGCTACTCACAGTGTGAAACATCCAGGCATCTCGATATTTCTGGACCTGAAGAACAGTGCTTTACTAATAGGTTTTCCCGGGAAGCTTTTCAACATTAAAAAAAATAATAACTGAATATTGTTTTTTAAAACTTTGGGAACCTAACATACTTTTACATAATGCCCCATTCAGGCCCCATTGCAAATGGGTGGCGCATGAACAACGCATGAACCATCGATCAGTATTGCCGTGAGAAAACTTCTTTTACGTATCTTAATTTAAATAATAAATTTATTGCCGTTCTAAAATATAACATTTATTTTTTCCTAATTTTCTTCTTACAAATCTCAGATGTTTTTTTTAAAAATCTCGTATTTAAAAAAAATGGACAAAAGCAGACGATTTTTCAAAACCCTTCTTTAAAACAAATTGGATTTTAATGTGTATAGTTCTATTTAAAGAGCAACTGAATTTTTTTTTAAAAAATCTACTGAAATCATAAATATCATGGTAATGAAAATTATTTAAAATACTGTTGTTTTGATTAAAAAATTAATAATATGACATTTGAATTATTTTTAAATCAAGTATTATTACCTAAAATTTTATTCTTGTGTGTTAATTTTTATGATTGTTATTTACATAAATTAATAAATAGAACAATGATTTATTGATTCAATATTAAAGATGCTACATTCAAATTAGTATTTTTTTAATGAGTTAAACCTTTTCTGAAGTTTTTTCAAGTAGCGTATTCAAATAATTCTACGAGAAAAAACTTTCATTAATATATTCGGCTTTCTTAATTACAGCTTATTATTTCAATTATAGTTAGAGGTTCCGCAACAAGAATAAAAAGATGTTTTCGTCTCAAATAAGTTCTCGAGATTTATTTTTCAGTAATCCAGTGTAAGTATTTTTAATGTATTTTCTTCTATTACAAAGTTATCATACACTCGATTTGTTAACCTGTGAATGAGTAGTGGATGTATCTTACATACAACTACTAACTTTTTCGTTTAATTGCGGCCCTATATAAATTCCTACAAAAATATTACACGTAGAAATCGCTATCATAAGACTGACTTGGTGCAGAATCCTGTCCAAGTTAAGGACTTTTTGAGGGTGTGCGATTTCCTGGAGTTGATCTACATCATGGAGAACAAGTAACAACAACAGAAATCTGCTATTAATATAGGATTAAGATAGTAAATATTTTGTGGAATGGTAACTTTCTAAGAAGTGCTATTAAGCGTTTTTAAAACCTATTACTGAAAGAAATCCATGTGTGTGCATAATAATGAATTAAATATACTACAATACACAGTACTACCATGGGCTGGTAAACTGCAGTAACCACAACACTGAATTGGACCGTTTTTGCCCTGAAAAATTCAGTCTCTTACTAAACTTTCTTATCGTTTAGATTTATTGAGTGCTTACAACAAAAGTTCAAGTCATTAGTCCAAATACTGCAGTTTACCTGCCCACGGCAGAGTAGCAATACAGGTCTGTAAGACAATATTATCAAGGCCGTCTCAATAGGATGATGCGGAAAACGTGCAAAAAAAAAACAAATGACCTGCGACCTTAATAATGAAATTGTATTTTTTTTTCATGTTTTATTTAGCCGTAGCTAGGTGCAAATATTAAGAATTTACTAATGACAGTTTAAATAAGAATTTGCAAAGGGGTAACTGCATGTTCTGAAATAGTAAATTTATTACGAAATTCAATGATTTAGTAATGGTAATTTTTCATAAAATCTTAAATGGCTTTTTTTCCCGGGTGGTTTTAACATGCTATAAGAAAAACATTAATTTATATCAATTTTCTATGGTAAGGCATAACCATAAATATTAATTTTTTTTCTTGGATAATCTTTCCAAAAGTTGTAGTTTTTATGTCTACAAATAAAAAAAAAGCAATACACTGTCCAAGTTAACTAGTGTGCTGCCCTCTATTGACCTACTATATAACTTAAAGCTGACCTGAAACAATGAGATTTTTGATTCACCAGATTATAAAATTTCACTATTTTCTGTAGAAAGTCAATATCTAATTATGAATAATTCTTTTACATTGCATTGATACACTTTTATATATAAATAAGTTTTTCTTAACAATTCACAACAGAGAACGTTTTCTGGGAAACGATGCTGGCTTGAAGACTAGTCTTGAATCAGGCTTTAGCTCAAGTCTTGGATACAGCCAAGGCGATCATACTAAAGAACTCCTTAGTGGTAACTCGGAAGACATTTTTAGCCAAACTACTAAAGCAACAAATGAACCACAGGTAATATACATAGACAAGTAAAAGTTTTTTTTTTTTTTAAGTTTTATCATACCTTGTATTTCAACTATTTAAAATTTTCTACTGTGCAAAACTTTTCTTGAATTTAGGCCAACATTTAACAAACAAACGAAAAAATTGGGATTTTATCTATTTCAAACAGTATAATTTGAGAAAATACGCGCTTTTGTCATATAACCACCACCTGGTCCTTATAAACATTGAATTGCACATATACAGTATACACGTTATATATCGTTCAGGACTTCAGGTTGAATCCTATAGATATTTATATACCTACTAGCTTTATAGGCCCGGGTGTACCCTTAATAATACACCAAACAGCTACAATAGAAACCGGACCGGGACAACTCGTTCACAGCTGACTACATTTTTAGGGTCCCGGATAGGTTTCTTCATCCTCGGCACTAGGAACATTGGATACAGCCAACAGTGACGTCAAACTAATCTCATAACTTTCGAGGCGCTGAGGAGCCCAGTCGGTTAGGCATTCGCTTTGCATGCGGAGGGACCCAGGTTCGGGTCCGGGCATCGCCAAAATAACTGCCGACCTATAAACGGCCCGTGCAGCCAAAAATGTCCGACGAATAAAACCCCATGTAGAGGGAGTGCACGTTAAATATGCTCCAAAGTCCCAATGCTGCGTATGATGTCGCCCTTAACGGTTGCGTTGGGTGCCTACTCAGGTGTCGGCTCGTCACCTGACTGTGGTTCTAAATTATGACGGCCGTCGCCAATAGCCCTCGTGTAGCTCTAGTGCGACGATAATTCAAACTAACCTAACCATAACTTTCGAACGAAAATTCGCAGAAACTTTCAAAGTAGCGAAATAACTTCTTATATGCGTATTTTAACACATTTCCTTTCCCATATCTCTACGTTCAGACAGAGATTTCAGCCACACATTAAAAGTACAGATGAATTTCGAAACACGATATACACTTGTCTTGAACATAAAAAATAACTAGAGTTAAGGAAAAAAAACTGCTTAAGAAATGTACTTTCACACAGGAAAAAAGCCAAATTTAACCTGTAAAATTACTTTTTGAATTATTTGCTAATTTGTTATCCAGAAATATTAGGAAATCCAAAGAGCTATCTCTAGGTATGATGTATTCTCTGAATGATACAAAAATAATGACTAAAAATAACTGTTAAAAATAAAATTTATTATAATATTTTTAAATTCGATTTTTAAAAAATATTGATGCTTTATTTTAAGTTTTATCCACTGGTAAAGAATGTTTTTTTTTAATTAGTGTGTTACATTAGATCTAGAATAATTTTGATTTTATTTTTAAAATATAATTAGCATAATTTTGAATCTACTTTAAAAGTTCCTGCTATTTTGTGTGTGAAGTGTGGGAACCTTTACATAAAAAAAACCGAGTACGAAATTGAAAAGATCAGTGTATCGGAAAGACCCATATGTGTTTAAAATCGCTATGCTCATCTTGATAAGCGCTTTCGGAATCTGTCAATATTAGATCACGAACACCTTGGGGAACACTAGTTGAATTACAATACATACATATTAATATATTCACTTATAAGTCTGGTTTACTTTTTTTCTTACTTATCAGGCTACAAAATCAGATTACCAGAAATACATTTCCCAAAATCTGCTGTTTGGAAAGAAAGGAAAACCTAACAAGTATGTCACTGCAAATAAAGAGAATGAAACGAATGGTAAAAATTTACCTTACTCGGAAAACAAAGAACAAGAATTACAAGGAATATTGGAAATCAAGTAATATTTTATGCTAACTTTTAAATCAAGAATGTGAATGTAATAGCAATTTATATACTGTGGGTAATGGATATTTTTACTATTTGAGTGAAGATTTTATAATTATTAAAAAATATACAAAACTAATTGTATGATCATGCTTGAATATTTAATACTAAATAGGAGGGGTGGGATTAGTGAAACCTTCCTACGTTCTAAAATATTTTAGGTCTTGGTTGTTATAGTCAGGGATTGGAGTAACGCGTTACTTGTAACAGTTACTTTTTTTAGGTAACGTCGGGTAACGCCGTTACATTTTTCAGAAAGTAACTGTAACTAAGTTACTTTTAGCGGTAACGAAGTAACGAAAAATTGCGTTACTTTTTCGTTACTTTCCGAAGGCTGTCTGGTGCTTATTTATAAATTCCACTCCTAAGAGAGAGAGAGAAGGGAACATTTCGCATTCCCGAAATATGAGCTTTTCTTGGGAGAGAAAAAGCAAAATAGCATTGTCCACTTTGGCTGCTAAAGGCGTGACGGCTGTTTTCAGCCAGAATTGTTAAAGTACGAATGTTTCTCCTTGTCTGTTTACCTTTCCAAATATCACATTATAAGACCCGTAATTACAGGCTTCTACTGAAAAGAAGGGTTTTGAAATAAATCACGCTGATTGTCAAGCAGGTTGTCGTTCGGCAAGTTTCGATCAGTGCAAACCCCTTTGTTGCCTGAACCGGAATGGGTTCTAAAGCACTGACCAAAAACAAAGTATCTCCCCTTGAAGAAGCGGTGGGGGGGGGGGGGGCGAGAGAGGGCACGTTCACACCTATTTCTTGGATTGAACCAGGATTGAAATTAAATAAAAAAAAATATTAATTATAATTTCAGCATTTTGTTTGTGCTTATGTTTCGTTAATCGTGGTTTTCTTTGAAAAATGGTAAGATGGCTAAATTTCAATTTTTCTTATAACTTGAAATTTCAAAAAGTAACTGTGAATCGTTACTTTTCGTATTAAGTAACTGTAACGCATTACTTTTCATATTAAGTAACTGTAACGGTAACAGAGTTACTTTTTTTCTTAAGTAACTGTAACAGAGTTACTTTTTAAAAGTAACTTTCCAATCCCTGGTTATAGTAAATATTAACCTAGAATACTTGTGTATTTAAAGCCTTAAAATATTTTGTTAAGCATTATTAAATAACCATGACCAGTACAATTATAATATTATTGGTGAATAATACATTTTTAATAAAATATATGCATCCTAAATAATAAAAATAGTTCCGTGTATCAACCAAAAAATTTGCTCTAAATCAAATCATTGAATTTTAAGGGATAAGATGGAGAGTTTACTTCATGGCATTGTAAGACTTAATGCTGATGTGTCAGATGTTAAAGACTCAGTTAAAGGTTTGGAAACCGAAACAACAAAGCAAAATGAAAGAATATCCACTTTTGAAGAAACCTTTAGTAATTATACGTCTTTCAATTAGTTATGATTAAATAGTGTTTAAAGGTGTGAAGTTGTATAGAGATTTTAATTAAGTAACTATAACTTCAAATTAGTAGTTATAACTAAGGGGAAATTATTTGGTTATTTGGCAGCATAAAAGAAAAATTTTCAACAATTAAAACTTAAACACAAATATACTATTTTCAATGTTAAGAATGAAGATAATTTTAAATAAAATATTTGTTATTATGAATTCTATAGTATATTATTTTCTTGATATTGAACAGATTGATATTTGAATATTTAAATTACTTGTTAGAATTTGTAAAATATCATAATTCCACTTGATTATTTTAGCTCAAAAAACAAAAATGATGGAAGCATGCGAAAAGTATTGGAAAAATCACAAAGAAGATTTCACAGTAAAATTGCAGAAACAAATTTCTGAAGTAAATTTTATTACTTATAAATTTGAAATAAAATTAAAAATATTTTATCAAAAATACCAATGAAAGTTATAAAAAATGTTAGGGTACAAATTACAAACAGTATTTAATAGCATGGAAAACAATACAAACTTATTCGTCATTATGTCAAAACACATCCTAAAACTATATCAATCTCTTAACAACTTTGTAAAATGTGTGTGGCTTTTATAACTTAAGCCATATTGACTAAGAAAACCATAATTGATAACAATTGAAATTATTCGTATGCCTCACTTTGCTTAGTGGGTCATTGGATACAAAACGAGATATTCTTATTTTCTGGAAATAACCAAAACCAAGCTTAGAATCAGAATAAAGTAATCCATCGTGAGAGTTAAATCCCTTTGCCTACAAGCAAACTATTTTATATAATATAAAAATATTTTATTACACATTTTTACGCTTCGAGTATTTTTATTTAGAATTTTAAGGAAACTAAAGCGGCAATTGACAAACTGAAAGATATGACTGAAAAAAGTAGAAACAAAATTCATGAAACCATACGAAAAAGTTGTACATCACAAGAAGTTTCTAATAAAAGAATGTTAGAAGAAATCAAGAAAGGCAATAACCTTATTCTCAGGTAAATTTCTAAGTCAAGATAAGTTATAATTTAAATTAAATAAATGCATATATAGCAATTTAAATCAAACCTGTGTATGTAAATGCCTTTTCCAGCATCAGTTTCCAAAAAAGCTTCTTAATCTAATTTCAGTTGTTCATGTCATACTATCGATTCAAAAATAATCTTATTTTTTTCCATAAAATAGTTACCTATATTATACAGTTAAACTGCATCAAAAGATTGTAGTAACTTAGTAACTGACCTACTAAACAGTGGACTATTTTTATTAAAAAATCGCAATGTATAAAATTAACTGTATATAATCAACAGTTGAGTGTTTTGTAATGAGATAGCAAGTTTGATTCTGCAAATGCTTAACACTTATTAGTATGATGTACGATTGCTGATATTTTTTCTTAGTACTTACTGATTTTCCTAACAAAAGCAAATTTTAAAGCTATTTCTTAGAGTTAAATTTTAAACTACTTTGTTAGCATTTGCTTATTCCATTAGCACTATTTAGGAAAATATATATATGCTACCAATTTATTATGACTTGTATTGAGTAATTTAAGATTACATACACACGTCCGCACGTGCGCGCACACACATATATATCCTAAAAACCATTAATTGCATTGAGTAGCATTACAGAAAATAATTTCTATTTTAGTAGTATATATAAAAAGAAGCATCAATAAACTAAGACCATCAATTATAAGTTTAAATAGTAATAGTTCAAATGATATTCTTTTTTAGAAAACTAACAGAAAAGATTGATACATTGCAAAAGGGATTTGAAGAAAGCATTGAAAAACTTAAAAATGATTGTGATGAAAATTTTGATGCAAAAACTGAGAAATTAAAAACATACATGGATAATTTACATTCTTCTATCAAACACATTGTAAGCAATGATTATAATCTATATATTAATGCAATACTGAAATTTATTATAAACAAATTTTAAGCATTTAGTATAAGTGAACAACTTTTAAAATATACTTTATATTTCATCTATATATATAAAAGGCAAAGTCCTGACTGACTCACTCACTGATCTATTCACGTATCAACGCCCAGCCCAAACTACTGGAGGTAGAGCTACCAAATTTTAGGAAAATATTCTTTTTATATCGTAGGCGTCATTTAAGAAGCAATTTTTCGAAATTCGAACCCAAACGGGTGTAGAAGTGCAAAACGTGAGTCAATTTCTTTATAGGAATAGCATTATGCATTGTTTTTAATCCATTTTCTATTTTTAATTTGAAAAAAGAAATTCACCGCGAGGAAAATTAAGTGAAAGAAATATCAACGCGCGAAAATTAAGTACAAAAAAAGCGTGAGAGTTTAATATGCAAGATGGGAATATTTCTTTTTCATTGGCTGTTTTGTTTTTTGTGGCAAAGTGTAGAAACAAGCTCATTGGTTTTTTATTCCTTCACGCGCTCCGAACTACGATTTCATTTTTTGTTTTGTTTTTTGTGACTAAGTGTTGAAACAAGCCCCTTACGGGATTTCTTGGAAATTAACTATTTAAACTACTTTTTTTTAATAATGCTTCGTCAGATATCAGATATACTCAACTCGATTCCAATTATATTTTTGAATTTAATTCAGTATGACAGTTTAAAAAAAGATGGACTATTATAAACTATTTTATTTCTAAATTCTATTCAGTTATGTGGTTTACAAACAGAAATAAAGGTTCAGCTATGATATGGTAGCCTGGTAGCCAGTATATTGATTGGCGATTTTTGGTGATCTAGAAAATTTAACGTTGGGTTTCTATATTTAACAAGTTGTATCGTAAGCAAAGACTTTACAAACAGAAATAAAAGTTCAGCTATGATATGGTAGCCAGTATTGTTATTTGAAAATCCTTATTTTATTTATTGATTATCTTTTGAAATTGTATACTGGACCAGGCTCTTCTTTGTTTACGAACCTGTCGATTTAATACAGCTATGGTATAATGGCCGATTTACTTTTGGAATTGGCGCCTTTTGGCGAAGTTGAAAATTTAAGGTAGGGTAGCTATACCCATCCAATTGTATGGGTTAGGGTTAGTTTGAATTTTCGTCGAAATAGAGCTACCCATGAAGGCTATTGGCCATAGTTAAGTGACAAGCCAACACCTGAGTTGGCACCCAACGCAATTTTAAGGGTGTGATCGTACGGAGAGTCGGGACTTTTAAGGATATTTAACGTAAACTCCTTCCACACAGGATGTTATTCCTCGGCATTTTTTGGCTGTACGCTTTTAAGTCGCAGCTATTTAGGCGATGCCCGGACGTGAACCTGGGACCTTTTGCATGCAAGTCGAACACCAGGGCCTATGGGAAAGCCCTCTAACTCATGGAAGGGCCTGGGTACAATCGGACAGGGAGAATCAGAATGGGAGGCAACAATTGGCATAAAATAAAAGTTTACATAAAAAATCAGTTAATATTAAGGGTCTACCCGTGCAACGCCGGGTTTATAAAGCTAGTGAGTCTATATATTGTTTCATTTATATACAAGGTGCAACAAATTATATTTCCCAGTTCTTATTATGGTTATGTATACTACTATTCTAAACAATGATGTTGTAGGTGTGATGCTGAAGGAGTTATCTGTCCTTTGTTACTATTTGAGAAAACATTAAAATGTAATGTTTAGATTCTGAACTCTTTAATTAAATATTGCAGTTCTAAACAAGATTCTTACTAAATCCAGTTTTAAAATCAGATAATTTTCAGTTTAATATTTTAAATATTATTTCCTCCCAATTCTTTTGCTACCCTCCCGTTTCTAAATCCGGAAACATTTTAAATAAAGTAATGTGGAAATAATGTTATAAATCAAACAGTAATTTTTTAAAATTATATATTGTCCCATTGTAAAATTTTTTTTACAAAAAATTAAGAAGTGTGTTCTGAACCCAACTAAACTATATATGTATATTATTTAAATATATATTAATATTTCATCCTAAAACTTGCAAAGACCCAATGAATTTTAAAACTAAAGAACACTGGTTCTGTTGAATAAATGTAACAGGACAATAGAAGCACTGACAAAATTCAGTTTTTTTTTTTACTTTGAAAGTTGTTACTTCATATAAGTCCTTAACTTCAATTTGAAAGATTTTAGCAAGCAAAATATGTCTATGATAAAAGATTCCAAGAATAACAGCTTAGATGTTTCAATGTTTCAAAAAGTTATGCATTTAAATTCAACTAATTGTGTGTTATACATTTCAGATTGCATCAAATAGACCAAATACATATCAATCTACTATGTATAAGACTCCAACAGCACCAATCTCCCAGCATTTGCCTCAGAGTATTTTCCTAAGTGGAAGGTCTAACACTTCAAAAGCTTCTGCATACAGACCAGGAGTTCAATTTAGAAAATTTGAATTTAGTAGGGTCGATTCAGTACTTGGCCCTGTGCCAGCCCGTGCCCTAACACAGGGCTCTGTTCATACAACACCCATAGTTGACATGATACAGAGAAATAATTCTAACCTAAAACAAACACCTCTAATGGAAATAATGAAAAGAAACAAGAGTCTTCCAAATGATTTACAAGCTAACAGAAACAAAATACCTAGACTAAGTTACCAAAGAGATAAAAATGCATCCACAAGCAAGATTGACTATGTTAAAAACGAAAAGATTTCTCCCAGTACAGTTAGTTCAGATTCTAGCTTGAAAATTGTCAAAGAAATAAGAGGTCCATCCTACGTAGTTCGAAGATCTCATGAGTATTCGAGACAATGTAGAAGTGTGAATGTTCGAAAGAAATCAGCACCAACTGTGGAACCTAAGAATGTTAGAAGAACCAATGATTTTTTTTCGAATTTTGATAGCGACTTGAAAAATAATGAGTTCATAGAAACCAAAAGCCAAACAAAGCAGAATAAGAGAAACCTGAGACCGAAAAGACGAAGGGTAAACTATAATGAAACTGATACCCTTCAGTCTTCTCCTTATTTAAGTATGTTTGAAGCCACAATGGCAAAAGAATATTCATATTTATAAACAGAACTATTTTGATTTTTAGACTATTATATTGATTGTTTAAATGTCAGGGAAAGAAAAGGAAGCTTTATTCAATATATTCAAACATGACCACAACTTTTATTTAATACAGACACTTGATGCAAAAACTTTTTTCTTGCAAATTTGTTTTTCAAAGAATTTCATATAGTTAAATTTAAATATAATGTTCTTTAAATAGATGTTCTGTAAAGTAAAGAGCATAAAATGAAATGATTTATTATCATTTAAAATAAATGTATCTTTTCTTTGATTAAAATGCAGACAGTATTTAGTGATCATTAATCAAGTTTTTTTAAATGATCATCATATTTGATGCATACGTTTACATTTATAAAAGTAGATTAAACTAAAATTTCTAATTTACATACAATGGAAATTTACAGTCAAAAATGTAGTTATTAACTTTAAAAATACTTATGAAATCACTAGCATAAATAAAACAATTCTAATTGGGTATTTTGCTTCTAAATATTTTTTAATTACTTAATTACTTATGCGAGGGAGAATTAAAAGTTACTAGCATTTTCGATTGCTTGTAGACTCACACTTTATAAAATCCTCTTTTTATTGAACGGTAAATGTTAGCAATTATTATAATGAAAAATATATTTCAAAATAAAAAAAGTCAGCAACAGTGAGTGAACATTTTTAGAAAATCTTTTAATTTACAATAAAATTATGTACAAAAATTTAGCTATATAAAACGGATAATAAAATAAAAATAAATAACATGGCATATGTATACTTTGGTTCTGCAATGAACGTACTTCACTTGTGAATAGTAAATGGCAGGGCTTTATTATCTTGACTCTAAAAAAAAAAAAAGAGTTAACATTTTTTTTTACTCAATGTTGTCAGTAAGGTACATTATGTTTTTTAAAAAAAATTATTAATAAAAAAAAATACATTTTTTTTTATTTTACATACCTTAAAATAGGCATACAGTGAAACTCCAGATATTGTTATGAGGATTCCCAAAAACTGAATAGGCAAAATTGGCTCCATAAAAAGTAGATATCCACCAATCAAAGTTAAACAAAACTTTAGCTGTCCTACAACATTATATCTAATTTTCAATAAGGAGAAAAACTGTTAATTATATCAATGTGTAATATAAATGCAATTGGACAATTAAAACAAAATAGAAGTTGCCTTTTGTATAAAAGGCTGCACTTAGATATTTTCCTGGCAGAATTAAAGTTGTAGTTTCAAAACATTGTTTTAAAACCTTTTCTTAAAAAGTAATATTACCAGATAAATGAGCTTAATTATTCACCACTTGAAAGTTTAACTATTCTGGTTATCATTAGTAATTTATAAAATTCAATTTGTAGCTAATCCTAAAAAAGTTGGTTAATAAACAAGTGAACTTAATAGAAACATATAAATACCATTTTGGAAATGTGTGAATTTTTAATAATTACAGTCTACACTCTCCACTGACAGCGCTAAACTGTTTCAATCTGCACACTACGGCTTGTTGATAATTCTTTATGAACTAACAGTGTTGTAACTACCAGCAATGGTTTGCGACTATTTAGGAGCAAACGACATGGGATTCGAAAAAGTGTCAGAAAAAAAGAGCTACAAAAAGGGTGTAAAACAACCAAACATTAGGAAGATCCCAGCCATCACCCATACTTCGGCTTCTATCATAGACCGAAGATAAAGTCACCTAACAGGTTTCTGCCTAAGCGGTAACTCAGTATCTGCTACGAGTTGACATTGTTGTAACACTAAATGTTTATAACCTTTAACAAAATATATTAAATAGACCAATTATTTCAGGGCAAAAATGATTCAATGCATTGTTGTGGTTACTGCATTTTTCCTTGCCCATGGCAGAGGCACGCTGTAGTGTGACATATTTTAAACCCGACCAACCACACTCTTATTTACAGCAGGTTTCGGAATAGAATGTGTTGGATAAGCGAGTGGACTGTTTTCCCAAGCTTTGTCTTTTAATCTTTCATAAGGCTATTAATGTAAAATTTATAAAGGATTAAACAGCACTAAGTATTTAAAAGGATACGTTACAGCAGAAGTGTTCCCAATGATCCAGTAAATTGATACATTCACCAAGAATGCTATGAGCCCTGACAAAAGAACCAGGCCCTAAAAGAGGTTTAAGAATGTAAGGTAAAAGTTTTAAACACTTTTCTTTGTTAACTTTAGCTATCCTTAATTCTTATAAAGGAGGGCACAGAAGGTAAATTTTAACAATTGTCAAGCAGGCAATGTGGGATATCAAGTGAAGATAAGGAGCTAACATTTAACAAAAAAGTGAACAAAGTACAGTGGATAGCCAGTAACTCATTAGTTACATGAATCAGCCTAAGTTTACAGACATAATTTTTTACAAATTATAAGTTATCTTTCAACGCAACTGAAAACTTGCATGAACAGGTTTGGTTTGCTTCAAATAATCTCACACTTGAGGTACAGAGGAGCTATTGCAACTCTGAATAAAATTGGATTTTATAAACATAGTCTGTTCACATTTTGTAACAATTTAGGAAAAAGAACTGTATATAATATTTGGTATTTTTATAATCTATTTTGGTTATTTTTTATGTTATTCTTTTGCCACTTTGCTACTTATTTTAAACCAAATCAAAGGATAAACCAATCAATCATCATAATAATATAGCTAAACTGTTTCTTACAACGTTAAAAAATACTTACAATATTTAACAACTTGGTAAAATTTCCATTTGGATCATTAATATTTAAGAATACATCTATGTATATTAATTCAAAACATCTCAAAACAAGCTTACAAGCAAAAATATAGTCTAATTTAAAGGCTAGGTAACCTACCAAATCCAACAAATTAAATGTTCGATTCATCAGTCCATCCGAGGCCCATGGTGGTTCAATCATTGGGACACAAAACAACAAGAAAAGGGCTGAGAGTGGAGCTTGGTAGTAAAGGAGTTGCATGGAGTTGACTTGGAATTCCCTTTGTTTCTCACCAACCCACTAAAACCAAAAAATATTTCTTGTGAAATACACTGAAATGTTTATAATAAATTGTGTATGATCTCATAATTATATAGTCAATCCTTTAATATGTGCTGGAAATTGATTTTAGGTTAAAGGTCCCTTTTATATGAATCTCTGCTAGTGGCATCTGGAATATGCATTCAACAAATGGGATTTTAAATTGATTAAACTTAGCCCAGATTTGGCAACACAGATTGCTGCTAAAATATTCATTTTATAATAAATATACATACATAGTCATTAAAAACTTAATATACAAATTTAGACAAGTAAAAAGTTTATGTCTCTCTTGGAAGACCTTAATTAAAATTGACCTAATTAAGTTATAAATATCCAGTTGGATTAGTGCAGGATTAAACATGCTATTTTATATATTTTCATAAAAAAGTAGAGTATTGGTAAATGTTGGTAATTTTTGTAAGTCCTTTAAAATTCAATCTCTATGAGAAGAGCAAGAGTTTAAAAAAGCTTTAGCACAAGGAAAAGTGCCTAGAAATTCCCCCAGACTAAAAAAAATGTAAGAAATCTTTCAAATTGAGAAAGACAAGGTAGTATATCATATCATAAGATTATCACTGCCCTAGACTTTATTTAACCTCAAAGGGGGTACATATACAGGCAATTTTTTTTCTTTATGAAAGAGAAAACAAAGTTGTCTCCTAAGTTAATGGTTTTCTGATGGTCTTTGAGTTTGGCCACCAGATTAATAGATTTTAGATATAGGTTGTTTCTAAAAAAAGTTAACAGTAGTTGTTTCGAACTGTCATGGGTTAGTAGAACGTAATAATGAAAAAAATTCAACATAATTTTGATTGTTTGTTTAAAAAAATAACTTGTTTTTATATTATACATAAGGGATTTAAGTTTTATTAAGGAGCATCAATACATAAAAGGAAGTTTCAACAATCTGGGAAAAATTATATGTAGCGCACTAATATTTTATTTACTTACTACTTGGTAGAAAGATGTCACTACAACACCAAAGATAGCAAATGCAGTTCCAAGTATGTTGAACTTAACATCATATGCAGAATTTAGGATGACTCCCAGAGATATTGGGATCTAAAAAAAATCAAAAACATAATTAAATTGAATTGTATTAATCTATTTATTATATTAATCTAATTATTACAGGTGACCCTGTCATATTTCTTTGAAAAAATAAGTTTTCTTTTTAACCCCTTAGTACGTAAAGCTTTCAGCCCGAATGGATGTTTGGTTCTTCATATTGAGTTTTTGAAATCTTATTATAGCCGATTGAGATAATTATAGGCTAACTCTCTGACTCATGGACATATTTAATGTTAGGTTGTACGTTTTCTGGCTCTCTACTTCTAACCTCCATGAAGCATTAACACAGCTACAGTGGTGGTCAGAATTATAAGGACAACGGAAAAATCGCTAGATCTTTTCGACAAATCACGTTTGAATTATGCAAATTTTATGTATGTTAGCCAATAGTAAACTAAGCATTTTAAATAAGATTTTTTGCAAATATACATAAAATTCATAATTATAAAATACGTTATAAATTTTAACATACAGCGAAACTGGACAAAATTATAAGGACATTTAAAATTTTCAAGTCAAAACAATTAATAATTAATAAGTTCACCCTTATTTTCAATTACTTTAATTAATCTTGACGTCATAGAGCTCGTTAGTTTCTCAGTCAAAACAATTAATAATTAATAAGTTCACCCTCATTTTCAATTACTTTAATTAATCTTGACGTCATAGAGCTTGTTAGTTTCTTTAGGGTGCTCACAGGGATATTTTTCCATGCCTTTTCAATTGATGACATCAGTTCTTGTTTGTTATGGTACTGAGTGCCATTTTAGTAAACTTCATGCGCCAAAATACCCCACAAATTCTCGATTGGGTTTAGACCGGGACTTTTAGCCAGCCAATCAGTCAACAGTTTTACAGAATTTGCGTCAAACCATGATTTTGCAGCTGCCGACACATTTATTGATGCATTGTCCTGCTGGAATAAATAGTCACCACTGGTTATCAACGGTGCTTCTGGCAAAAGATTGTCACCCAGCATATCAACATAACTATTTGAGTTCATTTTCCCTTAAAGAAATACTATTTCTGTAGTTCCAGAGGCTGCGTAACCTGCTCAGACCATTACTGAGCCGCCACCATATGAACGCTTTGAAAATATTTCTTTTTCTTTGCGAAGATCATACCAAATATACTTAAGCCCATCAGGTCCGTCTAGGTTAAACTTCTTTTCATCAGAAAAGACATCATTCTATTTGTCACCCATAGAAATGTACTTTTTAGCAAACCCCATCCTCAGTCTCTTTTGGGTTTTTGTAAGAGGGGGTCGCGACTTCAGTTTTCCGTATCGAACCTGTTTGGTATTTTGTAAAACACGAGCACTGTAGTTCAAGTCCAGTTCACGCTTTATTTCCGGCGATGTTTGCTTTTTGGAGCAAGCTCTATACTAATAATTGGTCTTTTATCTCTCGAAGACACAGAAGATGGCCTACCTAGGTGTTTTCGTTTTCCATAATTTCCAGGATTTTTCAAAAAATTATATATTACAGTCTTTGATCTATTCAATTTCAATGCTATTTCACGTCCAGTAAGTCCAGAATTTTTATAAGCGATTAATTTTCCCTTTTCAAACACTGAAAGCTTCGTACCTAGTGGCATGGTTGAAGATAAGTGTAATGAAGTTTTCAAACACTCGTAAAATCATTATAACACCATGGAATGACGTGTACAAAGCAGAAACTTTTCTAATTTATGTAAATTTATGCTTTAGACTTACAGAAATGCAATTGTCCTTATAATTTTGTCCAATTTTGCTGTATGTTAAAATTTATAACGTATTTTATAATTATGAATTTTATGTATATTTGCAAAATCTTATTTAAAATGCTTAGTTTATGAAGCTCTTTTTATGTATGTTAGTTATTGGCTAACATACATAAAATTTGCATAATTCAACCGTGATTTGTCGAAAAGATCTAGTGATTTTTCCGTTGTCCTTATAATTCTGACCATCACTGTACTTACGCCTCATAATTTAGAACCCTGGTCAAAAGACGAGGTTGCCGCCTGAGCAGGGCACACAACAGAACAAGTGTACGATAACTGCGTTGGGACTTTCGACTCCACAGATTTAACAAGTATGTATATGTCACAGTGTACTTGAGAACACCAGTGTTTTTTGGTGGGATTTTTCTCCAGCATGAATATGCCCAAAGTAAGGCTAGGACAGACACAGAATAATGTATTTAATTAAAAAAAAGTTTTAGTGATATGCTAATACTAATATTTTGAATCTTCAATAACATTTAATGCTTAACGAATAACGTAGTATCTACATTAGAAGCTGATGAATTTTACTTGCTATTATTATTACCAATTCCTTTTTGATTACATATTTTTTTACCTTCCTGTTACATATTTCTGGATCCCCTACATAGATCCTTTTATAAAAAAAATTCTGGCACATGCGTGAACAAAGAAAAAAACTTATAACATTCTCATATTTAATTCCACAACAAAAATAATATATTATAAAAATCATTAAACACATTTTACCAATGTTGATTTGATTCTCCAAGAAAAAGCCTTGTTATACATGAATGTCTGTATTAACATGATCGTTGGCATTGTCAAAGTTTTTAGAATCTGATATGTCCCCACAGTGTTATATCCAAGAGACAAATTCGTAAACACAACAAAGCCACAAAAAGAAATTGCAAGTGGTAGAATCTGAAGCACCGGTAATCGCTTGGCTTGAAAAATACCCAAGCTTTCACATGTTTTCATGCCTATAAATGTCAATACAAAATGAATAAAAGTAAGAGTGACATTGGGAAATTTAGTTATCTCATAAACGATCTTGTTTATAAGTACTATAGACACTGACAGCAAAATATTTCCCCCTAAACAAAAGGGGACATTGCTTCTTCCACACATTTTGGTTTTTCAGATCAACTTAAAACACAATTTCAAAGAGGTTTTTGAGCTATTAGCGTAACCAAACCCATTTCAATATAATTCTTTATGTTTCTAAAAGAAATTGGTTTACATCCACACTTTAATAATAACAAAATTAATGAAAATTTTAAATTTGCCGGCATCAAATACACATTTTACTCTACTCGTTATTTGTATTTGTAAACAAATCCCTGGCTTTTCAGAATATAGAGATCATAAAACTCATGTAAAATGTTCGATGATGATTGGACAATATTCTTTCCAATTTATAAGAATCTACTTTTGATTGGATTCTTATTGATTTGAAATATTGATCTTCTGTCAAAAAATCTCTTTGATTGGAAATATTCTTGAGCTTTTCTGCCTATAATACATGAGTAAAGAACAAATCCACATAATAAACACTATAATAAACATGTTGTTTAGCTGTGTTAAAGCTTTATAACTAGTGGTAGAAATGATAACCGGAAGTATTACAAAATAACTAAAACCCACAACCACCGTCCAAAAAGAATGTTTGGAAGTAGTCAAAATTATATAGTTTCGTTTTAAAAAACTTCTAACCTTCATAAAACTAAAATGTTAAATAATCTTAGAGGCATCTTGAACAGACGAAATGATCCATCTAAAGTAAGCACAGTTCTTGATTTTGTTTCCTTTCTAGCACACACCTTTGAGTATGTCATTCGACAATGTACTTTGTGGGGTTTTCAGTGCCGGGACGTCAGCATATTTTCTTCCAGAGAAGCCAAACTGAAAAACGTTGCTAATATCAAATTGAGAAAAAAGGCAGAACTAAAAAAGCCGTTCATAAAATATTTCTTGATTGAAAAAAAATCAAAACCTTAGCAGCATCAGGAAATTGACAATTATCATAGATGTACGTACGTATTCATGCAGCGTCGAATAAACAATCCGATACTCTGCTCATAATTTTTTTTTATATATTTCAGAGTCCAGATGGTTTGTCTTCCAGAACACCTTCAGAAGATAATGCCGAAACAAACGCCAGTTCAGCTGAAGTAATGGTTTTCGAAATATTGTAGCTTTTTAAAAAATTACATGAACTATTTTATGCTATACGAGCATTTAAAATAACTTCATTAGTTAGTTATTATAATTAATTTCTTAACCTTATCCTTGTCATTCCCTTTTTCAATTATTGTTATTTTAATTATGATTTAAACCATTTTTCGGTATGATCCTTTTTTTCAATATACATATAAAGTTTAATTTTAAATAAATTGACGAATTTAAACTGTTTCCAGGGATTTTTGTGCCCAACCTGTTTTCAAGCATTTCCAACTGCTGAAGCTTTGCAAAACCACTATGAGAGCATACACTTTGAGACCGAAAACTCAGGTGATGGAAGAGGCATGTTTAACTGTCCAGCGTGTAAAATGAAATTGGGAAGTGAAATAGAATTAAACTCCCATTTCACAAGGCATCATGCCAATAACAAAGAAGGTGTAAGTAAATTTATTTTTCCTGTATTCATTTAAGCCATAGTAGACTATCAGTAATGAGTGCAAGTTAGAACAAACTTTCTTTACTCAACAGGGTTCAAAATTCACGGTCGCTAGTCGCAAAATGTGAACAAATCGTACAATTTTGCAACTTTAAGCTTAATTTTTGTTGCAGTTATCGTGACTAGTTTTTCTAAATGTCACTATCAACTCTTTAAAGTGGTTTCCAAAGATCTTGCCGAAAATAATCATTTAAAAATCACAAATCTTCAACGATCTGAAATTTGTCAAAATTATCTATACTGTGATCCTTAAATCGCAAAACTCCCGCGATACATAGAATGCAATAGTCTGACGATCTTTAAATCTATTAACTCCTGCGATCATTAATTGTGATTTCTAAAATTTAGGAACTCTAGCTCTTTTGAAAATGCAAAACTCTGGTGGTTCTATGAGTGCACAACTGTGACAATCATAATAGTTATATAGTAATGTATCATAATAGTTTATAAATTACATGAAACTAGCATTTTTTGTGTGCATATTTTTCTCAAAAATGCTCCCAGAAAATGTACATTTGCTCCTAGATTTCTTAGTAGCAGAAATTGATCCTAAATTTTTGCATCCAATTTCTAACTAGTTTGGAACCTAGGTTGAGTGTTAAAGATTTCTGAAGTGTGCAACTTTAACCTGGACATACACAACCGTTCCATTTGGCCTACTCAAATTGGAAACCCACTATGTGTTGAATAAAGCCCTCGATTCTCTCTGACTTAAGTAGCGACACTGTTTTCCCCAGCGCTTTTATGCTGCTTCGTTTTCCTATTGGACGTCTAGAGTCACGTGTGAAAGATGCGACATCTTGGGTCTTTCTTGGAATGGGGATTTAGTTTGGAATTGAGGTCTTGTGAGTGTCATTGTTTTTGTTTCAGCGAAAACTTGCTAACTATGTTTAGATAATTTTTTACCAAGCTAGTTTTTGATAGATGAAAGACTATTTCATACAAATATGCCGAATTGTTGTGCTTTTGGATGCGCAAACAGTTCAAAAAAAGGATTTAAATTGTATCGCTTACCAGTTGGAAACATACACTGGAAAAATATGCTTTGATATTGATTTTGACAAAGATGAAATTTCTATAGAAACTAACTGTACCATGTCGACTGCCAGAAAGTGAAGAAAGTGCACTTTATTATTTATGTGGATGTATTGCAAATATTAATTAAATCGAAGTAAACTATTTTCCCTTTGTAAAAATAATTTATCTAATAATAACTGTGTAACTGCAAAACAATCATTTTCAAAACTTAAAGAATTTAAAAAAGATATTAATTACTTAGTTTATGTTTCTGAAGAAGTATATAGCATTTTACTTCATTTGGAAAATCTTTTCAATCAGAAGCAAATCCTACAGCCAAAAATAAATTTAAAATCTTTACAAAATCTTCTACTAATATCTGTAATGAAGCATTTCAAAGATTTCCCTCAATGTTGTGAATTGATCACTAAAATTGTAAATATTTTTGTTAATCATAGAGTGAATTTTTTAATCAAAAAGAAAAATAAAGCTTTTCAACAGAAAAAAAAAAATTGTTCTAGCAAAAGCATTGGAATGAGAGTTGCTGCATCAGAGATAATGTGATCTATATATTTTGCTTGCTAATAGCTTTATAGCTGTGGGTTATTATTTGTAAAATGTACACTTTAATTACTGTTATTAAATAAAATGACATTTTTCGTAATTTCTGTGGGTTTATTTAGATTCATAAGATAATTTAATATTGCATGTGCCCTAAATATTTGTTACAGGAGAATGTCTAAATAGAAATTTATAATTGATGTTAGAATGTGGCTTTAATTTGAATTTAATTTTAAAGAAACATATAGGTTAGTAAAAATTTATGTATTTCAATCAGGATTTTAGCGGCCCTGCCAAAATCCAGGCCAGGTGTTTTTTTTATATAAATATATAATATCAGTATATAATATTAGTATATAATATATTAATTATTCATGGTTAAAAATTTATTACTCAGGATTAAAGAAATGCAGTTAATGTTAAATTTACAAGCAAATCGATCATTTTGGCTGCTAAACGCGAACCATTTAAGAATCGTAGGTTTGAGATTTTAACTTCTTAATAAATCAAAAATCAGTCAAAAAGTCCTTTTTTATGCTTTAAAATAATGAAGTTTTATAAATTTAATTCGTTAAATATAAATTTAATAGTCTTTAATCAATTTGTAAAGAAAAGAAAGAGAGCGAAGTACGAGGAGAAAAACGAAGCGTAGCGTAGCCGTTCCCCCGGAGACCCAAGATGGCGGACGATTGAGCTTGTCGCTACTTAAGACAGGGAGAATCCAGGGCTTTAGTGTTGAATCCACAAGGAAATACAAGGAAAATTCAGAGTCTACATTTGAACAATACAAAGAAAAAATAATCTACATAAAATATTTCGTCAAATGACATTGAAAACAATTCTTACTAATTTTATTTTTAAAAAATTTGATTTTTGAAAAGATTTTTTAATGTCTAGTGTTTTGTCTTAAAACTATTAACATAAGGTTTACATGTGTGCAAAAAACCCTGATCTATTTATAAATTCTCATCAAATAACTCATAATAGGAATCATAGTAACTCATCATAAGGAAACTAAACATAAACAACTTAATTGTGCATAGAAGCGTGATCCCTCTTTTCGGAGTTAGTCCCAATGGAATGCTGATATAAAGTAGGCTGGGTTAAATAATCTCCTGGTTTGCTTGTATATGATCGTCTTTTAATTTAATGTCAAGTCATCTCTTGAGATTGTTGCTATTAATATAAAATTAAAACATCTATGTTTTTCTTAATGAAATACTTTTTCCCTGCTTAGTTTGAAATTGAATCAATGGCCTTGCAAGTAAAGGCGCTAGAAGAAGGAAAGGCATTGTGTAAGTTTTTTTTGCCTTTGGATTATTTAAGTTTATTAAAAAAATTATTTATCTTTGTATCCAAGAACAATAATAATTTATTAAAGTATTATGTAATTTTAAACTTTAAAAAAAGTATTTTGTTAAAAATAGATAATATGCTCTTATTTTAATCCTTGACAACAGAATTAGAAAAATATACTGTCCAAATTGCCAGAGGGCAAGTAAAAATTTGGATTGGGCAAGTATTATTTTTTTTCAGCTTGTACACATCGGCAATTAAATTTTAAGGCTATTGTTTTGATTGGGAAGTAAGAATTTTCAGATTTCTCTAGCCCGGATGAAATATATTGAGTTTGAAATCTTTGACAAATTAAAAACATTTTATTTTCAAGTAGGAAATCTTGAGTTTTTTTTATGAGCAACACTATGTTTTATATTTGTATGATATTTTGGAGTATGTTCTTATCTTTGTATATATAAATTATGGATTTCTTTGAAAAAAAATTTTCAGTGCAAGAAGAACTAAGGGCAGTTAGATCTGAACTGTCTAGTGAAAATGCTAAAATTAGGGAAGACAGGGACACTTTTAAACTCAAATCTACAAAATTGGCAAGTTTGTTTTTATTATTAACAAATAAAAACTTTGAACAAATATTTATTATTATTTCCTTAAAATTTAATTTGCCCACCAAAAATTTCTAAAGTAGATGCAACGAAAAGGTTGTCTTAATATTGTAAACCGCTTTATAAATATATTTTTCTTACAATAACATTTTTATCTTTTTTATGTTACTTTTTTATCATCAAAATAAAACTACTTTTATAATTATAATTTTCTAATAGATAATACAATAGATACATTATCAAATTGTGCTGTAAAAGCAAAACTTTATTCAACTAAATTTTAGAAATATCTTAAATAGGATAAATGTCAACAAATTAATATGTCATAAATGGTACAAGTAAATTTTCATTTAATGATCACTTGAATTTTACATATTTTTATTTCCATTTAATTTACTGATGCTCATTTTCAATGTGATGTGAATTATATTGGTGGAAAATATTTAAAAAATTGTTTCTTTTGGTAGTGACTATGCATATGCAAAGATTCATACAGATTTTTTTTTTAAAGAAATGGTAAAAATGTATTCCAGGTAGAATTTATTGAAACAATTTAGCTCAGGATTGTGAAGTACAAAAAGTCTCTTCCAGGAACAATGCTCACTTCGGGAAAATGTTATTTTAGAACAGATAGAAACATTTTGCCCCCTTTTTCCCTGTATTTTAGATAATAGGAGTGTGGAGGGGCTAAGAGTGCCTCTGTTTAAAGCAGTCCTACACATATTTTATGCTTACACTCCTTGTTTTGTACTATTTTTAAAAATGTGTACTATTGTTAGAACATAATTTTTTAATTTTTGTGTATGCTTTTACAGACGGACGATTTATCTGATCTGAAATTGCAATTCGATGAGCTTAAAGCTATAAAAGCTTCTTTAGACGCATCATTGAAATCGTCTGAGGTCGGTAAAAAATTTCGAAAATATTCTTGATGATCATTTAATATGCTGTTATAGATTTTTTTTTTTTACAATTATCTATATGCATCTTCCATTAAATGCCTGTGTTTCGGAAAAGATAAGATTATAGTATATAATTTTTTATAATTTTATATATGACTCACAGCCTAAGAGATTTTCACCGTTTTACAAGAGGACTCCCAGCTTTGCAGTCCAAATCTAGATTTAGAGATATGTTTGCTAAATTTCAGTAATTCCAAATCAACCTAAAAAAATTGGTTCAAAACTAAATGTTTTCTTTTTTTTAAATATATTTTTAGTAAAGCGATTATAGAACTTCATCAATACATTACATATTTTTATATGAATGTACTTTTTAATATGTCTTCTTTCTTTAATTTAAGTTTAAAATATAACTTAGTTCCTTTATAATTTTTTGAGAAACATCAAATTTTTCTACTTTAGCCGTTTTAATAATTATATAGAGTTTACAATTGAGGCCTTCCAATCACAATGCAAGCTTCAAAAACACTTTCTTCCCCTACCCCTGTGTGTGGTTTTCCAGGAAACAGTGTGAGCGTCTTTGTTTTAGGCTTACCTCGTTTGAAGCTCTGCTGTGAGGTTAATCACAATCGCTTTCCAAGCCCAAGTTTGGTGAGGAAAAACGAAAACGTCGTTCCTGGAAAACCATGTGCGGGGATATGCGAAGAAAATGTTATCAAAACTTGCGTTATGATCGTTATGAATATAGTATAGTGCTTGATAATTTATGTGTAAATCTATGCAATTGATGTTAATAAATTTGTTCTTTCTAGGATAAAAGAAGGAAATTAGAAGCTGAAATTCATAAAAGGTAACATTAATCAGTCATTTAAAATTGCATAATTTCTATCATTCTTTAATCACTTTCATAAAAACTAAGTATCTATCAATTTTTTTGAAAAAATATTACACATGACTTAAAAATTATCACTTTAAAAAATATATATATAGCTAATTATTTGTAATTGATAAGTAGAGCTATAAAGTTCACTCTAAAATTATCTCAAAAAGCCCATACAGACATTAAAAAAAAATTTGAGTGATAAGATGATAATTTTGAGTGATCTAGATGTTCACCTTCAAGAGAAGATTCATAAAGAAACAAGTGATTATTCCAAATGTTATTAGTAATTACGTGTTGTCTGTAATATTGTGCTATATCTAGTGTTCATCATGAATCTCTCATGTATCATGCGCAAAGTTGAAGATATTTGCAGAATATGTTCACCTTCAAGTTTATTTGATTATATTTATTCTAAATAATTGCTTAATTTGAAAATTTTCATTTCAGACCTGAGGCGGATGATGTAAATGTCTTACAGAAGGAATTGGTGTCTGTTCAAACATTGATGAATGATTTAACTCTCAAAAGAGAAGCCGAAAAAGAAACTCTAGAAAAGCAGTTGGAGAATCTTCAAGAAACTTGTCTAAAGTAATTTGTATTTCTTTATTGACATTTGTGCTCTCATAGCAGAATTAACAAATTTAATTTTATAACATATGAGTTATTTGTAGGAACCAGGGATTGAAAAAGTAATTTTAAAAAGTAACTATGTTACAGTTACTTTATTTCAAAAGTAACTCTTACAGTTACTTTTAGAAATTTCAAGTTATAAGAAAAATTGTAATTTAACCATCTTACTGTTTTTCACAGAGAGATACATAAGCACAAACAAAACACTGAAATTAAAAAGAATTAACACCTTTTCCATTTCATTTAAAATTCCCATTCTACAACCTTCCTCTATTGAGAGAAAGCGTGTAAAGTTACAGAAAAATAACTAAATTTTTTTGTTACTTTGTTACCGGTAAAAGTAACTTAAGTTCCAGTTACTTTTTTAACTCTGTGCTTGCCTAAAAAAAGTAACTTACAAATAACGGTGTTTCAAGTAATGCATTACTCTAACCCTGGTAGGAAGTATAAAACCTAATCTAAAAAAATAACTTGATTTTTTTTTTGATGTTGTAATAAGGGTTCATTTTGTATAATAAGAGAATATTCTTTGAATTTCAATTAAATATTACCAACTGGAACAGTTGATGGAAATGTAATGAATACATCAGATTACAAAAGTAAAGATGATAAAAAGGTATTTGAGTTGTAGTCACAATAAAAGTTTGAAAATAAAATAACACAGTTTGGTTGTTAGCAAATTGTTAGTATTTTGTAATAATTTGGTTAAAAATTAATTCAGCTTTTGTTTAAAATGTTCCCATTGTGAAAAAAGAATTAGTTTATTTGAAAAATAGTTTCATAGAAAATGCCTGACAATGATATACACTTATATTCTAAGCAATTCAAAATCGGAAAAAATGCACATTTTTCAATAATCTTGCGCATTATTTGCCAAATTTATATTGATAATCAATATATTATTTCATTTGACCTTAATTATGTTTCTATTAAATTTATTTACTTTGTTTCATGAATATAAATTTAGGGTGTACAATTTACTGAATGAAATTTTAAATATAGGTTGCAATCTGAAAAGAGTGAATTGGAAACCATAAACAAAGGTTTACCAAAGAAAGAAGAAATTGCAAGGTAAGATTTTTTTAAAAATATTTTTCTATTTGCACTTTCTTGTTGCCAGTTGCCTTACAATCTCTAAAAAACCTTATTTGTATTGAGTACCCTTAGCTTTTAAACTTTTATTTTAAAAATGTTGTTATCATGCGCTTAAAAATAAGGTGGTTTTTTTTTTAAGGGAAATGGAGGGGTATGGTATGGGAAATGTTTTTGAAAAATGGTCTGTAAATTTACACTGGGAGTAAAATTACTTCATAAAACTATGTTTAATTTGAATTAAGTAACTCAAATTTATTTAAAACCCCTTCAGTATCAATTCCCATAAATCATCTGTTCCCATGATATTCACAGTGTACTAACTGATAAAGACAAGGTTAATTACTAAAAATAATACTTAACTTATCAAAGAGTATCGTTTATTATCACATATTAAGAGTTATTTAAAAACTTTGAATTATAATTATAATTTAATGTAGTTTTTAAAAGTAATAACTTAACTTACAGAACAAGCCAAAAATCCATTAAATTTTCTTTAAATATCCAAATGCTTGTTATTTATAAAAATATTCTTGATTTTATTTTGTATTTTAACATTTTCACATTTAGTTTACAAGAAAAAATAGCTGAAATGTCTAAGATAATAGGTCAAATGCAGAAAGAGCTAGAACAAAAAGAAGTTGAGAAGAACAAGCTTCAAAGTCATTTAGAAAAGGTAAATCTTTTACTAAAAGAATTAATTTAATATTGTTAAAAGAAACGCAAAACAGTCACAATGTTTGAATTGAAGATATTTTTAAATAATTTTTAAAAGAATAGATTCTTTACTTCCTCAAAATTTTTGTATAAAAGCATTTAAAATTGATTAATAAAGTCAGTTTTCTATACAAAAAGCTGCTTTGTGTAATTACTAATTGTATTCATTTTCTACTTTTTCTTTAATAGTTTTCCAATTATCAGGAAATTAAAGCTGAGATATCAGAAAAAACAAGTATAATTGAAGACCTTCAGCGAGTGTCAACTGAAAAGTTAGCAAAGCTTTATCCTTTCCTGTAACTATACAAATTATGTGATTAGAATAAGTATTAGATAATGTGTGAAATCAAATTATTTTTAGGGATGAAAATATTGTCAAATTAAAGAATGAATTAGAAACACTACAGAAAAATATGGAAGAAATGAAAAAAGGAAGAGAACAGCTTTTTACAAAAGTAATTTCACAAAACTTCTAGATATATTATCTTATATAAGATAATATAGAAGATATATCTTCTTGTATTTCTTATAAATATATTTTTTACAAAATATATTTATAAGAAATATATTTTGTAAATTTTTTTTTGTTGTAGTTTATTATAATAAACTAATGTTTTATAGCAAAAAACATAGATTTAGAATTAATGATGTGGAAATAGCACAGGGGCTTTAATTCACAGAATGCACTGAATCCACCAAATTTAATCAGCATATAAATATTAGCCACCTAGCAGGTTTTTTTTGGTCATATCTTAAAAAAAGCATATTTTTAAAATTAAAATAATACATGAAAGGATCTTAAAAATCAAAACCAACAAATTAAAATCTTAAAAAAATATCTAATTCATTTTGCACATGTTTTCTACAACCACTTTTTTAATTTAACAACAAGAACAAACACTGCAATGTTACTGTCTGAATCATCGTCACTTAATTTTTTTTTAGATTGAAGAAGGGGAAGGTGCTAATGCAGCTATGTTACAGTTACAAGAAGAGAATGTAATTATATTTTATCATATTAGTTTTCTCACTCTTCAAGGATTATGATCCACATTCTTTTAAATTGTATTTTATCTTAAAATTTTCTTTACTACCTAGGCATATATTTTTTAATGTTTGTATAATATTTCATTTAATTAATATTTAATTATTTTTAGTTAATATTTTATTTATGGTGTGGAAAGCAAAATAGCAGTTATTAGAGGAGTAAAAAGGAGGAGCTGTTCAAAAGTTGGAATCGATAGCATGTGTGCAAAATGATTGTTTAAAGTTGAATGTACCATACCCTTTACTAAACATACTTTCCATTTCAAAACGAACATTAACTAACTTGAACTTGAATTTTAAAAAAAAAATGTAGATGATGTAGGCAGGTCGCGTGGCCGGGCATCAAAGCCTATTTCTTGGCCTCGATATTGGTAGCGTTAAGTATCAAAATATTACGACTCGTAGCTGCATTTAAAATGGTTTTTAATTACGTCACAGATTCACTCAATTTTATTAATATAAACAACAAACAGTTCAATTATTTACAATAAGCGTTTTACGCTTCATCTTCGTCTTACGACCATCTCCCAACGATGCTTCTTCATTCTTCTTCTCTTCACTCAGTTCGTTACTCTCAGAGGCTTCAGTAGCTATCCTACAGATATTACTTTTAAGGTATGCTAAGCTAGTTAAATAGGAAAAACCTTATTGAGGGCGTTTTAGAATGATGCAAAAATTGGAGCATTTCTACTAAATCAAATGGAGGCAATGCACATTTTCTAAGCTTCTGAGAAATATTTGTGAAAAATGCTAGTTCAGTATTAGCACAAAATCTTAAGATTGTTGCAGTTGCCACCATAGAATCGTTGCAATTCGAGAGCTGGTGTTCCTAAATTTTAGAAATCACAATTAACGATTAACCAGGAGTTTTTGGATTTGATGATCGTCAGAGTATCATATTTTATGCCGACTGAGTTTTAGTGATTTGATAATATTTCGTAAGATCTTGGAAACCTTTACAAAGTTTATAGGATTATGAAGAAAATAGTCGCGAAAAATACGACTAAGTTAGATTTTGAAGTCACAAAGTTGTAAGATTCAGTAGCAATTTGAGCCTACCGACCGTAAATTTCAACCCTAGTAAGGGGTATCTAATATTATAGTAAGATAAATAAGCGTTTACAGGGTTGGTTGGCGTAGAAGTAAATTTTCCGACTTGATTTTGTGATTCTAAGATAATTATCATTCGGTTAACGATCTTTGAATTTAAAAGTGATGGGATACTTGAAGACAAATTCTAGCATCAGCAATAACAACTATTAACTTTGAAGTCACAAATTGTAAACTAGCAAGCAGCTAAATTTCATACGTAATAATCCAATTTCTGATCAAGTGGTGGTAAAGTGATCTGGTCTAGATAATTACAATTAGTTAACCTTTTTTTAAAGGCTCGACTGCAAGAGCAGTTTCTGCATCAGCAAAAACAATTTGCAGAGTCTGCAAATGAAACTAAAACCAAAATCCAAAAATGGTGTGACTCTTTACAGAAGGTATGTTGCTCAAGTTTGGGATTAATTAAACTACACATTGTTAAAATTAAGTGCGTTTAATTGATAGTCTGATTAATATTTTTTGTTTTATAGTAATTGCAATAATTTGAAATTAATTTTTAGATGGAAAACAATTCTTTAGTTGAATTGTAAAACTTTATTATGCTTTAATTAAAAACTTACTTAAGCATTACATTTTTACACTATTCATTGGAGTACTAAATAAGTTTTACAAAATGTTTGAATCCAAAAAGTTTTTAATAAGATATAATATTTCTTTTTACGGTAAAATGAATGTGATATTTTTTATATATAGTTTAAATGTTTTTATTTGTAAGTCGCAATATTTGAGGTTATATTTGAGGAGTGGCTATAAATATAACTTCATGAATAAGGGGATTTTTTTTATGCCCAATATGACAGTTATTATACCATTATAAATTTTTGCAATTTTAATTAATAAAAGGATGATTTTTCTAATATTATGTAAACTATATTCTTACAACTATGTTAACACTTTAATTTATGAACTTTTTTAGTCTAACACATCTCTGAAAAAAATGGAAACAACTAATGAAGAACTACAAAAAACACTTCTTGAAAAGGAGGCGCAGTTAGAACAACTCAATAGTCAAGTGTGTATTATTAATTAAAAAATTAATTTACCCACAAATTTATATTCGGTTTCACTGGTTTTTACCTTTATAAAATTTTTATTTTATTTTTTGTTTCGATTCCATTTAACCTGCAAACACAAATTTAGGATTCATAAATTAAGTACGTTATATCAACTCCTTTGTTCTTTAAAGGTTAAAGATGTTGTCAGGGCTGTTTTGGACACACTTAATTTTCTTGGTTAAAAATGTATTAATATTTTCCCTTTACAATGACGAGTTAAATTTATCCATAGTATATTTAAACAATCTAGTTAATTATTTTCAATTAATAAAAATATTTTTTTTGCTTGCTTGCTTTAAAACTATTGTTAAGTAAAGCTTTTTCAATAGATTAACTCCTTAAAAGCTACAGAAACTGCTGATAAATCTAAAATAAAAGAACTGGCAGAGGAATTGAATAGAAATAAGAATGTGATATCTGAAAATAGCAATTTGATTGAAAGTCTGAGAGAGGACATTAAAAAAGTAAGTGTTCCCCTGCAAAATTTTATATTTATGGAATTAGTATTGTATATTTTTTTGTAAATTACTTAATAATATGTCTTAAATTAGTATGAACAAAAAAGTTTACTTAAGTTGTAGGTTTGCAAATGACTTTGGTAATTACTATGAATCACTTCAAATTGGTACCTATTATGTTTACAGGAATTACATAATAACTTTTTTGAAATTTAAAATTCTTACAAATTTAAATTATTTGACAATCTTCAAAAGACAATAAATGTACTGTACAATCAACAAGTAAACATTTAAAAGTCGACATAATAATAACTCATCTCTAAGCCACAAATGGATCTAGTGATTACAAAAAAACCTTACCAACTCATACTATTTACTTTTTTTTTACCTGGTTACTAGAGTACTGTAAGTTTACTATATTAACAAATCAAAATTTTATTTTATATGTAAATCATTCAAAACTTATCAAATGTATTAATGAGTACTTAAAATGAAACACAAAATAAAATTGTATTAGTACAAATTATCTTCTTGTGAAATGTGATGAATTTTTAAATCAAAGAAGGTTTGGGACCTTTTTATCTAAAGTTTAACGCTTATTTTATTATCAAGTATTCTTCATAAATATAACATTTTGATAGTGGTAATTTTGTTGTTGCTGTTACCCTATAAGAAGTCTAGAAAAAAAATATTTAAAAAAAATATTTTCCTTGCTTATTTTTAAACAAACATTAAAATAGTATTTCTAGGGAGACAGTCTTATTTAATTTTCATATTTTACATAATAAAAAAAATCAATGATTTCTTAAGGTTCCCATTTGATGGTTTCCTTTTAAAAGTTTTAGGAAGAAAAAAGATTCTTAGAACTTTTTTAATATATTTGTCATATTTTTATAATTTGATGATATAAAATGCAAACTTTGTTGTGTTCTTCCCTTTGAAGTCTGTTTTACTATTAAAATTTTTCTTCATCACATTGTCCAAAGTTTTCTAGTTGTTGTCGATTTGTCTTCTCTGAAGATTTCCCTATTTGTTGTGGAACCCTGTTCGTAAACGTAATTTTGCGCTTTCACTCAGTCAGTCTGGGTTTGATTTCAGAATAAAGTCAGCAAATTTTATGTACCTGATTCAAGCTCACCCCAATATTTAGGTAAAAAAAAAGTAAGTTGGAATGATTTTTTTCAAAAACTTCCGGAGCAGCATCAAGATTGGACAGGACTTATAGGCATTATCATAAAATGTTATAATAATATGTGACTAAATTTTTTATAGGAATGAATATCATAATCAAGAATAGTTACTTCCATAAGATCACACTATTTTATCACTTTGATTCGATTATCAAATCTAAATAAATAAAAATATTTCAACTGTAAAATTGACTTTTAGAGGTGTTATTTTTTTAACACGCTTTTCTGCATTAAAATCCTCTAAAATATAATTTATCAGTTTAAATTTGTGACATGGTCAATGCCATTGATAGGCATAATCAATCAGACCTACAAATCCTCTTATCGATTAAAAGTTTTTGAAACTGCCATTATTTTTTTAATATGAAATCAACAAAAAATAATAGAAGGGCTTAGTGAGGGAATGCTCCTTAGTATTATGTATGTTTTGATGTCATATAAATTTTGTTATGAGGTTATTTTGGGTGCCCTTATCACTTGACTGTAGCTAAAAATTATTAGGTCCACTGTTAAGAGCCCCTTTACAACTTAAGTGTAATATTAATTCAACCAAAACCATTGCTTATGAAAATAATAACATTTTATACTTAATATTATTTTCATATGTGGCCATTTCTTCTTCTTTGCAGAATAAAATGGCCTATGAGAAAAAGGCTGAGAAACTGGAATTAGAAAAACAAACTTTTGAGAAAAAGCTATCTGAACTGGGCAAAACATTGCCAGTCATACAAGCAGATCTGCTACAGAAAGAAAAACAACTTAAAGAATCAGAAGTTAAATTAAAAGAATTAAATGAAAAGGTTAAAGTTACCGAGGAGGCTAAGGCTAACATCGAAGCAGAATTATTAAAAGTTCGTCAGTTAAATGAGGTGATTATATATTATTATTTTAACTTACAAATAATTTTAATCTATTTTATTATTCTCTTTATTATATATTATTATTTATCTTTCATTTTTATGACATTTAAAAGTATTTTTTTATATTTATATATAGTGGTGCACAGTTGTACTTTTTTTAAAACTTATGCTACCCAAATTACTGATAGTATTAATAACATTTAAAATTCCATTCTGTAGTACAATACAAATTTTGTTGTGGATCTCATGAGATTTGATGGCTGCAAAGAAAAGACGGGTCAATATACAAAAAAGATTTTATTACCAAAAGTAATGTACAGTACAGCTCATTTCTCTACACAATCACCTTGAGGATTGAGGCATTTGTCATACCTTTGAACAAGCTTTGAAATATCCTCTACATAAAATGTAGCCGCCAATGATTGGAAGGGAGTTGTGATGGTTTCTTTGAGCTTCACATCAATTTGGAAGCTTCACATAAATTTTTTTGCCCTCCAAGCCACTGCTAATCGATAATTTACTTATGGTGAACCTTTGAGTTTCCTTAACTGCTTTGTCAACTCCCTGAACAATGTCGTCTGTAGCGGCAGACTTGCTTCCTTGACCCCCCCCCCCCTTCATGAACATCAGTATGCTTTAAATTTTCAACGCCCTTCACGAACAATGCCATCAGTCATAAAAATGTATCTATACAACGATTCATTCTTCGATGAATTTCTGTTGCACTGTTTGCTTCTGCCTGCGAAAAATGAATAACAGCTTGCAATACTCACTTGCGGCTACATTTTATGAAGAGGGTATTGCAAAGCTTGTTCACAGATATGACAAATGCCTTAATCTTGAAGGTGATTATGTAGATTAATAAGCTGTATTGTACGTTACTTTTGGTAATAAAATCTTTTTTGTGTATTGACCCGTCTTTTCTTTATAGCCCGTCAGAGGTTGAAAAACAAGAACCTCGTATTTTGTATACATAATCTATAGTTTTTTTTCTAAATTCTTCACGCAACTTCTTCATTTTTTATTATTGTAATAACTGTTATGTTACTTACTTTTATTAACTACAGTTACAGTTATAACTACAGTTATTGTGGGACTTTATATCATAAGTAGTTTTAACATTATTACTTTTAGGAAATGAAATCTGAGATGAACAATGTCCAAAAGAGTATGGAAAGTTTCGAAGCAACTAAAATTGAATTTTGTGACAAGATATCATCATTGAATGAGGAAAAACTACAAGCGGAATTAAAAACTTCAGATCTTAAAGAAAATATTGAGCAACTTCAAAAAGTTAGTATGTTTTAACATGTGGTTTGAATCTTATTTAGACATTTTCATCCTTGTATTTCGAATTAAATTTTGCTTCTCTCCTACATATTGAAAAAAGTTTAGTTAAAGGCCATAATAATGGGTAATAAGTTAATAAAGTGTAATAGAGATTGCTTTAATTGCTTAAAAGTTTTATATATTGATCAATTCAAAAGATGGTTGGATTTGATGGTTGGTTTGTTGATTCTTGGGAATCCCAAATGTAAGGCTTATGCATTTAAAATTATGGTGCTGTATGTTATATGAATTATGGAGTTATATGAATTTAAAATTATGGTGAGTTGTTAAGGAAACTCGCATATTAGCATCAGTGGAAAGCAAAATTAATCGAAAAATTATTTGATCTATGTTGTGTGTATACAAAAATTTGAAGTGGTTGGCAAAATATTTCTGGATTTTTAATTTTGTTTTTTGATAAGAAGAAATGTAAAAAATAGTTTTTTTCTTATTTTATTCCTTAAGATATCAAAGTTTATGGCCTTTTTAAGCTTTATGAAATTTTAAATTATTATCAATTCAATTTTGACTACTGCTTGTAATATGTTGATTTCGTATCTGCTTGCATTAATTTAGTTACTGTCTGCTTGCAATGATTTAGATTAAACAGTCACACAGATAGCATTTTGTAGAGAAATGATGCTATGTTTACAATTTTATTTTAAATAATATAAGGCTAATAATTGCATGCAAAATTACCCTTTCTGTAGTGTAAGCCACATGTGTAAAAAGTGATTATCACAACAACTTTTAACATTAAATGAAAAAAAAATTAGTGGAATAGCTGATCTACACTTATTGCAACTAAATAATGTTACATGCTTTATTTAATTTGATTTATGTTTCAAATTTAAAAAGCTATTTTTAACTTGGGACTTACACTACAGTTACATGGAATCGGCCATAAACAAGAAACAAATTTTGTATATTAAAGAAAATGCTGTAAATACAAATAAAACCTGTAATCATTTATAAGTTTAGATAAGAAAAAGATAATAATTTCAATATATTTAATATTAATTTCCAAAATACTTTTCAATATTTTTTAAAAATTTTAGTTGATTGAAAAAATGGATGAAACTGCTAGAAAAGTCTAACTTTAATAATTTAATACTATAAAAAATTATATTGAAAATTACGTAATATAATTGATAATTAAAATTTTATTTGTCATAAAACTCTATGCTAGAAAATTCTTACATTTACCAGACTATCCTTTATACATTAATAATATTTTGTTTAGGAGTTATGTCAAGCGAATGAAAAATGTTCTTTATTGGAAGAAGAGAACAAAAGTTTGCAATCCTCCATAACAGGTTTTCAGAATGAGAAAGTTAGTATTTTTCTTTATTAACATATTATCATACATTACAATTATAGAATTTATTTTTCAAAAATGTTAGTTAATTATGGGTAAGCACAATATATTTGAAATATTAAATACTATAAAAGCAAGGAGTTCTAAAAGAACTAAAATAGGCTACTTTCCTGTTACTTGAATACTAACTGAACTTCTTGTAGAAAAACAAGTAGGTTTGAAACAGTAACTGTCACCAAAATCAGCATCTACACAAGATTTATATACATTAGACAAAATAGATAAACACAGCATCCAGTTGTAATTTAAACTTTTAAAAGCCAGAATCAACTATTTTCATTAATTTCCTTTCACAAATTAAATATTATTTATCGTTTGTGCTTTATTTATTTGCAGTTTGAAAATTATTTAATATTTTTTATATTTATTGATTAAACATGAGAATACCAGAAATGTAAATTAAAACTATCCTCATTTTTATGCAAAAACTATAATGCCTTGCCGCTTTGTAAACAAAAATTGAACAATCAAATCATCACAATATGCTACATTTTATGACGTCAATCCAAACTAATTTATAACAAATAAATATTCCTTCTTTTATTAATATTAAATACTTTCTCATGCTATTGTTGATATGGCAGCAGCGATTTAAATGATTAAAAAATAATTTAAATGTTTATTCAATGGTAAATTTGCTGACAAACAGTAAACAGATGTCCATCCGGATGTACCGACAGACGGACAAAATTAAAGTATTAAAATTATGTAACGTAATTGATAATTGTAATTTTAAAAACAACAATATTGATTTCTCTGTATGATTAGAACTCAATGTTAAGTGAAATGGAAGGATTCAAGAAAGAAATTGATCAACTAAATGCAGTAGATGAGGCAAATGCTAGAAAAATCTTGGAGCTTACAGAAGACTCTCAATCAGCAAAAGCTACTGCAGATAAGGTAAAAAAATTGCCTTAATATTTTGAAGTTGTTTATTAATTTTAATCACTTAATTTTTTCTATGTTAAAGCTATATTATTTTTTATTAAAAATCATTTGCAGAACCAGAATCAACATATTTGCTTATATGGATTAGAACTTAGTTACATTTGCTTACATAGTTAATTTTGAAAATATCAGAAGAGTCCTATTTTACCCTGATTCTCCCACATTTATACTGATCAAAACTATTTCCTTAGTATTTTGAAGTTTTACATTTGTTTTTTAATCAGTCTAAATTTTTTGTTGTTAAAACTGTGTTAGTTTTTATTAAATGTGTACATTATTTTGTGAGTTTTACATTATTTAGTATCTACAATACATCTGATAGAGGTGATTTTTTGGATTATCATTGGTGTTGTTATTGTATGAAATAAAACTATTGATTACTTCGATCAAAAAAATTAATTAAAGATACAAATAACTATAGGAAAATTTTAAAGTTATCTATGTATGCCTAAATATTATCTTTACATAAATAAGAGCACGAATAAGAAACTATAGAATATTGAAACAATCTTGAAATAATAATTTATATATAAACTTCTACATGAACCAAAACTGGAATAGCCTTAATGTTATTTTTCATGCCATATAATATTTTTAAAAAAATCAATCTAAAATACGTTAAGAAACATCTGTATAGTTGCTTATCATTTTAATAATTACCTGATAAACATTTTTTCTTTATATGCCATATTCGAGGTTGTATATGTATTGCAAATTTAACTGATCAAAAACAATCAACTTGTTAGTGTTTCACATAAAACCCTTAAAGACTTTCATTCTTAACTTTTAGGCTGTGAAAGAAGCTGCTATTGAGAAAGAAGTGTTTTTGAAAGATAAAGTCAAGTTACAGAAACAATTGGAGAGTTTAGAAAATGATTGTGCTAAGGTAGGCAGTACTGGTAAGAAGCTTATATGTAAAGAATATTAACTAGCACACATAAATGGACAAGTTGCATGAAACGCGAAATTCATAATATATGTGTTTTCCTGGTACATTAGAAGCTGCAGATTCCGAATGTAAGGTTAAATATTCACAAATATGTTTAATTTCAACAAAAAATGCATTTGAAATTTGCCGAAAATGTACGTCATAGAAAACAGCTCTGACGTCAACTGTTATGTTTTTGGCGATGTTTCGATCTATGCTGTAATACACTTTATAAAATAGTAAACCTTACAATTTCTGCGAAACCTCGTTAAAAGAAGAAGACAATATTATTTGCAACCAGTTCATATCAAGGAAGTTAACAGCTTGTTCCAAGTTTGGTTGTTAGTTAAAATACACACACTAGAGCGCAAACTATTGACTGTTGGATCTGATCGGAATAGTCGAGTGAAATCGTTCAACATTTGAAGAAATTAACTGGAATGAACATGACATGTTTCTGTAAAATAGCATAACTTTTTAAAGAGTTTGATAAGGATGAAAGCACGTTTCATAGTTTCAAAAGCGATACAGTGAAACGTGATACGAAATAACACGCCAAGAACAAAAAAAGCCAACCGTGACGTCATCTGTTATACTAGGAGAGGTTTAACAGAAGTGACGTATCATTAACTTTAAAAATGAATTTAAAAATAAATACATCTTTAAAACCAGAAATACTTGAGTTTTAGAGGTTTTTTAATATGCTTAATCGAATAAATATGTTTGTGGAAAACGCTGTAATTGTCCATTGTAATTATATTAGTTTTGGTGACAAACATTGAGTTGCATATATAGTTTTTCTCTAAAATTAGGAATGAGATATAGTTTGTTAATGTGTAATACATTTATTTTCTAGGTAAAAGAAATTTTATTTATATTTTTTACACAATGTAAATGTAATTACAAATTTTACTTATGTAAAAAGGTATTGTATTAAGCAGGGATTGGAAAATTACTTTTAAAAATAACTCTGTTATAGTTACTTAATGTGAAAAGTAACTGGTTACAGTTACTTAATACAAAAAGTAACTAATTATAGTTATTTTTAGAAATTTCCAGTTATAAGAAAATTTGAAATTTTACCATTTTTCAAAGACAACAAGGATCAAAGAAATAGTTACCATCGGAAAAAAGTTAAGAATGAAAATTCAGCTTGTGATAAGTTAAATTTTAAATAATTATTTTAAGCCAAACGCTGAACTGCCGAAAATATCCATGAAGAGCTGCATGAGAAGTAGCGAAAAAATAACTGTTACAAGTAACGCGTTGCTCCAGTCCTTAGTATAATGTTTTTGTGTGTTGTGTTTATATTCATAATTTTTTTATTATGCTGTTATAGCAACTTTCACAAATTCAAGAAACTGTTAAATCGTTGGAGAGTCAACTAGAAGAAGCAGAGGAAAAGAATGTAGCTTTGAAATCATCATTAGTAAGTTTTTAAATAGATAAGTATTAGTAAGTCGTTTTTCTAATATTTCTATAAATTAGTTCATACATTTTCGGGCACATTATATTAGTTTTTTAGTTTTAAGTAAATATGATTTGGTATTTTTTTATTTGTTAATTTATTGTTATATAATGTGCCTTATAGTTTTTGTATCTAAATTGTTATAATTGATAAACAATGACATTTTTACATACCATCATGGATTTATTAGCTTCTAAATGTAAAATTTTTAGCCTACTTTTCTTTTTTTAATTCGAAAGAATTAAAAAAATGAAAAAGTAGGTATTGACATGCGGTCGATGTCCGTCTGTCTGTCTATCCGTCCGTACCCCCCTTCCAAAATCGGTTCTAATCATCGGATCTTAAAAATTCTTTTTTGTTAGAAAGCTATAACCTCAGATACCCAACTTTCATACTTTTTGTCCGTCTGTCTGTACGTCCGGACGGACATAAATCTACTATCTGTCGGCGAATTTCCCATTGAATTAGCATTGAAATTCAATTTTGAGTCATTTAAATCACTGTAGGTATTGAAATGCGGTTGATGTCCATCTGTCTGTCTGTCCATCCATCTGTCTGTCTGTTCGTATGTCTGTCTGTTCGTATGTCTGTCTGTTCGTATGTCTGTCCGTCTGTCTGTCCGCCTGTCTGTCCGTTTGTCTGTCTGTACCCCCCTTCCAAAATCGGTTCTAATCATCGGATCTTAAAAATTCTTTTTTTGTTAGAAAGCTATGACCTCAGATACCCAACTTTCATACTTTTTGTCCGTCTGTCTGTACGTCCGGACGGACATAAATCTACTATCTGTCGGCGAATTTCTCATTGAATTAGCATTGAAATTCAATTTTGAGTCATTTAAATCACTGTAGGTATTGAAATGCGGTTGATGTCCATCTGTCCGTCTGTTCGTATGTCTGTCCGCCTGTCTGTCCGCCTGTACCCCCCTTCCAAAATCGGTTCTAATCATCGGATCTTAAAAATTCTTTTTTTGTTAGAAAGCTATGACCTCAGATACCCAACTTTCATACTTTTTGTCCGTCTGTCTGTACGTCCGGACGGACATAAATCTACTATCTGTCGGCGAATTTCCCATTGAATTAGCATTGAAATTCAATTTTGAGTCATTTAAATCACTGTTGCCAAATCAACAATGGCATGAGAAACTTTATTTAAACATATTTGAAGCAAAATAATAATTTCATGAATCAGTTTGGAATGACGTCATAAAATGTAGAACAATTTGATTCTTTGATTATTCATTAATTATCTACCAAGAAAGCGGCAAGGCATACTTTTGCATGCAATTATGCTTAGTTTTAATTTACATTTCTTGTTTTTTAATGCAGTTCGGAGTAGTTTCATTACTTTTGTTATTAATAAATATTTATTCTTCGAACTACAAATAAATCACGAGCAGATCATAAATAATATTTAATTAATTTGCGAACGAATATTAAGGAAAATAGTTGATTTTGGCTTTTAGAAGTTTAAATTATAGCTGGGTGCTGTGTTTCGATGTTTTTTTCTAATGTGTATAAATCTAGTGTAGAAACGGCTGTTGATGATATTTACTTTAGGAACCTAGTTTTTTTCCCGATTGGAACTTCAGTAAGTATTTAAGAACAGGAAAGTAGGCTATTTTAGTTCTTTATGAACTTCTTGTTTTCTTTTAAAAAATATAAATATTCAATATTTTGATTTAGGAAATAAAATCTTTCTTACTTGTATAATTTATTTTACCTTTTTTAACATTTACCTTTTATGAGTATTACTAGATTATTTGTTTAAAAAAAATTTCTTAAAGAGTCAAAACATTTTTGAACAGTAAAACTTTAAACCAAACCTCGATGGCTGATTAACCTATGTACATTTATAATATGACACATTGCTTCATTTTTTTTTTTTTTAACTAAGGACAAAGTTGAAAAACTATTGAAAGACAAAGAAGTGGAATTTGAAAAAAAGGAGGCACACCATGTAGCACAGTCTGGGGTTCTCACAGAAAATATTAAAACATTAAGGGAAGACTTGACTTCAGAACAAAAGCGTAGAGAAGCTTTAGAACAAAAATTAGATGAAGTTTGTGGAACAAAACTAGGTAATTTTTTTACTAAGAAAATTTTATAAGAATTGCCATGATTAGAAGTAAATTTCTTAGAAGATTGTTGCTTTGTTTATGGAAGTTTAATTATTAAACTTTGTATTATGCATAAAGTGGACTTGCTTTATATTACAGAGTTAGACGCAAAACTGGAAAACGCTCTTGATGAAAGAAAAGGCTTGTTAGGAAGGTGATTATTTAGCTATTTTTTAATACATAAATTTTACGTAATATGTCTGTGATACCTTAAGTAATTAAATTTTTTAAAAAATTAGGAAATATTTTATATAAAGTACATATATTATAAGAGTAGTGGGGCTTTTAGGGTTTATTATTACAAAACATTACATATAATAACTGTCGTAGCACGACGAGAACTGGCAACATTAACCGTGCAATCAAAATGAATTAAAATCCAAGCAAAGAAAACTAGTCTGAAAAGAAGAGAATTTCAAAATTTTAGATTCAATTATCTCCAGCATATTAATAATCAAGTACTAGTTTTATAATCCATCAAAATTATTTTCAAAACTTATTGCTTTAAAGTATTCAATCCTAACTTAATTGAAGAGTTTATTTGTTTATTTGAAGAACCCCTTGATTGATTAGGAATCCTTCTGTATTCTGGTCTGCTTGGCGGACATTGGCGACAGAAAACAGGTTTCTTTCTTGGTTTTTCTCTCTCTGTACAAACGTGGGACTCGTGTTTCGCGTGAATCAGGGTTACCACAAGAGAAGAACCAAGTAATTAACCTGTTTCCTTACACCAGTTTAGGCGATGACTCACTATCGGCACCAAAGAGGCCTGATGAAGGCAGATACCTATGCAAAGAAGGGGTTTTCACTCTGTACTCTTCATTTATGAAATCAATTATTCAAATATTTAAAAGATAAAATGTTTTTTATGCTCTAGGTCCCACGACTAATATAAACTTATGCCTTGTGCATTTATTTGTTTTTATAATAGTATTAAAATAGGCAGATGAATACCAAAGTTTTGACTTTTGTAGGTGCTTAAAGAGTGAAACAGAATGTGAAAGATTGCAAAAAATTACCACAGAGATGAGGAGAAAATACGATGATTGTGTGGCAGCTTTGCAAGAACTAGGAAGAGAAAATCAAAGTTTGCAGGTATTTTCTAAATTTTTATTAATTAAATTTAAAAATATTAAAATTATAAGTTTAGTCCTACAGGGGTAAAACTGCCTAGCATGTTATATTTAAGAGCAACTGGGTGAGGTAATTGAATGTGCCTTTAAGTGCAACACATTTTATTAAGTTTCCACATTTTTAAAGAAATTCATGTTTTTATTTTAACTTTAAAATCAAAAGCCACATTAACATGTTTTCTACTTCTAAAATGACTTTTTCTTTTAAAAAAAATTTCCAATTAAATACATAACTTTTGTGTGATGTATGATATGTTAAAGTTTAAATGAAGTGTGTAAGGTGCCAATTTAGACAACATATTCATGTGTTGATTTATTTTAATTTGATTTGTTACCCTGCCTTTTAATGCTTGAATTTGAAAAAAAAAACAGACAGGAAAGGGTTATTTAATGTTAGTGATTGATTGTATTGTTTTTTGAAATAGTATATTTCCCTAATTTTTTTTGGCTTTAATTTAATTGTGTGAAATATAAAGTTTAAAGTGATTAATACTCTACCTGAATTTGGCTAGATTTAAAAATTTGTTTAACATTAATTTAAGTAAAATTAATAGTTAAATTTAATAAAATTTAAATTGAAATCTTTAATGAGAACAAAATGTATACCTAAAATTTTATATTGATTGTAGCTCTAAATAATATTAAAGATACTTTAAAAATATCCTATAAGTCTATAAACTCAATTTCGGAACGGGAACCCTTTTTAAAGTTGTAAATACATTGCGAGAAAAAAGTAAATTTGAAATTATATTTTAATCTATAATAACAATTATATTTTGGTTTTCAGATGGAAAATATGAAATTAACAAATCGTAAATGGACTGACGATGCAACAGTCACTCATTGTGAACTTTGTGGAAAACAGTTCAATCTTACTACTAGGAAAGTTAGTATTTTTAAAATTTAACTTATTAAAGTTTTCTAAACTAATTTTTCAACATACTATTTTGTTATTTATTTTTAATTGTAATGAACCAGGGCTCGAAAAACCGCCTGTCCTCCTGTCCTCGGCAGGCGAAAATTCCCAGTGAACAACTAATTACACGATCCCTATGTCCTCGTGGACGGCCATTTCCCCATTAATGTGTGTGATACATTTTAAAGTTTAGTTATCTGACAAGGGTTTAGATCTTGCTTCTAAAATGACCTTTTAATCTAGAAATCCTGTTGATTCCTTCATCAGACCAAATGTGCATGCTCGTACGTAATCGGTAAACAAAAGAAGTTGCTCAGTGTATGTGCTTTTGGACTTGCAATTAAAGAAGGAATTATTGGCTTGCAATTGCGTACAAAACACATTATGCACTGGTCTTAAACAAGGAGCATTACACGCAATTATGAACATCTACCTAACTGGGAAAACCCCTTTCACATTTCTGTGCAGAAACCTCTGTAAATCATTGCCTTGATTGTGGAACTGGCAAACACCATATCTAATTCATTAAGAAAACGTAGTAACCTCGGATAAATTGACATTCCAGCTAACTTTAACTTTGTCATTTTAATTTTAATATTCATAAAATCAATACGAGGTTGCTATCATAGTAACTTAGTATTTATTTTATTAATGTATAATGTAATCCTAGAGTAACTACTAATAAATATAATAATGTATAAATGTTTGATACATAAGACAAAATTATATTTTTATTTATTTAGAAGCTATTTATATATAAAGTTTGACGGGTTAGTTTCAAAGGAGGACAGGTACATTGTTGGACAAGCCGTCCTTGATGACGGGTAAAATTTCGGAGGTTTTTCGAGCCCCCCTGTAATGAACTACTCAAATTGTAAATGTTTTCAAAACTTAATGTTATCTCTGATGATAAAGTTAGGCTGATTGAAGGATTAAATTTGAATTTCGGTTACATAACTAATAATATTATTAATAGCATTTTATTTAAAGGCTTTCAAACAAAAATAATAATAATTCTAAAGTTTAATTTTTTTAATGAGTAGTAACATTCCTTTTCTTGGGTAAAAAAATGATATATTTATTAGATGTTTTCCTATAAGTTTATTATCATGTGAAATTTTTTAAAAATATATGAAATTGCACATAAAAGTGCTTTTTAAATGATTTTGTAAAACCATTATTTTGATATAAATACTAATTTTTTTTAATTAATATTTTTTATCAATTAGCTTTGTAAGTGAAATAACTGTCCATTTATTATAATTTTAAAACTATTAATCAATTTATGTTTTGCTTTTTTAATAATGTTATTCATTTACAATAAAAACCCCTTTCTTTTCCTGTTAGCATCATTGTAGGAACTGTGGCAATATTTTTTGTAATGAGTGTTCCGCCAAAACCGCCCCAGTTGCCACCTACAAAAATCCAGTTCGTGTTTGTGATACTTGCTACAATGAAGTTTCAAAGTGAAACATTGTACATTCCCATAAAAAGCTTTTTTTACAGTGAGTTCCCAAATCTTTTATTTTATAAACCAATTATGCATTTTTTATCTTATTAAAAACTTTTATTATTTTGTTATAGAGTTTTTTTTTTAATTTAGAGCCTGGAGAAATTATCGTCAATGAAATGAAGTTTATTGTTTAATTTTGCCATTATGCCATTAAGAAATTAAATAAAAATTGATTATTACATACATTAAAGCTATTGATCAAAAGATAACATAGTTCATAAATTACTTTTGAAGTTTATATTTGATTCATATGAATTAGTTACTTGAATAAAAATAACTATTTGAATTATAAAGTGAATATTTTATTAATTATGATACTTAAAATTTAAAATAAGTTTCATATTGTCCTTTTCTAAATAGTGCATTTGTATTTTTACAGACAGTCATGCTTGAAAATCTTAAGAAGTTAAAACTGTGTGAAATATTTGTCACTGAAATGCCTATATTTTAGCTTTCAAGTATTGCAAATTTATGGACATTCACTGTATATTTTTATTAGTTGTTCTAAATTTGCAAAAGCTTTAGGAGGTGATTTTATTCATTAAATTTGTTGTTATGCTTACATTTTTAGTTAAATTGTTTGATATGTATACAGTGAATAAAGTGAGGATTTGTTAATATATATATTTGCACATAATTTATATTGTTTATTCATTTTTTTTCTTTTTAAATTTTATCATGCAGTTATATGTATATTTGAAGTCTTTATTCCTCATTTAACTGGGCAGCTGGTTACAAAAACAAAAATTATCATCAATTCATCCTCATGTTATAACTTTGCTGGTATGCTTAACTAATGTATTATGAATCTACAAATGCATGAAAAAATATATACTTAAAAACATACTCAGTTAAATGAGTTAATGCTTTCAATTTTCATGTGACGTATTAGGTTTTTTTTAGGTAAAGATTATTCTGTATTTGGTGCTACTGTGTAAAATCTTTCTGTAGATTTTTTTTTTTAATTTCAAAATTGTGTTTTTCTTAGTTGTGTAATAAAAATTTTCATATTCCCTATTTCAAAATCAAATGATGAGTATCATAAGTTTAATATATATTTATTTGTATTTTTACTTTTAATTTGTGTAAATAAATTGTACCACTCTTTATGCCGAATTGTATTTCAAATGTATGAGTATTTACTAAATTAAAACTTCTAAAACTGTATATTTATTCTTATTAATATACTTACTATCTTTCCTTTTTTTTAAAATTCTAAATGCACATTTTTTTTTGCAAAATCAGTTGAACTATTCCTGGTAAAACCAATAAATATTATCTAAGCTTTAATTTTCGGGAAAGGGAATATAAGGGAAAATATGTAAATCTTTTTCAGGAACAAGTAAAAAAAGTCTTAAGGAACACTATTAAATTAATTGTAAAGCTAAAATGTGTCATAATTAAGTTAAATTTTTAAGGGTTTAAACTACTATGGACAGTGTTAAAAAATTCTTTATTAGTTAAAGCCCTTAGTAGTTAAACTCTTGTCGCAAAGTTCATATGTGCAGAATATTCTGTAGTTATGATTAAGCATATGGGGTCTTAAGAGATTCCGTAGAATAGTAATTTTGGAAATTTAAACGTTTCTGGCTGTCTATTTCTAGCCCCCTTTAGGAGCTTTAACACAACTGGGCTTCAAGCGACATCGTACACTAACACGATCAGGAGTCAACTGATTTAATGAGCAAGCCTGTTCCAGTGTACTCAGAGAACCCCGTAATTAAGTCAATTTTATCTCTTTTGCCAACAAATATCCGTCTATAGGATGTGGCCGGGTTTTGAACGCTGTATGAGAGGCCGATGTTCTGACGACTGGGCTACAGAGCCCCCAAAATTCCTTAGAAGATAAGGTTTCGATACAAACTGCACATGCATATGATTTTTTTTAATTATCAATAAAGGGGCTGTGGTTGAGGTATCTTTAACGAGTATCATTCAGTGTCAGAAATAAAAGAAATATTGAGGTCCAATGGTTGTTTTAGCCTCTTTACTCCAGAGGTACACAAACATGGATCTTTGTAGAATTCTCTACACAACTTTATTTTATAATTTTTCTTGATGCTAAATCTTAGATTACTTACTAGAATGTTAAAGTTTTCCAGAAAACACTGAAGCAGCTGATTTATTAATTGCATAAAAAACATAGGAAGAGGGTCAGCAGATTTTGGAGGTCTTGCAAAAAAGTTATTTCAGTGGTAAATTTATTAAGACATTTTTTGGATTAAAAGAAAAGTTAGAATGGAATTTTAATTACAAAATAAAAACTAATAGAGCTTGTTTGTGTATTCATAGCACACAAAAAAGATGTTATATCACAGCGGTAAACTTCAAATTCCTCTTAGCTAATATGCCCCTTACAAATGTTAAACATTAATTTTTTCACAATTACTTACAAAACATACTTTTAAATATTTTTTTGAAAAATATTTTATGTAAATAATTTTGGGTAAGATTTTTTTGGGGGGAGTGAAGAGGTTAGAGATGTAGTCTAGGTGGAGTAATAATTACAACATACTTTTTAATATATGATTACTACATTAATTGCATTTTTATTAATGATTACTACATACTTTTAAATGCATATTTGTTTGAAAAATGTGTTTCTGTAAAGAATATAGTGTCAGATTTTTCAGGAGTGAAGAGATTTGAGATCGAGTAATGATTACAAAAATTGCCAAAAAGGAAGACGTTAAACTTTGCTGAACATGTCTTCATGCAAAAATATTGCTTCATGATTTGAAATTTTTATCAAGAGACGATAAATTTAATAGGATTTATTAATAAAATTTCACTTGCAAAAGGACATGTAGTTTGTTTAACTTATTATTTAAAAAATACAATTATGTTGTGTTGTCTATTGAAACTATTATGGTAAAACTATAAAATATATATTTTTTAACTAACAATAATTTAAACAAATTGCTTATCACTTTGCAGTTAAGTTTGTTAATTAATTTCAATTAAACTTATTGTTTCTTGATAAAAACTTCATATCAATGAGGCAATATTTTCCAATGAGGATGTGTTCAGCAAAATTTAACATAAGCCACATGGCACAGAAAACTTAGACTAGAGATCACTCTTAAAATTGCAATGAATGGAATGTTGGTACAAACACTTTTGTTCAACTGGAATTAATATATTAGTGGTTTGATAATAATTAAATAAAGGTTTTTATAGAAATTTGTAAAGAAAGTAAAAAGGTGAAGTTTAGAATTTAGGTAGATATGCCAGTTAGGGAGATTAATTAGCTGCAGTTAATCAACAGTGTTTCAAGTGGTCACCCACTGTTCTGAATTAATAAAAGTACTTTAAATTTAAAAAGTGTAAGTACATGTCATAAACTGAATCAAAATAAGAAATCTCAAACTACTATCTCCCACCAAATTTTCACGGATTCGCCCATTATGAAGTAATTAACTCCATTACCACCATTGCAAAACTAAGCTTGTTCATTGATACCCATTACTTGTAGATTTCGAAACAAATATTGTTTTATGCATAGTTATCCAAATTGGAAAAGTTGAAAAAGGAAAAAAAAAAGAAGTCAGATTTTAATTACCGCCTCATTTTAGCTTCCACACTACGTTTATAACGTAAAAAGTGGAAGGTATAATCGTTCAGTCCGTCCGTCTGTCACCCACTTTCACAGAAAGAACCACAAGTCCCACAGACAAGTGGGATACGTCATTTTGAAGCAAAAAATCAGATTAGGCTACATTCCAAATTTCATTAAAAAATTTAAATTAGAAGTTTATTTAAAATTTAAATAACTAAATTTTTTTTATCTACATTGAAATAACATGCAAATTCCATTTTAATTCATATTTTCACTTTTGCCATCCACAAGTCCTACAGACAAGTAGGATACGTCATTTTGAAGCAAAAAATCAGATTTGGCTACATTCCAAATTTCATTAAAAAATTTAAATTAGAAGTTTATTTAAAATTTAAATAACTAAAAATTTAATCTACATTGAAATAACATGCAAATTCCATTTTTATTCAATATTTTCACTGTTGCCATTTCGTTAAACGTACGAGAAACTTAATTTAAAATAAAAATAAACACTTTTGAAAGAATATTTATTTATGTGATATAATTCAGTTTGGATTGTTGTAATATCACAATAGAGTTTAACAAACAATAAATGACTAATTTTCGAAAGAAATGTAAATGGTAAATTGTGGCGACACAAAGATATTTATTAAAAAATATTACATTATTATTCTTCGAACTTCAAACAAATTAAGCAAACGATAAAGTCTAATTATTAAATCTGAGAAAGAAGATTAATGAAAATAATTAATTTTATCGTTTAAATGTTTAATTACAACTAGCTAAAGGCTCTGTTTGGCGAATTTCTTTCTGAGGTGTATAAATTGTTTGTTTCCTGTTGAGCACAAATGTTGTGTGGAAGCGGTTTAAGTGACAGATTCTGTAACAAAACTACTTGTTTTTATTTAACAAATCAAAACTAGCCTCAAATATCCGTTTATGCTTTAGGCTGTTGGTAAGGCGTTTCTTTGAATAGGGGAGACCAGGGCACAATGGACCACCCCCTATTATTTATTTTGTATATTTTCCAAATTAGTTTTTATTATAATTCATAGATGACACTAAAGTCTTGATCTAGTTATTATGAAAAACTATCTTGTTAGCTCACACATTTGCCATTTTTTCTTCTTGATGTGTATTAACCAGGTGAAAGTAAAAAAGCTCTCTCCTAGAAATCATCTTCTCATCATTAAAGTAAATTAATTTCTGAAATCAAAATACAGCATATTTTAATTTGGTTTTTTGTTCAACTGCAATATGGGGCACTATGGACCACAAAATCTGGGGTACAGTGGAGTGGACCACGGTCCATTGTACCCCATACAACTTTATAAGTATACTTTTAGTTTCAAAATAAAAAAAATTATTGATGTTTGCCCTTCCTAATTATTAAAAGTTAAATTTGTTATAATAGTAAAATATTTTAATATATATTCTAATATTCACTTCTGAATGTAATAGATCCCCCCCCCCCCCCCTTCTACTAATAGTGCCTGTTTTTTTTAAAACCAGAAGTAAAAAATTATTAGTGAACTGATGTTTTAATTTATATATTATGACTTCAAACAATAGGTGTTTTGATTGATAAAAGTATTTTTAAAATTGAATGTGATACTAGAGTGTTAAATTATTTAAAACAAGAAGTTTAGAAATTTGAATTGGTTGTAAAATAAATTTACACATTTACGTAACAGAAGTTGCACTTACATCTTACAGTTGCATCTTACTAAAAAAATGTGAGTTATTTGTTCTAGTTATAAATAATTAAGTAACAAATAAATTTTCGCAGAATTGGTAAAATGCACAAAATTGAAATTTTGTTAGTAAAATTTCCAACCACATTGATTGAGGGAAGGCTTTAAAAAGGTTTTAAAAAAAAATTAATCTCGCATAATAACGAAGATTCTTTGATGCACAGTTTGGCCCCACACTTTTGGTGGTGTTTTGTATAGTAATAAAAAAAATATTTAACTTTAAAATGAGGTTATAATTTGAAGATAAAATTTAATGCTTTTACTAATTTTTTTCAGAAATGCCACGTAACAGAATTAGAAAGACTAGTAAAGGAGCAGTGCCAAAAGAAGTGATGGAACAGGCTGTAAAACATATTATTGATGATAATCGTTCTATCTGTTCAGTTAGCAAAGAGAAAGGCATTTAAAAAACAACCCTTTTGCGCTACATAAAAAATTAACATATGAGTTCAAAACCTCCCATTCACCTGTTAGTTTCGAGCCTAATTATGCAAACAGACAAGTATTTTCAAGGGAAGAAGGTTAGAAAATTACATTTTAGATGCTGCAAGAATGCATCATGGTCTTACATTGAAAATGATTAGAATATTGGCTTATGAATTTGCAGTGATGAACAAAAAAGACATGCCTGCATCTGCATCATGGAATAAAAATGCTATGGCGGGAGAAAGAGAGTAGTAGATTTTCAGTTGTGCAAAAAATCTTTTGCAATATTATTAGCAAATTTTAATGTTCAATAGTACTTTTTTGTTTTCCTCATCTTTTCAATATTGTCGACTGACTGTATTTTCCCTGTAAAAGACATTTTAATGCAATTGGATACTTAAAATTAAAAAAAAAATCATTATTTTATATGTATGTTAATCTTTAAAAAGTGCAAATAAATTTTTTTCAGCAAAAAATACCATGGTCCATTGTATCTCGTGATGTGGTCCATTGTACCCCTAACCTGGGGTACAAAGGACCACTTTCTCACTTGTAATAAAAAAGTGAATTCAGAAAAATATATTTGAAATTATAATTTTTAGGTAAAGTATTTTTAAACCAGGATATGTATGTAATATATACACTTTTTTTAAAAAACAAGTGTGAGGAATATTTTTGTACTTATAGCGCAAAAACTGAAAAAGTGGTCCAGTGTGCCCCTGGCTCTCCTAAATGAGAAGGAATTTTTAAAAATCTAGAAGCGTGAACCACCAGGGCCGGATTTCTAAATAGGCTAAGTAGGCTGTAGCCTAGAGCGTCAAATTTTACGTCAGTTTTCAGAAAATTAAAATATCTGATTTTCTATATATATATTTTCTAATTATATTGTATTTCAAATAAACCTATTTTCCCTCTTTAATATTAGTTGTGATAATTTTAAACAGCACATACCACCCTACAGCTATATCTTTTCCCGAAGTGGGAGATACTGTGTCAGGGGCGGCAAATTAATCGTAGCCTACAGGCAGCATACAGGGCCGTCGCGAATGGGGGCGTCTCCCCCCCCCCCCCATTTTTTTTTAAATGGTCATTTGGAAAATTTTAGAAATGTTTGTCATTTTTATTTTGATACCGAAGTGTAAAATTTTTAGTGAAATGTGTACATAGATCAAAATCCGAAAACAACGCAAATGCTGAATCATAAAATTCCTGATGAACCATTAAGTCATTCGGTAAATTTTAAAAATGTTTATCATTTATATTTTAATGGAACGATGATTTTTTGTGAAATGCTTATACAGATCAAAATCCGTACACAACGCAAATGCCGACTCACAAAACTCCTGACGAACCATGAAGTAATTCGGCAAATTTTAGAAATGCTTGTCATTTAAATTTTAATAACGAACTGTGAAATTTGTTCAGTGAAATGTGTTTGCACAGATCAAAATCCGGACACAACGCAATCACGGAGGGAGGTTAATCAAACATTTGTTCATCAAATAGGTAGCTTTTTTCAATTGACGTAATAATTTTTACATAGAACTTCCACTCTATCCTTCCATCTCGTTTGTTACGAGTTACGATTATAATGAACGTATCCACTCTGCACTCTGAGGTATATGTAATTATGTGCATTAATTTTAAATTAAGATCTTTATGTTTATGTAAAACGGTCAATTGTGCGAATAACAAAATTGTAGCGATACCTCTCCACCTCCCCCTACTGCAAAGGGGCCCGTAAAAAGTTAAAGGGCTATTTTTTTTCAATTAATAAAAAAAATATTCGCAAAAAACTGAAATAATTGGCTCATGAGTCATGTGGGGCCAGAAATTTTATTTTATGATAAAAGACAATGCAGAAAAGTGTGCTTAGTTTTGTCAAATTCGTTATTATTATTGCATTTTTATTGGACTTTTCAGCATTTTTTCAAAACCGTCGTAATTTCTTTCTTCGTCGTTCGACATGAGAAGATTCATGAAGAAAACAACTTAGATTAATGGAGCAAATAGTTTATTCAGTATCTTCTTTTTTTTTTTTTAACGAATAAACAATTTGCTGCGTTAATAGTCTACATTGTTTATCGCCAAATCCGAAAAAATCGCGCCAAGTCAGCTAACAGCTTGAGTTGAGTTGAGTTTGAGTTTTGCTTTTCATGCAAGACTCTTGCCATTATTAAATATAGTTAACACAATGTATAAAGTACTCGTAATTTTTTGAGTTCCAAACAATTTTAAAAAAATGAACTCTACTGCAGCGGTCACTATGATTTTGTAACGATATTTATAATATCTGCATTTTAAATTGGTTTAAATTATATATAGATACTATAAAAAACTCTTTGTAAAAAACCAGGAAGCATACAAATTTTTTTTAAAAAAAGGTCACACTTCCTGGTTAGCAGCTTCAACTCAACTTCACTCTGTGTTGTGTTGTCGTTTTAGAAATATCTATGGAAAATTATGTTGAATAGTTATTTCCGCACTTGCTTCATGTTACTTTGACCTATTGTTAACTTTTTCGAAAAATGCTGCTTAATTTAGATGGATAACATGCCAGGAGGGGATCAAATTTTGAGGTGGCCTTTCCCACCATCCAACAAACTACAGAACTTTTCTCTATGGCATTTAGGAAGTGCTATCGTTATTCCAGCAGTGGGGGTTATAAGCAAAATAATGACAGGTATTTTTGAAATTAAATTTCACTGTATTATTTCGGAACAGCTATGATATAATGTCCGGTCTCGATTTGCGTTACTTTGCCAAGCAACGAAAATGTGGTAAACATTCCACTTCATATTTCATACAACTCGATAAGTATAGCGAACCTTCATTAAATTTTCAATCTTAACAAAAGTCTCCAATTAACAAACCGGCCATTATACCATAGCTGTTCCGCCGTGGCCGACATCTAACGCAATTTATTAACAACCAAGGTTGACTTTTTAAATGTTTCTCGATGTAATTTTATTGACTAGATTCCAAGAGCTATATAATGAGGGGGTTATTGTACTAGATAATAGAAAATGGTATTTATTCAAGTAAATAATGGTACAGCTATGATATAATGGCCAGTGGTGATTTGCGTTACGAGTTGCTAAACAACGAAAATGCCCAAGTTTTGAGAACTTTCCAATTCCTTTCACAATTCACACAACTCGATATGTGTTGAAACCCTACGTTAAATGTTCTAGCTCGCCAAAAGTTGAGTCCACAACATTTTTCAAATCTTAGCTTAATCAATAATGAACAGACCAGCCACACATTATATCATGGCTATATCGCTGTGCAATTGACTCCAAATCAATTTCCGTCTTGGGACACATAATAATTGGGTTAAACTGCAGATTCTAAAGAATTTCTTGGTGAATTTTAAAACATTCAGTCCTCTTTTGATTCCAAACAAGCTTTTGATGCCATACCCCCCCCCCCCCCTTCTATGTTCTGTGGTAGTCATTCTCATCCTATAAACAGGTTGTGCTGGGCTGAGGAAATCATACCAATAAATAATGCTGAGTATATGAGACTGGTGCATATTAAATATGTCATGGTGGAAAGTCCTGATGCTACATTAGATTATGTTGGGTGCTAGTTCAGTTGTTCAGACCGTGGTTCAAATTCACTAGGCCTGTTGCCAAAAATCAGCTTTACTAGTTCAACTTTGATTTAACCCAAACTTAACCTCCTTTGAAATTAAGTTTAAATGGAATGATGATTTAATTTTTTTCATTCATTCTAATTGCACAAAGGAAATATTAATAACTTGACTCTTCCAAAAATTCTTACAGAATTCTATATGATAGTACATTCACATCATCATACTATTCATTGTTTTTTTTTAAAAATACTACCAGATTTCATGTAGTGTTACATAGCACAATGAGTCGGTTCAAATGACAATTCAAAAGTTGGGCAAATAGCATTATTTTAGGGAATATAAAAAAAATTAAGCCCATCTTAATGGAATGAAAAAGAATTGGCAATACAACAGAAAGCTTTGAAAAACTTCTTTTAATAATTAGGTGTTTCCCATTTAGTGGTTTACTACATATTAACTATAGTTTTAAGTACTAATTGTATATCTGATACAGGGTTCGAAATTCACGGTCGCAACTCGCAAAATGCTACCAAATCCTACAATTTCGCGAGTTTAAAATTAATTTAGTCAAAGTTATCAGGACTTATTTTCTTGCATGCCACTATCAACTTTGTAAAGTGGTTTCCAAAGGTCTTGCTGAAAATTATCATCTTAAGATCACTAATCTCCAACGATCCATCTGAAATCTGTCAAAATTCTTTATAAGATGATCTTTAAATCTCAAAACTCTGGAGTTACATAAAATGCGATATACCGACTATCGTAAAATCTAGAAACTCCTGTGATTGTTAATTGTGCTTCCTAAAATTTAGGGAAACTCCAGCTCTCCTGAAATTGTGAAACTCATGTAATTCTATAGGTTCTAAACTACTGCTATCTTAAGAGTTTGAGCATAAATTACATTAAGGGGGAATGGGCGCGCTGGACCGGGGGTCTCCAAACTCAAGCGCATCAGTGTTAATCCAATGGCGAAAAAACTATTTTCTCTGCCACATTTCTACGGCTGTATTGAATATTTTTACAAACTTTTTTTTTTAAATAATAAATGTAGATAACTTACAGGTCTCTATAATCTCACTTTTTGAAATTGCTTCGAATATTTTGTGTAAAATTATTTTTTAAAAATTATAAAAAATATTCGAACCAATTTCAAAAAGTGGGATTGTCGGGACCTGTAAGTCAGCTACATGCATCATATAAAAAAATCCGCTTGCAAAAATATTCAATACAGCTGGAGAAATGTGGCAGAGAAAATATTTTTTTCGCCATTGGATTAACACTGATGCACTTTGCCTTGGAGACCCCCGCTCCAGCACGCCCATTCCCCCTTAAACTAGAATTTTTCCATAAATATTTTTCTCAAAAATGCTTCTAGATTTTTTTAGTTGTAGCACTAATTGCTCCTAAATGTTTGCATCACATTTCTTACACTGATCTGATAATATGATTCTAATTATTTTTAGATTGGTTGACCACTGTCAATGTCCACAACAGAGAAATTTTAATTGATGCACTAGAGAATCGGCCAAAAGGTACACCTTTAATAACAGTATGTAATCATCATTCGTGTTTAGATGATCCTATGCTTTGGGGTAAGAATGAAATTTGGACTCTATCTCTAATACTTTTTTTTACATCATTATTATACATTTAATTATTATATTATTTAATGTACAGTTTTTGGTCCTATATTTGTAAATTAGGGTGATCCACCTCTATGTGCAAGGCATATTTTTTAATGCCTTTCATCTATAAAGTTTGGTTTGAAAAAAAGTGGTTTAAGTAGGCTGTGCACCTGTTTGTTTTATCTACTGCTTTTTACATCTATTATTGTAACTTTTGCATAATAAACAATAAGAAGTACTTTATTTTGATACAACTTAAACATTAAAAAAAAAAATTTCACCACAAAAATGTGACTTTTTTTAAATTGGAATATCAAACTGCCAATTTATTTATAAGAATACACAATAATGTTATGAAGTGATTTTCAATTTTTGCAATTAAGCTTGTCATGAGTCGGGTACATTTTCTATTTTAACTTAAATGAAATTTATGCTGTAAGTTTTAAACAGAATTCTAATCAATTTAAAAATAATAAACGATTATACAACCTATTATTGTACATGTACGTATTTTTTTCCTTTTGCTGCAAATGATAAATTTGGAGGAACTTAACATAAAAAAAATATTTAAGTATGTATAAATATGTTTAAATTCTTTTTTCAATGCATAACTTAGCTTTTTATAATTTAAAAATTGTGAATAGTGCAATTGGATATCATTTTTTTTGCAGTTAGGCTTTTCATTTTGCAAAACATATTTTCTTCTACTTAAACTTATATTTAAAAAATCCTTTGTTGGGTTATGTTCTAGTAATTAATGAAATAAATTAATAAAAATATTTTTTGGAAAACATTTAGTTCAATAAAAGTCACTACTTGATAAGTATAAGAAACATGCTAAAAAAAATGTTAATGAGTAAGAAAAAAACAAGTATATACTATCTATCACTTGTGAGCATTATACTATAACTAGTTAATTAGCTATATCTGATTAACTTTATAGTGGAAACAACAAATGCCTATTAACACAAGCATTACTTGAATGCCCTATTTAGTAAAGGAATCTTCGATAATTTCTCATTAAATATAAATTATTATTCATGCATTTAAATTCATCATAATTAATGTAATAACTTCAAAATTTATACCCATTTTTTAAAAATATTTTCCTTGTATACTTAAAAAATAATCAAAATAAGAGAAAGATGTCGTCAAAATAGCTCACATTTAAACATGTTGACATGAAGTGCAGAAAACTTTTTTGTGTTGTTTATGCTTTATGTTACTTGGTATTAAGGGGAAATTACTAACCTGGGAAAGAAAAGCCATTTTGGACCACCATGAATAAAAATATGCTGAAGTGATTTCAAACTTCACAGGACTTCCGTAAGCAACTAACATCTTTTAACGTCCAAGCTATATTAATTGGTAGGGTGACCAGACGTACTGCATTTCGCATTACAGTTTATTTTGTTATTCAACAATGTAGCTATAAAAATTGTGCAAATAGTCTCGGTTTCAGTTTATCATAGTTATTTAAAACAACATAAATAAAATATGATTTATGAAAATTCAATGATGATTTTATAGTTGAAAAGTTAATCACTGAACTAGATCTGGTCAGGCTATTAATTGGAAGTGCATTATTTTTATATACAAATTTATGCATATAGTGCAAGATGCATAATTAAAAATCTGTACTTTTTATTATTTAATCTGAACAACCTACAGCTGGAGCCCATATGTTTATCCAAATGGTTTTAGAACAATAACAAGTGATGCCTTGTCCAACATAAATTAACATAACTAGGGGTATTATCCAAATATAGTTCTGCAGTAGCGACTAATTTTTATTTGCATCAAGAAGTTAAATACCATATTTATTTTTGTCCTCATTGGCTAGGAGTTATCTAAATGAAAACTAATAATCCAAATATAGTTTTGGAAAGCATTTGCTAGTAATTTTGTAGTAATTTGTTACTTGTAACAGTTACTTTTTTAGGTAACGCTGTTAGATTTTACAGAAAGTAACTGTAACTTAGTTGCTTTTGGCAGTTTTGAAAAGAAAATTTACTTTTCTCTCTGTTACTTATCACCCTGCTCATCACTGAAATTCTCAGCACAAATGGGCGTTTGGCTTAAATTTAATTAATAATTATTTAACTTTTAACAACGTTGAATTTTTGCACTTGACTTTTCCCGATTGTCCCTATTTCTTTAGTCTTTGTTCTCTTTGAAAAATGTTAAGGATGGCTAAATTAAAATTTTTCTTATCACTTGAAATTTCTAAATGTAACTGTGATTAGTTACTTTTCGTACTAAGTAACGGTAGGTAACAGTTATTTTTTTTAAATTAAGTAACTATAACAGAGTTACTTGTTTAAAGTAACTTTCCAATCCCTGAGCATTTGTTCGGAAGTTTAATAATACAAAACAAAATGTGTTTTAAGATAGCTTTTCAAGGTGTTGAAAACTGCTTTTCAAAATTTTAGTTGCAAATTTCAATTGTGTAGCACAGGGGTTCCCAACCAGTGGTACGTGTACCACTGGTGGTACGCTGGAAAATTTCAGGTGGTACGCGCAAGTGATGTGAGCAACATGATGCTACTATTTTTGATGTCATTTGTTACGAGTTACTTGCGTGAGAGTGGATTTTCTGAACTATTGTACATAAAAAAATACACATAAAAGCAGAATAAGTGTTGAAGAGAACTTAAGAGTGAAGCTACTACTTATGTTGATATTTTAATCACAGGCAAACAACAAGTTTTGCACTAAAGACTATAAATGTATATTTTATATGATGATTAATTTTTTGCTGAGTTTGTACTAATTTTTTATTTGTATGTTTTTAGACCTATGGGTAATAAATAAAACTGAAAATTAGTACCATTTAAATCTTTTTATTTCTCCTTTACTAATATAAGCATGTTATAAATAAACAAATACCAACCATTAAATATGAAGTTTTCTCAGGAATTAAATTCAAAAAGCCTTTGAAAACTATTAGAAGAGTAAAAATTATACGCCTATTAAAGTATTTAGGTCTGGTGGTACGCCACAATTTCTCAAAAAGTCAAGTGGTACGCAGGTGGAAAAAGGTTGGAAACCCTGGTGTAGCACAAACAATTTCTCATGTAAAATTACAGGATAACTGTAAACTGTAGTATATCACATGGCCAAATATAAAATCGGCCATAAGATAAATATTATAAATACTTAAATAGCTCCTTTTTAATTTAATGCTCCTTGTATTTTATGAAGTCCAAACTGGCTGATAATGTGAGTGTTGTGGTGTTTTAGCAGGCATTCTGGACTGGCGACATGTCTTCAATTCCCAGGTCATGCGTTGGACGGCGGCCGCCCATGATATCTGCTTCACCAACGACTGGCATGCTCAGTTCTTTGCTTTGGGAAAGTCTATCCCGGTGATACGTGGGGCTGGGGTGTACCAGGTAGAATGTTTTAACCATATTTTCTTAATGCTAAATTGTACATTTTATTAACCCTTTGAGGGAAACGGACGTATAAACCTGTCACCTGAGTCTCAGGTTTACCAGCAACACACATAATTTTTAATAATTTATAAATTTAATAATTATATAACATTTTTAAAATTAAAAGCTTTAAGGAGCCATTTTTAACCATCCACTAAAGAAATATAATTTTTTAAAAATTAAAAAAAAATTCATTTAAAATTTTTAATTTAAATCTCTTGCAGTGAAAACAATTTTACACTTCAGTCAACTTGCTTATCCCTCAGAGAGTTAATCCTCTGAGATATATATGCAATTTGGTTGATATGTAACTTGTTTTCACTGCATTAGGTTAATTTTAACTGAAAATTGAATTGTGTAAAATTGTTTTAAATTTTATTTCTGTAGCAGATGATTCTAAATGATTACTTCATGTTTTAAATTTTCTCTATTTTTAAAAATTGTGTGTTATGCTTAAAAATCTGACAACCAGGTGACAGATTTATATGTCTGTATCGCTCCAGAGGGATAATACTATATTTTATATATTTTGTTTATACAGGCAAACAATGGAATAGTACAAGGGCAGTTTTTTTTCAACCTCTGATTGGCTGCAACAAAAAGACGAGTCAAAATACAAATAAGATTTTTTTACCAAAAGTAATGTACAATACTGCTTATCTCTGCACATAATTACCTTGACGATTAAAGCATTTGTCATATCTGTAAACAAGCTTTGAAATACCCTCTTCAGAAAATGTTGCCGCCAATGATTGGGAGGGAGTTGTGCGTTTTCGAGCTGGTTTTCGTTTCTTGCAGGCCGCCGAAGGGAACAGTGCAATGGAAATTCATCGAAGAATGAGTCGAGTGTATGGATATTTATGAGTGGTGGCGTTGTACCTGATTGGCTGTTGAATATTTAAAGTTGGCCGAACTGATGTTCATGAAGAAGGGGACCAAGGAAGCAAGTCTGTCGCTACATACGGTATTGTTCAGCGAGTTGACCAAGTGTTTAGGGAAATTTGAAGGTGTACCACACATAAGTGAATTATCGATTAGCATAGTGGCTTGGATTGTAGCGCTTCCAAATTGACATGGAGCTCAAAGAAACCGTCATAACTCCATTCAAATCATTGGCGCCAACATTTTCTGAAGAGGGTATTTTAAAGCTTGTTTACAGATATGAAAAATGCTTTAATCGTCAAGGTAATTATGTGGAGAAATAAGCAGTATTGTACATTACTTTTGGCAAAAAATCTTTTTTTTGTATTTTGACCCGTCTTTTTGTTACAGCCCATCGGAGGTTGAAATAAAAACAGCCCTCGTATTTTAGGGGACTGTCCTTCACCTTTGTAGGTTTTTTTTTTAGATTGAATGTGAATTGCCTTGTCGTTTTCCATAATTCAAAAAGTAAAAATGCTTTTTTTTTAGCAATATCAGCTTTGAGCTCATAAGGATGGCCAATAATGATTTTGTTTTGGGGCCTTGGCTTTTCCTGTAGCCAAACTATTAGGCCAAAAATAAATTTCTTAACTTTGACAAAAAAAAATCTCAAAATCCACAATTGCAATTTATTGCTAACTATTTCATATCAGCATCCAAGCGTTCCTATATAAATGTCTACAACCTCAAATTTCACCATCTACTAGTTTTACGTTAGGACAGTGAGAAGAGCTCATGGCGAAAAAGTTCCGAAACAGCAACACCAACGTTTTTATGTGTCGAAAGAAATAGTCCAAATATTTTCAATGTTAAATGCACATCTTTCTAACTTCATTTTAATACCTCAACTGCCACTTTCGTCGTGCATGACCCAGGATTTCTATTAGCATATGTAGGAGGGAAGATATAGATATGACAACACAAATTTTGGACCATGAAATGTATTGTAATTAAAAAAAAAGATATGTAAATATACTTGATTCTATATTTTCCATATTTTAAATTTTAGAAAGGTATGGATTTCTGCATTGATCGGCTGAATGCAGGAGCCTGGGTCCACATTTTCCCTGAGGGTAAAGTTAACATGGCGAAGAACGAGTTAATTCGGCTGAAATGGGGTAAGTGTTGCACAATTTTGGATAATTTCCCTATATATCGTTGGATATTTCTTGAATATTTTATAAATTTTGTTATTTAACAACTTTCTTCCTGCTCCCGTGAAAATGACAGGGTGAGGTTTGGTCCTCTACTTCTCGTTCCCTTGATATTTACGGGCTGGAGTGATCAGTAGTAACACGCCAATAAAATTAACACTAACTTAAATCAACAAAAAAGATAAATTATCCCTTGTAAATTTCAAGCTAAAAACAAATGAAAGATTAAAAATAAATGTATATATTTTTTATACACATATATTCTTATATAATTATCAGGGATAAAAAAATTGTCGCTTTTATAGCCGTTTTCTTGAAAATTCTCCGATTGTTAAAGGGTTAAATTTTTGAAGCATCCTTCGAGTTTTTGTGTGAAATTGTTGGTTATATTTCAGGTAAACAGTATTCATACTGGTTTAAAGAGCCAGTTAAAGTTTTTTATTTATTTTATTTTTAGTAGGTGCGGATGCAATGCTGGATAATTTCTTGTGTATATATTAAGATATTAATTGTATATTTTATTAATTTTTTTATTGAAGGTTTTCGAAGAATTTCCTAAAAAATTTTGGTAAAACTGTCGGTTATATTCATATAAACAGGCTTTAAAAATCCATTATAATAAAAAAAATTGGGAAAGAAGTCATTCTTATTCTGCTAAAAAGGGCCTACGCTTTTACTGATAAAGCCTTAGAAGGGATATATTACTTGTTTATCTTTGCTAATTCCTTAAAAAAACTCTTTTCAAGGTCAGTTTAAAGTTTATTTTTGCTGGGTCATTAAAAACTCTTTTCTAGGACAGTTCAAAGTTTATTTTAGTTCTAATTTCAGTAAATGTAATCAAAGTTTAATGTTCAGCCAGAAATTTCGTGAAAAAAAAAACATGTACATGTGCATGCGTTAAAATAAAGAAATTAATAAAATTGAAACAAAAACCATTGTTTAATGTTGAGATCTCCATATTCTTGGTTTGTGGATTTGATTGCATTATTTGTTTACTATTTATGTTTTAATAATTACACTTTATTTTCCAAATAACATTAACCATTTATAAATTATACAAATATATAACTTTATTCCTATTCTTCTGAGACAAATGTATTTTTTTTTAATTTTTACACTTTACAGTATAAAAAACATAAGAAATAATTAAATACCAATCTTTTCCTCAGGAATAGGAAGATTAATTGCAGAATGCAACATTAGTCCCATTGTGATTCCATTTTGGCATTTAGGTAATTTTTTAAAATTCATTTTTAAGCTTTTAATTAGAATTTACTGGAATTGTTAGTTTACAATATTTTTTTTTAGGTATGGACAATGTGTTACCAAATGTTGAGCCTTATAGGCCTAGAATTGGCCAGGTATGTTGATTAATAATATATAAATTTTAATTATATTAAAAGTGTTCTAAGTATATATTTTTTTACTAAATGTTCTAGACTTCGGAATTCTTGTTTAATTTAAACAAAATGTTTATTGATGAAATTTTTTCTTACCTTTCAAACAATGTAATATTGAAATTTTTTACTTGAATAGTATAATATACATTAGCTTGCACACCTATATAGATGATTTTTTTCAAATGTTAAGTAGAAATAGGCTGTAGAATCATGTCTTTAGATTTTAAAAGAGTGATTAACGATGCTTGCACAAATTAAATTAGAATTATGCTATTACTTATAAATGTCATTCTTTTTTTAGAAAGTCACTATTTATATCGGAAATCCTATTGATTTTACATCACTAAGAGAAAAACTTATGAATGAATGTCGGAGTGCTGTATGTATTAACTCTTTACTATTTCATGTACTTATAAAAGTTATTAAATTGGTGTAATATATAAATATTTGGTTTACAGATTAAACTAGCCACTGTAAAAATTAAACAAAATACTATATCATATAAAAAACTGCCATCAATAAATGAGAAATAATTAAACAATTTGTTAACTCATTGCAGTAAAACTGTAATTAGACTTTTCTTTACCTTATTTTTAATGGCCAATAATAAAAAGATCATAGATATATGTAAATAGATTGAAAAAATGCATATTTATTGCTAAATAATATGTACATGTTTGTTAAAATGCAAAAAAAATATATATTAGCTCTTATACCTACATAATTTCTTACATGGTATATTTCTAAACTTTTACCTCTAATTATAATCAGTAGTGTATTGAGGCTCTATGGAATTTGATGAAATGCTTTAGAGCTGTTTAATAAATAATAAAGGAAGTTATGTACAACTCGCTGCATAATATATTAATTGATTAAATGAGATGAGTAAAAATCATGACTTTAATCTATGTAAGTTTATAAACAAGCAATCTCCCCATCACACTACTTTTGAAACAATATTTAAAAAAAGATATTCAAGATTTTTGCCCAACTACTATAACATGGCCCCTCACCTATGATGTGAAACCTCCTCCCTACCATCTTGTCAGGACAATTGAAGAGCTTGGTGGAAGAATGTGCTAATTGACATTTTTGAAAAGAGATTTTTTTGTCAATGAACCTATTACTATCGATAACAAGATTCCCCTTTTCATAAACTTTGAATTAACAGATATTACTTAAATATTAACAGATTAACCAATATATTTTTTACCTTTTGTAAGTGCGTTCTTTAACGTATCTAAATGCAAGATAACAAATTTCCCCTTATTCATAAACTTTAAGTTAAGTATATTTTTACGATTTGCAAGTACCGTTTTTAACAGATCTGAGTGCAAACTAAAAACTTTAAAAGCTCATTTTTTATTTTTCACCTTTTTGTCACTTAGCACGTTCTTCCACTAAGCTCTTCAATTTTGTTTATGTAAAATATGATTAGCTTTACATCACTGATTATAATTTTTCACTAAGTCTCTTGTTGACGAAAATATGCATAATTAAAACGCAGTTGCTTTCACATAACTTTGGTAATGCTCCGATACACATAACTTTTTGCTTAATTTTGATAACAATTTAATAAATAAACCTTATTAATTGCCTATTAATATATTTGCCTATAATTATACCTTGCAAATGTGATTTTACTTTTAAAGCCAGCATTGGAATATGGAGAAGGAAATATTCTTAAGGAATACATTAAGGCATGTTCTTTGCTTAACTTTTTATACTGCTTTCTAACTGGTCTATCTTCTTCCTCTTTTCCTTCTTCAATTGTAATGCATGCGATTCTAAAGAAACTTTTATTTTGATAATCCATGGTTTAACTTTCCTTTCATATTTCTCTTCCTAATGCTTTTATTAAGTTTCGTATTAGCATGTGTCATAATCAATATCATAATATTTACCATAAATCATGTATATTATATTAAATATGTATGGAATGCTTACATGCTATAATAATAAATATCATGTAAGCATTCCTTTTGTTATGAATTCATATACAGTCGAACTCTACTATAAGTGGGCGTCCATAAATTACGTGATGCGATTTTGACGATTTTTTTACCCCCCATGGTGATATTTCGTGACATTTGGCTCGACCCCCCTCCCATCATCCCCCGTAATCTCATGTGATATATTTCAAAATTAGTATTAAAATTTTGAATTGGACGTTTGACAGAATATTTTCTGTCGTACACCAAATAGGCTTGAGCTTGTTTGATGTAAAGCGCTACTCAGCTCATAGTATACTCTCCATCACATGATTTTAAAGTATTTGGCGTTAAACTTTGTGCCAAATACCTTAAACTAGGGTATTTTCTTATATTTCTTATGCTATGACTTCCTATTTTGAAGTGCATTATGATTGTTGAATTTTATGTAATAATAGAATAAAATTCAAAATAAGTGCTTCAATTTTTATTTATTTTTCAAAGAAATAGCAACTTGCTAATTGTGCTAAGGTGCAGAATATGACACTCTACTGTGAGAGTAGTTCATTTGTTTCCATTTTCTCGCCAGTTGGATTTTGCGGATTCCAGTAAATCACTCCATGCCCTACCCGAAAAGAAAAACAATAATCCTGAAGTCTTCGTCTTTACACCCCATTTGGGGGGGGGGGGGTAAATGGAGTCACCAAAAAAGAAGATACCAGTACCAGACCTTTTTTTCTGCAGTCTAAACATTTATTTTTACGTTTGATACTCGGGATTCTTTAAAGCACATAATAAATCGAGGTCCAACCTCAAACGGCAGCTGCATTGTATGATGATTGTGAGAAAGTACTTGTGTAAAGATTATCCTCCAAATCGGATAATCTTAAATTTTGTAAGTCCTTTTGAAATTGTCTTTGCCATGTCATTTAGGGTCTTCCTCTTTTTTCCATCAGGAGCCCAAGAGAGCGAGATGTTTGGTAGCTTCTCCCTGGGCATCCTGAGTACATGGCCAGTCCATCTTAATCTTCTCTTAAAACTTCTTTTTCGATTGTGGAGATGTTAGCTTGTTTTAATATATCCTCATTTTTTCTTTTCATTGGCCAGAAAACTTTAAATATCTTTCTTAAGCAACTCTGTTGAAAAACTTCTAATTTGTGAATGTCTGATTTTCTAAGGCACCATGTTTCAACACCATTAGTATTGCTTTTACTATTGTGTAGATTTTAATCTTAGTTTTGTTTTGGATGTTTGAGGATTTCCAAATTTTTTTGGAGGCCATAAAAGGCTGTTTTGGCCTCGAGGATTCTATTTCTGATATCAGCCTGTGTGCCACCATTTGTCGAGGACT